>CM068315.1:18506509-18799009 GCA_034766995.1 Acanthacorydalis orientalis | reverse complement strand
TTGGTATATTTCTGTTTATTTGAAAATTGTATATTTATTAATTTAATAAATAATATGGTTCGTTTTTATACTTACTTCTATTCAAGATAATATTCAAATCTTAACAATATGTCCTAAAAATATGAATCCAAAGACACAAATAATATTCCATGTTTTCTTGTGTCATTATTTAAACTTGTGAAATTAGTGTGAATTATATTGAAAGAGCATTAAACGAAGTTTACCAATAGATATGTATATATATATATATACATATATATATATATATATATATATATATATATATATATATATATAGAGAGAGAGAGAGAGAGAGAGGGAAATGTTGTATATACATAAATTGTTTAGTAATATATATATATGGGCAGCATACTTCATTTTGATTTATAGGTATTTATTAGATTGCTTTTTCATTGTCAAAATTTAAAAAAAAATCAAAAAATAAACATAGATATTTTTGTTTGACATTTCATTCGTTTCACTATAATATTAACTTTTGGAAAATGCTTTTTAAAAAATCAGCAATACATATTTACACTTCAAAAGTCTTGTTATATGATATTAGAAGGACGTGATACAAGTATATCATTTTTTAATGAAGAGCAGTATATTTGAAAGATCACGATTCGATTCGTAATTTATTAAATAAAATATTGCATTTTTGCTCGTATAAAATTTAACTTTGTGGCGAATATATTTATTCTTTCGAAACATTTTCCTTCGATTGAAGCATACTGACAAGTGCACTTATGAAACTCCGTTTTGATGTAATTTTTTTCTCTAAATCGTCGCGATTGATATACAACTATCGTCCTGGAATTGGTTCGTTGAAAATATGGTATCAATATAAAAATATTGTTTGTAGATAAAGGAAAAGAAAATTTGTTCGAAATGGTCACAATACGATTTCTAGTACAATATCGCGTCATCATCGTCGTTAAAATTTACAACTCCATAACGGTTATTCATTTTCTTCGTGCATAGAAAATGTGCGGCATATATTTTTAGTCGGACGCATATGACTAATCTCATGAAATTCACGATTTATTAAAAATGAACATGTTCGAAGACGTGTCGGTACTGATGTATATATTTTGATTGTAATGAAAAGAATTTGTGCGTGGATGTACAGTTGTTTCCTGTCCAGCGTGTCATTAGAATACTTAAAATGCATATCTATCAATAGATATATTGTTTATTTATTATATTATTATTACAGTTACTCGAACCTATTCGATGGATATTCAACTATGGGTTATTTTTATTTTCGCCGACATACAGTTCGAAACGTCTAATATTTCTTAAAGTTCTTTATTCTTGAAGTTTTTTCTTTAGAATTTTATCAGTTTTCTCAATTGGTAAATATTCGAAACGTCAGTTTTCGTATTTAAAAAATATATAAACAGACAATTTTCTTTTTACTTCCTGTTTTGAGTTTTCTTAAAATTTCAATTTTTAATCAACTATGAGATGTGGATTTTTTAATTAAAGAAATTTTAAATAATTGAGATACCACTTGAGGGCTAAACTATTCGTAATAAAAGACTGTTGTCAATGTTAAGACATAATTTAAAAAATGACTGTTGAGGAAATCGAACAAATACAAGAATTGTATGTTGCAGCGAAACTGACATTGTGCTATATATATATATATATATATATATATATATATATATATATGTGTGTGTGTGTGTTATGTACGTATCCGCTTTAATATGTGTGCGTGTTTACGCCGGCCGCGCAACGCACACAAAACCTAATTGATATCCGATGTATTCGGGTCCGATGCAGTAGAGAAACATATCGGCCGCACCGATCCCATCGATTGATTCCTCTCCACCGACGACTGCACGGTCCACCGCCTCTCACACGCCTTCACATTCCAATAAAACACCTTCAGGACACGTGTACGGTATTAGTATGCATCTCGTGCGAACGGATTAAAATTCAAGTAGCATTTGGCGGGTAGCCGCCACCTCCGTCTGCAACTGCCTCAACCACCTCCTTCCTACACCTAAGACGCACCACGACACATGCACACACACACATAAACACAAGTGAATCGTACGAATACAAACCGGCGCATAGACAAACGTATATTTCAAAGTGTTTCTCTACTTCGGAATTCACTGATTTCGTATTCGTCTGCGGTACTTTGTACAAATAATGTTGAGTGCCACTGTATGTAGTTATAGTGTCGATTGTCGAGAGGCGTGTTTGAACGGATTGAGTTGTGCATTTTGGATTGTTGAGAGAACTGTCGTGCGGGGTTCTCAACGATCGTAACAGATATGTATATGCTAGCACGTCGCTGTTTTTCCAGATATCCACTTGTTTTAATACGTTTGTATGTGTGTGTGTGATAGCATGTACGTATGATGTATATTCAAAAATATAATGACATTAAAATGAATGTATAATGAGAAGGGTTGATATCATGACTAAGATTAGTACACAGAATGACAAGGAGGTAAAAATTAACACGTTTTATTTTCGTGCAAAAAATACAAATTGTTTATTATTATATTCTGATTGATTACTCTATACTCCAATAGTAATTAGTACATGATTATTTCATTATATATATATATATATATATATATATATATATATATATATATATATATATATATATATATATATATATATATATATATATACACATATATATGTATATTAGATTGGTAGGAAAATAATTGCGGTTTTTGTTTTTTGAATACCAACCTTATTTTTTTTCAATGAAAGTGTCGTCTCATCCTGTTCATGTTAATATCGTTTTACAGTGCATATTTCAGTTTATATTTTGGTAACATCGACTTGTTATTAATTTTGCTCCCAACTGGGCTATTGAATTAAAGATGGAAAAGAAGAAAGTAACAGCATTTTTTTATACGAGTTCGAAATGGGCAGTGAAATAGCATAAACTGCTCTTAAGCTAGTGGATGTATTTGTGTGGGTATTGTTAAGGAACGTAGGGTATAATGGTGGTTCTAAAAACTTCGTGCTGGGGATGAGAGACTTGAAGGTGAAGAAGGTCGCGGATGTTCTTCTTCAGTTCAAAACGATCAACTGAATACGTCAGTTGAATCAAAATCACGCACAAAAATGTGAGAGCTTGCGCAAAAGTTAATCGTTAAACATCGAAAAGTTCTGCATCACTTAAAACCTTAATCAAAAACTTTAATCAAAAATTTATATGAATTTGAAAGTCATAAACCGCAATTATTTATTCAACAACCTAATATATATATATATATATATATATATATATATACACGCACACACATACACACACCTAACGATACACACACATACACAATTTACACGATAGATTGGTTCCCCAGAAGGACCATGTAAACGAAATCGTTCAATTTGAATCAATATCTCATATTAAAAATAAGGGATAAGTCTTAAAAATCCGCAATGAAACAATATTATTTATTTTTAATAAAGATAGAGCATATATTTTAAACATTAATTTGGAAAACATGAAAGTAGCCGTGTCTTAAAACATTTTTTTTTGCAATTCTGTAATCGTGTTAAACTGAAATAGTGTCGTGTAAATGGAAGTTTTTCCGCAATTCTAAATCGTGAAATTCGAGTACTGTGTAAACTGTGGGCTAGGTATATACAATGATTTAGTCGTATGATGGACATAAAAATGAAAAATTTGAGAGAACCATCAAATAGCGTATTTATTTAAAAACAAATGAAATATATGTGTACGTGCAATTTTCTCTACCTCAATGATTTAGATATATTTACTTTTTAATAAATACAAAAATTCAATACTTTCACTGTAATATAAATTATATCTATATTATAATAATCTAAAAATATCATATTACTAGTTTTTTTGGTAAATAGACAAAAATACCGAGATACTTTTGTATCTCGATGACAAATAGAAATTATCAAGACAATTAAATTTGAAATCAATAAGTGGTTCATATAATTGAATAAATTATGACGTGAAATATTTGGCAGCTAAGACACTTCTCAAAAAAATTCTAAAATGTTAGTGTCATTACATGATTATAATTAAGTGTTCACTTCTCTATTTATTAGTATTTTAATTCTTCATTTTTTAACATGGTAGTTTACTATATGTGCTCATATATATATATATATATATATATATATATATATATATATATATATATTAGAGGGCTTCGCCCCATGCTCGCTGCGCTCACTTGTTAATTATAAGCATGTCATGTAACCAAATGAAATAATAAACATCTTTTTTAAAATTCATTTATATCTATATCATTCTCGCACATATATTGCGACATGTTATTTATATATATATATATATATATATATATATATATATATATATAATGTTAGTATGTTAATATAATTATTATCGCAGACAGATGACAATGTGTTATTTTATACATGAAATAAATATATTTGGGTATAATAGAAATCTGGACGTTATAAATAAATAAGGCGTTATCATTGAATTTTTTGTGGATAATTTTGATTATATATATATATATATATATATATATACTAGGGTATTTCGCCCCCTGATCGCTGCGTTTGCGTCCACTGACCAATTATAAGCATGTCATGTACCCGAATGAAGCAATTAACATATTTTTTAAAACTTATTATTGTCTGTATAATCATTTTCGCAATATATATATATATATATATATATATATATATATATACATAATCATTATCGCAGACAGATTGTAACGTGTTATTTTATATATTAGATAAACATATGTAAGATAATTGGGTATCATAGACACCTTGACGTCATTAATAAATAAGTTGACGTTATCGAATTTTTTGTGGATAATTTTGTTTATATATATATATATATATATATATATATATATATATATATATATATATATATATATATAATTGGTGAGGAAAACTCTAATCAGAATTTTTCAATGATTCAATTTGTAATACTGTTCTAGAAAAATATATAAATGTCTCTTCTTTTCCATTTATCGTTTTTATTTACAATTGCACGAACGTCAATAAGCAGTACGGTTTAAAATATGAACACGGGGTATTCGTAAATTATCCAAGGACATAATAACGACTTTATTAATAAAACTGATGTTGTATCGATCATGTTCCCCTTGAAATAGGGGACTCTGAACCGGTTCGACTGATCCATCGTCGATTCCGTCTACAGAAGTTTCGGGCCCCGTATATTTGCACATTGCGACTGCGGGTTAAACAATGTTTAAGTGTGGTGGTTTTTTCAGTTGGCAATGTTCTACGAATATTGAAACATCGGAGTTTTGACGTAAATAAGCAATGATTTTAAATCGATTATATTATATGTGAAAAATGTACGTTTGTCTGTTTGGAAGAGCTGTTTGCGTGGATATGTTTTCCTGAAAGAAAAGAATAATTATGGAAATTATATTTAATTATAGACTTTTATTGGTTGTTTATATTGTTGTGGTGTTTATTATCATAAAATGCACTAATCCAAGATAATTTATTGATCAATTTTCGAAAAATGGATATTAGAATAATTATGATTCCTTATTTTCTTCGAGAAATGAGTATGATTATGGAGCTCATATTGCAAAACTATCAAGCAGTCAGCTATTTTACTATACTAAGATTGATTTCACGATACAATGCATTTCATTTTGTTCATTTTCAATAAAATCTATCAAAATTTATTGAAATATTTGTTCATTGTACGGTTTTAATCTCAACAGAAGACAGTTAACATTAATTAATTTGAAAATTAATTAAATAAATTTAATAATTACAGCAAAGTAATCAAAAAATTTTAGATTCGAGTGGAATTTTAATCATTGTTTTAAGAAAATATTCAGTCATTCGTAGGACTAAAAGTCTGTAATAATTTTCCGATAATGTTTTTATGATGTAGACCGGCTGATCGATTGATTATTTTGAAATGCATATCGTCGATGAATTCGATAAATTGTATGTGTTATTTATATTGAAATAATGTTATACAATGCACATTATTCAACATATTTTACATAGATCGATAGGACAGCTTTTACTGTTCGACACGAAAAAATCAATGAAGTAGTGTAAAAAACCGATGCACATATAGCAAGTGCACACACGGTAGGTTTTTATCGAAATCACTCGCCTCGAAAGTGAATGAACCTGTTGATAATAGAATAGAGTTTCCCTAGTCGTACATCATATCGCATTTTTTATAAAATTATGAGACGCGTCAAAGCGTTATTAATCACGCTGGAAGTGAATTAAATCGGCCACAACAATGTCTGTTGAACGTGTGCTGCCGCATGACGGACGGACGGACCGACTGACGAAGACACCGTCGGTGTGACTCGGAGCGCGCACACCTTTCCCCTGATCGCGGGAACACGGGTTCCGATCTGAAAGGTGAACCTACTTCTTGATAATAAACAGTTTAATGCAATTAGCAGAGTTTAACAGAATAATTTAATAATCTCTCTTTTCATATTTCACGCCCGGAAGAAGTGAACGGAGCTAATGCCCTACATCTCACATCTTGTACGTTTTACGGGTCTCCACGTACATACACACATATCTACGTGTATATATATACACACATACGTACATGCATACATACAGACATACATATACTCATTACCTACCTTCAACGTTCCTGATATCTCTGAGCAGCACTCATTATGTACGCGCACGTGTGTGTTCTTCCTCCACTTTTCTGTTTCATACCGATGCCTGTTTACGTTCGTTATATATATATATATATATATATATATATATATATATATATATATATATATATATATGCATCACACATCTACCTCGTTACATAAATATAATATACAGCTGCTAATTAAAACTAAATTTTATTATGGGAGATGTTGACATGTGACTGAAATTATGCGTCAATTATTCTAAATATGTCGTATTGATATTAAAGATAGCTAATTGTATTCTTATATATAATTCGAGCGATTGTTATTACATTTGATGAGCTAGAAAATCTGTATAATAATTTTAAACCGCCTACATACGCTCTCATATTACGCAATGTGCGACGTCATAACTGTAAAAAAAACTGGAAAACCATCATGTCATATGAGAATTTCGTTCATTTATCGATATGTTGACATTCATTCACATAAATGCGCGTTTTGAAAGCAATCTTATTAATATAATTGTAATATTTATAATTTACGTGTCGATGACGATGGATTGTTTTAAGGAAAGAATACTTTTTTTCGGTTCTATAGACACTAGCACTATTTTATATGTACTGAAAATAAAAATTATAAGGACTATAGTAACATGAATAAGTACTTAGAAGATAAGGAAGAATTACAGAAAAATAAACCAAATGCGATAAAAGAAATCGTGCATAATTTTTTTTCTGCGTTTAAACAATCGAAAAATCGAGATTAAAAAATATCAAATCCATCATTTTATTACATGTTTTTATGTGCTTGTTTGAGCCTGTTATAGCTTTAGGGAAACATGGGGAGTTTTGACCATACTTTCAAAAAAATCAATGTAAAATCAATAAAACGTTTTTTTTCAGAGGAATTAAACGTGGAATATTAATTGAATACCATGCGTAATACGTGTAAAATTTTAGTTTAAATTATATTTTATTATTTAGTTGTTTACTCTATTTCGAAGTTGAAAAAATAGGGTCAAACCTCCCGTAAGCGAGGTTTGACCCTAGTTTTAAATGAATCACTGAAATTTCAAATAACGGTATTATTTGCTTCATTGTGTTATAAACTTATTCATAGAACTATTATAAACAAATACTTGTTAAATAAAAACATGGCTCCCCCAATATATCATTATAAATAAAATATTAGATGTATCAGTATAGAGAAAGATTTCTGACTTTTTTTACATATTGTCCTAGGGTTTTTCAGTCAACACAGAATTCAAGAGCCACTTTATAAACAGTTCTTTTATTTTCTAGAACGAACTGAACTGCTTGTTTAATGGCAGACGATTCAACTTTTTTGTTGCTTGGGATTTTAGGCTTGTTAAAAATAGCATTCTGAAATTTGTAAATATGATACGAAAATTTTTATGTAAATTATTATAGGACCTAAGAAAATACTATAGTATAAAAATAAAAAGTAAAACTGATGATAAGGTCAAAAAAATTTTTCATTGAATACACATGTATTATTCATTTGTAGATTAAGTAATTCGATAATTCACAATTTCCAAAACACGGTTTGTAAATTTTAGCGAAACAAGTTTCAATAACCCGAGAAAAGATATACATTATTTTTCGAACAACAAGAACACAAAGAATTACATATTACCTGTGTTTACACTAAATTGTGCGAAGGAATTGACTTAATGATAACGTAATCTCAAATTAACTTGATTTTAATGGTGAAGCAGCTGTAGGGTCAAACCTCTCGTGAATTACAATTTTGACATTAACGGATAAAAATGTACATAAACAGCACTTTTTTGATTTAATGAATTCTGAAATCATTAAATAGGAGTACAACGAGTAATACCCGAGGTTCATAACATTTCGTACTTGTAAATTAGTTTTTTGTTTGTTGTTTTAGTACGTGTAAATATTAGCTTACTCAGTAAGCAAAAAATTACAATTTTATATGCCACATTTTTTTTATAACAATTGATAATTTTTTTATAAATTTGTTTCACATAAAGTTCTCAGATTTTTCGTTTTGAAAATTATGTTTGTGTGGTTATATTTTTATGAAAATATTTTTAGAAAATTTTTCACTGTTTAGTCCGGTATTTTGAGTAGGATTAAACCTTACCAAGTTCCCCTACAAGACCAATTATAATTGATTGCCATGAGATTATTATGGAAAGTTTTAAACTTTAATGTAACAATTTCTCAAAAGCAAATTTCACTAAAATAGAAGTAGTGGTGATAGAGCAGATCTATTTTTAGTCAATCGTTATATATGTTCGTAGCATGGAGATTAAATTGCTGATATATGACTTTGTCGTTTTACCGTACGGACGAGTTGATTTTGCAGGACGACGACGGTCGATTGATTGAAAAAAATGTTTCAATTAAAACACGTAGATCAACTGTCCGGGGTTCGTATGAGCGCACGTTATATTATTTAAGTTACATACACACATTAGGGAGAGGTGGTTTCGTTTGACCTGTGAATCCTGTAACGTGTTGTGCCGAGCCGCGTCTGGAATGGTGACGTCTGTGTCCGTGAATGGAGTTCCATTACGGCAACGAGTTGGCGAAAATGTAACCTTTGCAAACGGCATAATTGGATCGTGAACGTCGTGCTATGGGCTCGAGCGTCTTCACGTTGCGCACGGCTCGCGCCGCGTCTCCATTCTGGAAAGTTCATTAAGCATTACGTAATTAAGGTAACAAAGGTTGACCATTATGGTGGGCGACGGTGGTCAACTCACGCGGAAGAGCAATCGGACGAGTAAGCTCGAACGTGGCCACGTAGTTAAATATTATTCAAATGTGCGGAGACAATGTGTCGGCCTGTCGATTCACTTGACCGGTTTTTAGTGATTTGATCGGTGTGTCGAATCTGTGTTACGTCGATTTTGATTAAAAGTCTTTATCATTGATTTTTTTCAGATTAGAAATAATATTTATTGTTTTTACTGAAGTAATGAAAAGTCTTGTGGGTGGTACACGTACCGAAACTAGTATTGGATAAGACACGCATATGATCCAAAAGGACAAAGACAACGAGGGAAATTTATCAATTGGATCACGAGTATAAAAAAATACAATTGTTATTGTTATCATAGTCGTCGGGTTATTGATTTTCGTGTTATTATTCTATAAATTGATATATTGTAAGCAGCGATGACCTAAACATTAGCACCAAAAAAAAAAATATATTAAAAATACTATTACGTTTCAGAAAACCTAACTTACTTATACAAATCGGTGAAGAAAGTGTTAAAAATTGTTTAAAATAATCTTTGATAAAATTGATCAGGAAACATTCACTCATCTTTAATGATACTTTAGTATAAATATAGAAAATGTTGCAAACACTTAAAAGAAGTCATGTCTTGTATTGTTCTGGAATTCATCGGAGCAACTCGAGGTACTAAAGTTAGTTTTATGTCTAGTTTACATTTATTGTCAGTCTAACGTTATGACAGGAAGTGTTAGCATTTTGTTCGAGTCAAACGATTGTGTCGAATTTTGAATCGACCGATGATAGTAATTCCTCCCTTTATTGTTTTAAAATAGAAATGTGTAAAACGCGTACTGTATTCGAAAATGTTTGTGTGTTTCACATACAGACAGAGTCGTATCGGTAGTCGTATCGGAAATATTTCGTGTCGAAGATAACTAAAACGATTTGCGACTGTTAATTTCGCGCATGATACACAAAATAATTTTCTTAATATATTATCATTCGTTACGTGTGCGACAGAATATCGACGATACCGTGAAAACGTCTTAATTTGACCGTAAATAAACTGCCAAGACGTTTCAATACAGAAACATGTTGAAAAACGGTACTACAGAAACTTGATATGGAAACTATTTTGATTGAAAATTACTAGAGACATATCATTGGACAAAAAACGAAAATATCATATATATATATATATATATATATATATATATATATATATATATATATATATATATATATATATATATATATATATGTACACACTTATATACCCAACGTTGATAAACACGTAGCATAAGAATGACGATAAAATTTCAACCGCAGCATCTTGAGGTAACCAATGAACTGTCAAAATAAAATAGTTAAAATGCAAATTATATTCTGTGATGCTATAATATAAAACTGTTGATACGGACGTGATAGATATTTATTCGTGACTCTGTTCTGAAACAGAAGGTTGTTTTTTACCTACGTGTATATGTTTATATATATATATATATATATATATATATATATATATATATTTATGTATATATATATATATATATATATATATATATGTATATATATATATATATATATATATATATATATATATGTATATATATATATATATATATATATATGTATATATATATATATATATATATATATATATGTATATATATATATATATATATATATATATATATATATATATATATATATATATATATATATATATATATATATATGTGATTAAATTTAGACTTCCACATGAAAGTGTTAAAAAGGGGCGCAGAGGAAAGTCATATTGTTTTTTTATTTTGTATTGTAGTTCATTTCAAAAACAAAATACAATTGAACTAAAATACTAAGTGTGAGATAACATGTTTTTTTTAGTTATTACGTTTTTTTAATACTTTTATGTGGAAGCCTAAGTTAAATCACCTATATATATATATATATATATATATATATATATATATATATATATATATATATATATATATATATATATATATATATATATATATATATGATTGGGAACATATGTAATATATGTGTGTGTACTTTTAGTTTATTTTCGTCAATACATTTGATTACAGTGTTTGCTTAACATTAATTATATAATCATACATAACAATCATATATATATATATATATATATATATATATATATATATATATATATATATATATATATATATATATATATATATATATATGATATAGGTATGTGTATTTTTAGTTCCTTTTCGTCAATACATTTGATAACAGTGTTTGCTTAACATTGTGTATCCATGATGTTGAAAATTTATATCATTGAGATTATTTTTAAATTATATGCATATACACACGAATGTCTTGGAAAGTGTATTCCAATCTATGGGATTCGTGACTGGTTATTAGTTAGGTTGGTACAAAAATAATTGCGGTTTATGACCTTCAAACATATATACATTTACAGATTTTTTCATTTTCCTAGCTGTTTTATGTGGTCTAAGCCTGTTGGATGTTTAACGCTTAACTTTTGTGCAAGTTCTCGAATTGTTGTGCGTTTTGATTCAACTGACGCATTCAGTTGATCTTTTTGAACAGAAAAGGACGCCCACGACCTTCTTCATCTTCAAGGCTCTCGTCTCCAACATAAAATTTTTAGAAACACCGTTGCACCGTACGTTCCTTAACAGTACTCACACCAATATATATATATATATATATATATATATATATATATATATATATATATATATATATATATATATATATATATATGTGTGTGTGTGATACGTACTTTTTTGTTCTGTAAATATCGATTTTCAGAAATACATTTCCACTCTCCGCATATTACCAAAAAAGATTTAGAATTTAAAGCAATTTAATTATTAATTATTGATCGTTTTGACTGTCATTTTTATGTATTTCGATGATAATGTTGTCATTCTCTTATATAAAATAAGTTCTTATCTGTAATTATTTTTTGTCGAGCCCAATTTCAGCTTGTGTAAATGATTTCAGTTCATGTACTGGATATTATGTAGATCTCTACTTTTAACTGCAAAGAATAAGTTTCCAATTTTGATTGGTTCAGTTTTGTGTGTAAAGTGTTTAGTTTCTCACTGATATCATTTAATTTTTTAAAAGTATAAATGTTTCTCAGAGCATCTAGAATAAATAAAATTTGAGAACTCATCACTTTCTCAGAGACCAATGAGTGATTTAAAATTAATTAATGTTAATGTTCGATACTCATTTTGTATTTTGTGCTATTGTTATCAACTTTTCTGATTGAGAACAAGTCCTGTCCTTTTTCTTGAGAAAATAACTTGTTATTGAGGAAGCAGTTTATTGCAAGTCGTAGGATAGATTAAAGTTGACAACGTTTACTGAAAATAATTTTATGTTTTAATACATTTTATTACATCCATCGGTTATAAAAAAACTGGCTGATAATGGATTTTAATTTCAAAACACTTAGACGTTTTATACTCCTGAAAAAACATGACACACACATTTGTTTACATTTATATATGTACATGTGTGTGTGTATGTGTGAATTTGTCGTGTACAATCTAAAAAATAGTGCACTCGGTATTATAGAACCGGTACTAAGGCGTTCGTTGAAAAAGATTCGTCGACGACAAATCTCCGCTGAGATTCCATTGAAATGGGTTATTAACAACTATCAGAGCATGTATGCAAAAAAGTGCATCATCAACAGTAATCAGTCCGATGCTGGTGCCGGCGCAACTGTTTGTGAAACCAGTTTTACGTGCACGGGATCGTGTTGTGTTTCTCTAGCGAATGCTCTTGATGTAAGACGGGCCTATGTCGTTTCCTAAGATCGTCGTGCGGCCGTCTCATTCTCTCAACACTAATTAATCAAATTATCAGAGGCTATGTATGACAGGTTACGACGACCACGGTTACGCGACATTGCGGTCGTTCTCTTTACACGTATTATAATGTTGTGCGGTTCGATCTTTGGCCGATCGTCAATCGAAATCGACACCGAATTCGTCAGTTTCTCATTTAATTAGATACTCTTTATTAATATGATGTTAAAACGTTTTTAATTTCAAACAGCACGGCGCAATTAAATGAAAGTTGTACTTCAAGTTCTGAATTCTCATGATCCGAGAGTAAAAATTAAAATATTGAAATGTTTCCTTTTATCTTCAGTCGAAACGAATTCATTGGGTTTATTTATGTTTGGGTAGAGTGGAATATTGTTATTTGTAAATAAATCGAAGTATTATATTTGGGTGTTTTTAAATCACATTCAGACAATCTTTATGACTAGTTTTTGGTACACTTTTTATAGTACAAATTTAAGTTTGTAACACCTTAGATAGTTTGAATTGAGTTAAGGTACTTGGTTTAGTTTCAATTTAACTAGATTGTTAATTGAGTTCAAATCGTTACAGAAAACAAAGAGTGAAGAATAGCCACAGGAATACACAAAAAAATAAATATTTTTGAACAAGAATGAATGTTGTATATATATATATATATATATATATATATATATATATATATATATATATATATATATATATATATATATATATATATATATTATAATAATAATAATAAAAACCCACATTTTTCATCATTTTGTCCTGCGGGAAAAATGACGTGTATCTATGGTGACGAGAAATGTTTGCTTTGTCAGCTAATAGGTTTCATTTTTAATTCAATAAGTTTCGTTTTTAGGTATTTTTTATGTTTGAATATATTACGTTGTAAAAAACAATAAACACTTTTTCTTTCTATGTTTCTTTCTATTTTGCCGTCAATTTTGATGGGCTATATACTAGTTAATATATATTTTTCTACACTTGTTTTAGTGATGAACTTTTTATTTCCTACATCTTTTTGTATTCAATTCAATTACAGGAGTTTGAATTATATTGCAGATTTTCATATGTCGATTATAATACTATTTGAAAAAGTTCTTTTTCTTTATATTACATACACACACAAACACACACATACATATATATATATATATATATATATATACATATATACATATATATATATATATATATATATATATATATATATATATATATATACATATATACATATATATATATATATATATATATATATATGTGTATATATATATATATGCAAATTCGGACGACATAATCGTATATTTGAAGTATTTAATGCGTTTTATTTTCTTAATTAAAAAGTTGAAAATAAATTACAATCCATAAATTATATAACGAAACACTTTGAAATGTTATAAAAATAAATGAATTTGTTTTAATCATTTATAATTATAATTTTTAATTATTATTGCTCTTATGAGATGTCTTACTGAAATGCCGAACGAAATGGTCGTCTCTTCATTGGCGTCGAGGCTTTAAAAATAAATGGATTTTTTACAGTTCTGGTCACTGTATTATGTTTAGAATTTCATTTGTTGTTAACGTTTTATGCTCGAACATTTGAGAGTTTCTCTTCTAACGGTGTAAATTGGAAAGATCGATCCGTCGCTGTAAATATCGACACGGCATGAGAGAGATCATTTATATATTTCTGTTCGCATTCGGTCAGAAAGAAAAAATAACTTCACACTTTTTCGCCTACAATGCGAGTACCCGCTGTTTATGTATTTGGGTCACAAGTGCAATTCATTTCCATTGTGCTTCCGAATTCCAACAATAACAATTTCGAATATTCCCTCGCCTGTCAATCAAGCGCACGGTAGCAATTGCAAGTGCGCGTTCGGGCTCAACGCGCCTGCCTATTATTTTTTTCCGGACGTCCTAAATAAACAGACATTCTTGTTACGAGTTAGGTCGTATTTATTATTTTTATTGTTAAATAGGTTTTAGGTTTACTGACAACGAATGATTTAAAGTCTGTTAAGATTTATAATTCGCCCTCGTCTCCGTCATGGATTGCTGTCTTTCTCTTCTGCCATGCATGTCGTGACATTTTTCTCTTACGTGGAATAAGAGATTTTTGTATATTTGTCTGCATATGAATATAATTATGAAAGAAAACCGGATAAGTGTACGTTAATATCATATTGTGAGATATAAATATTATTTCAGTGTACATCTGAACTGATTATAAATAATGTTTGTTAAAACGAACTTTATTTATGAATGGAAATTATAAAATTATGTCGAAACATGTTTATTATTTGAAACGGACAGAAATAAAATAGTGTTGAAAATGTAAAAGACAAATCAAAGAATCGATTTACCGTATAACACGGCATGAGGCGACCCTACGTATAAGACGAGGTCGAAATTTTAAGATCAAATTTATACATTTATCATATATAGGTTAGATAAGACGATCCGAGATTGAACACCTCTTTCACATGTTATAATACAGTTTTATGTCTAAAATCAAAATTAGATGAATTACATTTTCGATTTATAATTTCAAAAATGAAATTCGGGGAATACCTTACTTTGACATACTGTTTATTAAAACATCGTGCACGGCTTGTACCTAGAAGGCCATGGCTATGTATTTGGTTTTTTATTTTAAATGAATTATTCAATACATTCCTATTATATACAGACGTTTAATCCATTAAACGCTGCTACTCAAAACTAGTAAGAATATTCGAAAACGCTTACAATGATTTGGTTCTAGGTCACTTCTAATTAAATTGGTGTCAGACAGAAAAAAAATAAAAATTTTGGTTTCGGTTGAGATGTTTTGTGCACGCAGCAGCGGCGACCAATGTATAAAAATTCAATGGTGAACAAAAATTAGTCTGTTTTAAATTTTAAATTCATTTATTCTATTAAAATCCGAATCAAATGCAGTGATAATTGCAAAACACTTCAGGTGGAGAAAAACATTGCACATTTTGCACATATATATATATATATATATATATATATATATATATATATATATGGTCTAGCTCTTGCAAAGTCTATATCTATTTCACTTTGTTCCTGAGTTTCGCAAAAATCGAAAAAAATAATAATTTATTTCTATTGCTATTCAAACAATGTTTATATAAAAAAGTTTTTAAAATAAAATATTTTTAGCAGAGAAAAAAATTCCAAAATTAATGTTACGTATACGCAATAGCGGGTCTTAATGGGTTAAGTTCCTCGTTTAAAAATAAAGAATTTTATTTCTATATAAGCACAATAAATTCTTCATGTTATTTTAAAATTTTTGTTTTTGTATTGGACGTACAAGACGACTCCCAATTTTTTGAAATTTTTTTTGAGTTTGAAGGGTACCCTTATACATCCAGATACACAGTATATAAAATAATTAATAATATGCAGTTATGTTTTCAATTTTAAAACTAAATAAGGTAAACGTGAATGTTTGTAAAGACTATGAAAAAACGTACAAATGTTTCATTTATTCAATGTGTTTTATAGTAAAAGTATTTTTAGGAAAATCAAAATCAGGTGTTGAATGATAGATTACTGTTTTTAGTATCAGAATATTTTTGAAAAACACGACTCTATTCAAACGATTTGTTTATTACATTAACATGAAATGAAAAATGAATATACAAGACTGAGAGTCTACAATCTTCTTTCCAGTTTGTATATAATTCGTTTCGATTATTTCCCGGATACTGTGAACTATATGTTGAAATTGTTTTATTTATACAAAATCACCTTCTACACAAACACGAAACCGTTTATGTATTTAAACATTTATAGATTTTTATTTAATTATATTAGAGAAATCGTTTTTCTGTTATAGGCTATGATTTTCTGTAGTTAACTTTAACGATGCTGAACGTACAAAAAACTTTTAAATATTTAATTGCGACGTATAAATATTAATAACGGACCGCGGAAAACTTAATATAGATATTATACAGAATTTCGTACGGTCATCGGTTTCAATATAACTTTGCTCTATTTAATGTGTTTTATTTTACAATGTGTATATTATTAAAAAAATAAAACATACTAGAGCGTATATGAAAACACGACAGATGTTGATGTTCTGTTACATACTATTTATTTTAAAATGAAACTTCTGTTACAGAGTAAATCGTCAAAATTAATCTTATTAATATCGCAATGTGCACCTCATTTAGAATGTTAATTATGATTTTTTTTTAATCGATTGGTATTTGAACATGATTGTAATTAGTCTAGAGTTAATGTACGCGGTTGATTAGCGTTGAAATATTTTTATTTTTAAACTTTATGAATTTTAAAGTAACCGAACTTATTATGTGTATGTAAAGTACATAGAAGGAAGTAGTGAAATATGAAATATCTTCTTATACCATTTTTACTTGTCAATTTTTGCTATTTTTACATTTCTAATTGATAGAAATTAATCCTAAAATAAGAATACTCAAAATTTTTGAATGGTTTGAAGGGTTTGAAAGGTTTTAGATGGTTGAAGCAGTAAGATTATAAATGCAACTGCTTCATAATATTGCTGTATGAAATAGGAATGGATCAATGCAGGCCCGCAGCCAGACCGCCATACTAGAGGAGGCATACACAATTTTTGAGCAGGCAATTTTTATATGTCAAAATTGTTTAATCTCATACCTAGAACCCAATCTACATGACAAAATATGCATTTTGGAAAATTTTATTGTTAGAAAAGAAGTTACATAATTTATATTATGTAATTAGTTAAGTTATGAAAACGCAATAATTTATTAAAACAAATTACAAGTGTTTAAAATAACAACGAAGTTTTCCCCGATTTAACGTAATAATTTAATATATTTGTAATTTCCGCGTTGTCGGTGGAAACGCGCTCATAGAAACGTTTTTTTTTATCTGTTGAAATGTTTTTAATCATCAAGGTAAGCCCACTAGAAAAATTCTCTCAATGATTCTCCATGCTTTTCAAATCTCCCAAAATAGAAGATTTTGTCAGGCAGAGGGGAAAACAGAGCAACCTGGGGAGCAATACCTCCCTGACTACCACTTGTCTACGGGACTAAGTCAATGATACACTTGAAAAATTATAAAAAATCATTTCTCATTTAGTGTGAAAATACTACAATGTTACAATTCTGACGTTGGGATTAATCTCTTTTCATAAATTTTATCTCACAAGGCACATACATTTTCTTTGATCAGAAATGTTCAGTGAATCATAATTGAGAATTTTTGATTGTTCTTTATAACAATGGTATCATCTTCAGATCCAAACTCTTATATGAACACGGACTACCAAATTCAGTTTCAGAGAGTCTGTGGGAAAAAAAGAGGCACCCAAAAAAATATAGTGAGAGTCGAAAAAAAGTCTTTTGTTTATATTTGAAAGTAACTCATTTAAATTTTACATATATTTTTTCTTTAATGAATTTATAAAAATTAAAAAAGTACATTAAATGTAGGTATCATCATCAAATGTTACAATAAAACTTTAAATTAGAGAAATTTAAAAAAAATAATATTTTTTACTAGAAACTTGACATCTTTTGGCAGAAACTATTTTATCAACAACGAATATACCGGTAACCATAAAGCGGTGTTCGTTACAATATACTTCTATAATTTGCAAAGTTTTAAAAATGTACTTCGTATTTTTTTAAATTCCGTTTTATTATTTTAATAAAATCAAATTGAAGTTTTGGGCCGCGGGTCACATTCTAGAGTCTTGCAGGGCGCGTGTTTGATATCAATGATGTACACCATTGAATAAAAATCAGTACGATTAATGGAAAATTCAACCAGATTAAATCAAAAAAAGTATATATTTTAGTATAGTTATTCATTGTTTTCAGCCTTCACGCTTGTTCAATTTTGTTTAGTTTTGGAAAAAAATAATACATGTACTTGATGAATAAGTCTGTAATAATATAAATTTGTTTTTTAGTATATATATATATATATATATATATATATATATATATATATATATATAATGTAGTATTTATATTTCTATGTATTATATTTTTGCATAATTTTGTAGATTACATGAGCGAAGAAATTTTCAAATCTGATAGCTTGACATTTTAAAACGTGTATATATATATTCCACTGTGTGCATCGTAATGAAATAGCATTAAGGGGTGATACTTTGTGTTTATGAATATATATATATATATATATATATATATATATATATATATATATATATATATATGTAAATGTATAATATCGTACACAAGTTACGGACCACTCAACAAACCTGCTCTTCAATTGCTAGACATTTAATGACAGTTCACAGGGCCCATATATTCGGCTGCGATAATTTGTCAATGTTTATAGGTCAAGCTGTTAAGGGATAACACCCTCGACGAAAGATATTACCCTAATAACCTACTGGTACAATTGCACTCGTCATAAATCATACCATAAAAGTGAAAAGGATTCGTCAGGCTTCGAAATATATAGAAGTAATTGTACATGCGTGTACGTGTTTAGGTTGTCCATGTTTGAATTTACTACTGCGAGGATGATGTGAATGTTTGTAGTTTTGTATAAACATCAGACGTATAAGTTAGTTTGCAAGGCACGTGTGAATGTATATTTAATTTTTATTAATGACCTGGTCACATTATGTGCTGTTCAGATTAGTTGCATCTGATTTAAAAGCGAGCGAGCTTCTTTTACACGAATGCAACATTGGCCACGCCGTTGTAAATGATGTAATTTGTACTTTGTTCAAGTGCACGTATGTACATCTATAAAGATGTATACTTAAAGTTGTTACATACAAAAACAAACATATGTTTGTACACATAAGTATATGTAATGTAAACTGTATTTGACATAATTCAATCATGAAAATTAATGCCTGAAGGGAGTGACTTCGTGATTTATTCTAAAATGAAGAGAAAATGTTTTAATTTAAGACTGAGTTATAAATGATCTCATTTAAGGCACCGAATTAATTTTTATTCTTAATACACCTCAGAAATTTGGAATTGAATCGACTTTTAACTTCTACGGGCTCAATATTAAATTTATGCTAGATAATTTGTCCATTGTGTTGTTTATCTGTGTATTTAAATACAATTTAAACAGTTGTATTGTATGTGCTGGGTGTATTTTTTTTTTAAAAAAGACAAAGCGAGGTTTGATTGTAATGGTTATAATAATAAAAAAGTATAATTTGTTTCCATTGAAATATACGAGCGTTTACTTTATATTTATTACACTTATAATAGTTTGTTGCACTGAGTCTAAATTCATTTGCATTAATTAATTTAAATCACTCATTCATCTCTCAATAATGATGTGTTCTCAAATTGCATTTATTCTAGACCAACGGTGTTCAAACTCGCGAGCAGACACAATATTCGGTTTTATTGCCATTTTTCTGAAACTTTTATATTGATAATCTATAATAGTAGAGTATGTACCAATATCAGAATATTTTATATATAAAAGGGTAATTTAGATTATCGTTTCAAACATTACAAATTGCGTAACTGTGTTTAAATTATTAACTGCCAAAATGAAGACTCAATCAAAGTCTTCAACGAGTAGGATTAAACATATTTTGCTTTAGTGAGTAGGACTACAATATAATTGTATTTTTTAATATTTATAAATACAGTTTTAAAATAATATTTTCTGTCTCTTGAACATTCAAAAATGTATGAAAAGTATTATATGTGGTTCTTATTATCGAAGAAGTTCGCTGTCTCTATTTTAGACGCTGAGAAACTTTATATTTTTCTAAAATTAAACGGTATCAGTCAAAAGTTAAATACTTCACTCACTAAACTAACAAAAAATAATTACAGATAAAAATGATTCTTTTCTAGAGGAAGATAACAACATTATCGTCAAAATATATAAAAAATACAATTAAAACGATCAATAATTAATCATTGAACACTTTTCGATCGGAAACCTTTTTTTGGTTATGTATAGAGTGGAAATTCATTTCTGAAAATCGATATTTACAGAACAAAAAAAAGTACACATAGTAACAAAACCATTCATTTTTAATCATTGTGTTGAAACTGTGTCGTATAATTGGAATATAATTATGCGATTAATTAACAAATTACCCGAAATATATACATTGTGTCATTATCTATGTGTAGACTAATGAAAACGTTGTTTGCATTGAAATTAATTACTTAGTTTTCGAGACTGTCTATTAATATTTCAACTACGTAATAGATGTTATTCAATAATCGTTTGTGCGAAACGTTGAATGTGTAAATGTGGAAAAATTGATACATTACAGTCTCTATGTTATGTTTTTGTTATGGTGCGACGATTGATGCCAACAATTAGCAACGGTTCACACACTTTCAGTCGAACGCGATAACCTCTACTTTGGTTTTTATTAGAATCTCATGTGTGTGTGTGTGTGTGTATATGTATGTTCGGTATAGATTATACAGCATGTCCAAAAAGAAACTTGAATACGTTAATCACATTACAGTTCGTACGTAAAGGCATACAAATAATCATGTTATCGAACACATTTTTCAACGCGTTATCCTATGTACGGTTCAACTAGGCGCTAAATATTGACCTGTAGCTTCTTTCGGCGAATGATTAGTATTAAAATAAACAGTAAAAATCTTTACAAAAATAAATCAGGTGGGGTAAGGTCCGGAGACATCCAATGGCTGTAATATTAGTTTGGTAGAAAAATATTTGCGGTTTTTGAAATTCAAATTCATATAAATTTTTTTCTTGTCATTTTGTAAACTATACATACATACATATATATATATATATATATATATATATATATATATATAATATAAATTATATATATATATATATATATATATATATATATACATTATTTGTAGACAATATTAATTTTCAAACAGTGGTTACGGTATTCGTATCGATTAATATCGTTTTTGAAATAAGGTTTTAAACTTTAATTTGTTATTAATTTCATTTTGAATATTTATTTCTACTCATCATCGGATGCTTTTTTAGTTTTTTTGGAATTTGTTCTAAATATGAATGTAAAATGGAAATTCAATTCATTGTTCATTATTAAGTAAATTTCTTTGGAATAAAATATATTTTGTGTATAGCCAAGTAAGAGAACATGCTTTTCTTTCCATTTAATTTATGTTAAAGAATGGGAAGAATTATTCAATGTTTACTTATGATTATATAATTTTTCAATAGAAATTTAATCAACCCAACTAATTTTATTTGCTTCAAACTGATGTGAATTACGAGGAAGACTGCAATTCATCGTTTTTATTTATTTTTTAATTATCTCTATAAGCAAGTTATTAGGCTGATAGTAAAATAATTCCGGTTTACGACCTTCAAATTTATATACATGTCAAGCTTTTTTGGTTTTCCTAGATGCTTTAAGTGGACCAGAACTGTCAGATAATTAATGGTTAACTTTTGTCCAAGCTCTTGAATTGTTGTGCATGGTTCTGATTCAACTAATGCCTTTATTTGGTCGTTATGAACTGAAGAATGACGCTCGCGACCTTCTTCATCTTCAGGGCTCTCATTCCCAGAACGAATTTTTTAGAATCACCATTGCACCGTACGTTCCTTAAAAGTACCCACACCAAAAGCATCATTAAATTTACAAGCAGTTTCTGCTGTTTTACCGTGCGTTTTGAACTTATATAAAAATTGCTCTTATTTACTTTTTTCCATCTTTAATTCAATAGCCGAATTTCAAGCAAAATTAGTAATAAAATCAAGTCGATATTACTAAAATACAGACCAAAAAATGTACTATAAAATGATATTAACATAAACACGATGATATGACACTTTCACTTAAAAAATTAAAGTTAATAATCAGGAAACAAAAACCGTAATTATTTTCCTACCAACCTCATACTTTGCTCTTAATCGTATCAATAAAGTTGTAAAAGTTGTCCCTTGTGTAATTGGAAATCAAACTCTGACTTTTCGAGAGTAGCTAGGTCTTGTAAAGATTTTAAGACGATTTGAGAATTTAGAGAATAAATGCATACATTCAAATGAAGTTGATCATCATCCATCCAGGACGAACTATTCGATGTCTCCCCACATCTAGAGTCATATATTTTATTAATCAACAGTAACATAGGCAGAAATTCGTGTTGGTTTTTATTTTATATGAAAATGCAACCGGAACCCATTACCAATTCCTGACTTTCTCTTTTCAATGCGTCTGTAACAAGTTTTTTGAAGTAATTAATCATAAAGAGGTTTGATGCTCGACTTATTCATTTGAGTACTTTCTGTACACTACGACCTCGATTTACGTTGTTAATTGGTACTAAATAACGCCAACGCAAATCGAAATAATCTCTTACATATGTAAGAGATTACATGTACTATATATATATATATATATATATATATATATATATATATATATATATGTATATGTATATATATATATATATATATATATATATATATATATATATATATAATATTTCTATAGGACTTTATTTAATTCGTTTCATCTAAATAAATAAGACATATCATGAAAACTGTGAAAATTGAGCCAAATGGAATTGCGTAATGATTAAAATTTAAAAAAACGATCTTTAATTCAATGCAATAAATAAAATCAGTCAAACAAATGTATTGTGTAATTTATTTGTACATTAAATGTATATAATAAACATTTTTTATTCTAAACTGGAAGATGAATCGGTGTCGGTTGATTTCGATTGGGCTTGTTTAATTAAAAAATGATCTAAAGTTTATTGAATTCTCGCGACTTTTTTTCTTAATAGATTTGTTTTTAGCAATTTATGATATCATCTACAGTTCTTACCATTCTTGAATTTCGTTGTTCATCAGATCATCAGCTGAAAAAATGTCCATTGTCTCTGATACTGCATTGCTTTCGAAATGCGACTAGCGGTTGATTTTCATTCCTCTAGTATTACATCAGCTGTATCAGTCTCGTCCATCATATGATGTTAATGGAATAAAGCAAAGTAATTGAGGATAGGAGACGGTAATTTAATGAGAACAGTAATAAAGTTTTTCTATAATTTTATTCTACACAACTATTTCACAAAGTGAGTGTGTTCGTCAATGGCTGTACAAAACCTAATATCACAGTGACGCCACGTCAGTCACTCTCAGGACGCCTGCGCACTCCATGTACGCTCGTTGACACGCTTGCGCATTATCAGCACGTATCAAACTACTTCAACAGTTTTAAATTCAAATTAAT
The DNA here is from genome assembly GCA_034766995.1 of Acanthacorydalis orientalis. Taxonomy (NCBI): domain Eukaryota; kingdom Metazoa; phylum Arthropoda; class Insecta; order Megaloptera; family Corydalidae; genus Acanthacorydalis; species Acanthacorydalis orientalis. The sequence goes on along the minus strand of CM068315.1, from coordinate 18,774,578 downwards.
TTGTTTACGATTTTATTTTCACTCACTGTTTAGATTTGAATTCAACACACTTTATTAATTCCAAAATGCTGAGAAAAAAATAACTTACTGATTTACACAAATAACTTGGACGAACTGTCTTATCTTGCATAATAAAGATGAAAATATAAATTAAATGCGCAATTACCAAAATAATAAAAAAAAATGAGAGGGGAATTACCGGAAAAAATAAATAAATCCCGTAACGACCCAAACATAGGTTTTGGTGTATCACATTTCTTTCGGACTTGCGAGTTTCTAAACCTGAATTAATACAATCGATTTCAATAATACGTACATAAGTCAATTTTTTTGTTTACTTTTGAATTACGCCGTATTTCGGTCAAGAATATTCGTTCCGTCGATCGCGTGACAGTTTGTTGAAGACAGAACAGATGTGTTTTCGTTTAAATCTTACAGAGTGCTACTGTCGAGATTTATAAACACCTTTTTTATATGGTCTAGCAGGTTCTTGGACGATATAAATTCATTTTTTATTTAATATCAGACATGTTTAACTGAATAATAGAGCAAACATATTGGTGGATCAACGCTTTAGTTTTTTTCAACGGATGTTCTGACGGTGTATGTTTAATTTTAAATAAATTGTTTGTATATATATACATGTATATATATATATATATATATATATATATATATATATATATATATATATATATATATATGTATATATATATATATATATATATATATATATATATATATATATGTATGTATATATATATATATATGTATATATATATATATATATATATATATATATATATATATATATATATATATATATATGTACGTATGTTTGTATATGTGTGTCTGTCTGCTGTGTGTATAATAGAAATATGTATGATAGGATGTGATTCGACCGAACGTGCTGCCACATGAAATAAAAATACGACGGTTAATTAAAACGCGAATAATCGTTCGAGCTCACTTTACTATTAGTACATTCACTGTTTGATGTAATGAATAGATGTGTAGAGTAGATACACAATATATAAATAAACATTGACAATTTCAAACGGAAATAGTCGAGGCGAACACGTAGATTGGTCCAGATGCGAAACGAGCACGCCCATAGACCAAGGTCGTACCCCTAAAAACTCTCATCGCGGCTCAATCTAATTTAGTCGCGCGTGTGTGCGTGTGTGTGGGTACGTGAGCGCTCGCGCGCGTGTGTGTGTGTAATTTAATTCCATGCTGGAAACCTGTTTCATATTCATCGAGTAGAATCGTTCTGCATTTCGCGACTCATCTCCGTATTGTAAATAAATAAGCAATCGTCGAACGCTAATCCTTATTTATATTGTACAGCGTTAATTGATAATCATCGGCCGTGTGCAACCGGTGTCAATACACTTTTCATTCGACTCGAAATAAATAACAGTGAGCCGCATAATCTTTATTTATTATGAGAACACGGCGGACGGCCGTTTAAAATGACGTGCCGTACGTGCACCGTGCAGCTTCGAGAAAAACAGTTCTATTACTGGCTTCGACCGTCGAATGATCTCTCTCTACGTGTCCGATGATCGTTGATTGTGTCGATTTCATGTTCTGTGATATCTCTTTGATTATAATTCTTTCGTAATGTCACTGGATTAATGGATGTAAAGAAATTAGTAGTTCGTTCGTTTTCAGGATAAACAGTGTTGATTTTTCATTTCATTTATTCATACTTAATTTTAAACAGTATCAATGCGATTAAACTCACTTTAGTTATCGATTTCGAATGGATAATCAAATTCTATTTAATTTGATTTTTTTTAGAAAAAATCCAAAGTGGATTGGTATAGACGGGGCTGTATGTTGCTTCTAATACAAGCATCTATTTTATTTAATCTCCCTTATTCTTGAATCAAGTTTGCATAGATTGATATGTTTTTAGATATAGACTATTTATATTTTTCAAATATTGTGTTTATAATAACCCTCATACGATCCTCAGAAAAAATAACATATGAAATCCTTGTGGGTGATATATCACCTATATGATTTTCAAAGGTCAGTGTTGCGTGTGGGAGTAACACTATCGACTTATTGTTGCAGTAAAGAATAAGAACTCGACTCCTTTTTAAATTAAGGAAACTAAGTCAGTTTTTTTGTGATTTTACGTTTATTTTGACAGTGAATACAAGGTTTATAACTTAAAACTAATAGTGTGATCTGGATACTGACTTGCTGAAACTTGCGACTTTATGGTTTGTGACTTCATGACTTGTATTTCATATAACGTGGCCGGTTTATATATAATTTCATGAGGAATTCCAGGTAATATACAGTTTAATTTTCTTCGTCATACTAATATAAATGAATACTAACGTTCAAGCTATTAGTTTGAAATACAATAAATTAATATGTCTTTGAATTTGATACTGAATAATAATGGCCTGCGCCTTTTAAATGATGGCAGGGTTTTTCTATACCTTTGAATAAATTTTGAAAACTGGAATTACCTTGTTAATAATGTTATTTTAATAAATAAACAAATAAACGAATAAATATAACAATCAGTCTTCAACAGTAAGTTATTAAAGTATTTTAGATTTTCATTAGTTATTTAATGGGATGACATTTATACACTCTTCACAATTATCGCAAAAATAAACGAATTTTTATGTTCACCTCATATATATTTTTTACAATTTTTACATACCGAACCTGCTTTACGATCTTTTCCGACATATATTTGAGATCGAGCCCTTGAGGATATTTTTCTCTTTTTTACACTAGACTTTTCTGTTGAAATGGCTGGTTATGAAAAGTCTTCAGGTACATATTTTTCATGCACTAACTGAGATACAAGTTCTTCCAGAAACAAACCTCTTCGAAATAATTTATTTTTATTCCATGTCGCTTCTGTTTCTAACAGCAGAACTTAAGCATTGATCCCAGATATGTCAATTATATTGAAAAATAAACATAATGGCCCGCAGTTGGTTTTCCTCTTTAGTATGTAAGTACCGACCAGCTGGTCCAGTGTATCATCACCTGCTTTTGTCTTATTATAAAAATCAATTATTTCTGATAGTTTTTTTTTCATCAGTAGAAGTTGTATTGTACTACTGAAGAGTACTCATTACTCTAACAATGTTATATTTTTTTGGGAATATATTCCACCAAAGTGACCTTATTCGTGAAATAAAAATTGCCCGAATATACTGGTCGCCGGCGAATGTCTTCTTTTGTGGAAACTGGTAAAAATGTTTTGTTGGATTTTACTGTAAAAACGATCGTATTTTTCTCCCTTAATAATTCTATAGTAAGATCGTAGATGATAAAAAATTATCACATGTGATATTTCTGCCTTTCAGGTCTTTTACTAAATCAAGTACTATTCACTGTCCTTGATTTCGTTCTGATGCCTTGTCTGGTCTTTTTCCTGTATACACTTACATGGTGTTCTTGTCGATTTCTTTTATTATCAAAACGAATAACTCTTGGGAGTTTTCCAAAATACTTCTTTGACATAGTGGCTCGAATTATTGGTCAACCCTTACTGTCATCCCATAATTTATCAGTAGATTCTTTATGAGACTTATAGACACCGGCTAAAATGAGTATTTCAATATATATTTGAGTTATAATATGATCCACGTCTCACCAAATATTCACTGGCCCTCTATATTTGTAATGTCAATAATAGTGTTTTGTATAGATTGGGTAGAGCATAATTCAAAAGCATCTTTGATACTTTCGATTCAAGAGATAGCGTTACGTGTTATTCCTGGAATGGGCACGATATTTTCTTCATTCTCGGAGATATGACTACTTTCAGCAAACAGTTCTTCATTATCTTCTTCCGTGCGTCATGGCCCATGACTCGTCAATGTACGTGCGTTTTATAAACACCCTATTTATATATAAACATACAATATTATATGACGGGTGGATTTCACCTGAAGACCGCTTGCATAAGTTTTCCATAAATTGAAATATCAATAATTTCATATATTTAATATTGGATCTTATTAACTGTGATTATAGTATTAAATAAACAGCAAAAAGCGCAAAGGTGTAGCTTGTATCTTTAGCTAATTATAGTATGTTAAAAATGTAATTGTGTGAAAATTCACTCGAAGATCGTATGAGGGTTAAATTTATTTGTGCAACTGTAAAGAAATTGAGTACATTAAATGTTATGAAAATATCAACTTGTGTGAGTACGTATGTGAGAGTAAATGTACTGTATTTCAATACCTATATACAAATTCGTTTTTGTATTATCGATTAATAGTCCAGGATGAATAAAATATGAACATTTATAACTATGTACTGTATATAGATTAACATAGTTTTTTTTAAAAAAAAAAAAACGATAGGAAATTTACCTATTCACTCATGCGTTTAGAGACTAAACCTTCAATTATTTATAACACAGAGTGATTTGTTTGTTATTTTAAATGTTTAATATAAATTTAATATCTTGTATGTACTCGTTCGTTTCAAATCGTACTCATATGTGATTTGTTAGAAAATAATTATAAATGATTGTGTTAGATACAATTCTGTAAAAAATAACGCTAATAAACGAAGACGTCTTTTAATTGTTCCTTCTTCACATTGTATTTGTTGATAAATTATATTAAAGCTGTGTATGTATAAAATTCGTTTTGAAAGCAATTAGTATTGACCTTAAACAGAATCCTTATGTATCGACTGAATTTCCGCATTAACGATAATAATAATTAAACAAATAATCCTATAATATCGTGTGTATCGATTAAAAGTTCACATTTGCTTTGTATTACCATTTCGTATCCAACTCGGTCGATTGATGCGTGTGTGTGCTTGTGTGTGTAATTCGATACGTAGTTTCAATAATTGTGGCCGATCCGCGTATGTGCTCACGCGCGCACACTGAAAAATATTCAGTTTCAATTATTATAGCGCCGAATTAAATAAAGCGAATAGTTCGGTATAATTGCACCCACCTTATGTAATGAATCGATAATTCATTAGCGGAAAATTAATAGCAAGACGTCAATTCCGCGTTTATTGCCAACAATTATAAACGTAATAATTTATGAGTGGAATAATTTATTACCCAACTATCTTTTATAGGCAGGGACAGGCAACCGACAGAATCAGTGTATGGGGAAGAATTGAATGGCGTATCTCTCTGGCATGCATTTTCGATTCGATTCGAATGTGGATACGAATCCATTTTGAATTGTTATTTGTGTGTTTGAGTGTGAAAAACTAGCTGATATCAATCGTTAGTATAAAGGTCATCGATAAATGTAACAGTGATATAACTATACAAAAGCGAATGCAATTTTGTGGAATTGTTCATAAACGCTGCATGGATTTATCGAAGAAAAACTGTATAAAAATAATACTTAACTTGGATTTCGCTTGTTAGATTACTGATATTCTCAAAACAATATTCCTGTACTAATTTTTATTTCCGTATTTGACGTTTTTGTACTTGAAAGTCAATTGAATTGCAATCGAATTAATAACGTATCAAATTTATTACATACACTGTCCCTTCTTCATTATTTTCTAATATTTTGAATAGTTGCAGTGATTTTTTGACATAAATTCCTGTCAAGTAGAATTCCTGTTTCATTTTTATTTTATTGCCATTTATATATTTTTGTTTTTTTTTTCAGTGTCAAGTTTTTTTATCTATTTTGAATTGTTGTTTGTGTATTTAAGTGTGAAAAATTGGCTGATTTCAATAGATAGTGTAAAGGTCATCGATAAACGTAACAGTGACATAACTATACAAAAGCGAATGGAATTTTGTGGAATTGTTCATAAACGCTGCATGGATTTATCGAAGAAAACCTGTATAAAAATAATATTGTACGTGCATTTCGCTTGTCAGATTACTGATATTCTCAAAACATTCTTTCAATACTGATTTTTATTTCCGTATTTGATGTTCTTCTGCTTGAAAGTCAATTGAATTGCAATCGAATTTATAACATATCAAATTTGTTGCTTCTTCATTACGTTCTAATATTTTAAATTGTTGCAATTTTAAATTCCTGTCATATAGAATCCTGTTTCATTTTTTCCTTTATTTTCTTTTATATATTTTTGTTTTTCTTTCAGTATCAAGTTTTTTCATCCGTTTTTAATATTTTCTGTTCATTCCGATTTTTTCTATTTCTAATCTCTGTCGCGTCGATTTTCTGTATGCTCGCTTTATTTATTTATTATTATCTTGCAATAATCGTTAATTAACACATTACAAATGGGTAATTTTTTGCTAAAATTTTTCTATACGACGGGAGATTTTAATGATATAAAAATATTTCAACATGTGTGTATTACCAATAATAGAACATCACCTTCCCGATGAATTACGATTTCACCATTTTTAATTTTTTCATGTCATTTCTTAGATCTATTAGTAGTCCTCTATTTTTTCTTATGCCGCGGACTCTAATTTTCCTCTGTAATAATAATTCACCAATTTGGACACTATTATAATAATTATCCTGATATAAGTGATGCAATTTATCCAACACTGAACGCAAAACAGATAACATGTAGAACATTAATTACATATCCAGATTTATTTTCGCATACATCCCATACCAGTAACCCATATTTTATAATTTTAGTCGGATTATACGTTATAAATAATAGTATAGTCTTCCTCTCCAAGGAAGACTATACCTCACACCTGCATGTAAAGAAATTTCACGTTCTGGCCTATAAAGATCCTGAAATTTTAGAAGGAAGTGATTCAAAACTGGTTGAATTTTTATTAATCCGTTTGAATTAGCTATTAGTTGCATGTATCTATCAATAAATCACACTCTTGTCGCAAAACGAGAATTCTCATTTTCAGTCGGAAATGGGTTATTTATGTGATTTGTCAGAATGAAAATTGAATTCAGCAACAGTAGCAAAAGTTATAATGATTACAAACAATTTGTTCTTCGAGTAATATTTATTGAAATGTATATAATATTTATATATCTATATCATCGTTTTATGTGAAACAAATTTTTAAAGAATTCTTATATATCACTTCAGACAAACCGATAGTAAAATGAAAAAAAACTAACATGCTTTATTCAAACATGAACTGTACGAATAATATTTTTTAATGCCAATAAGTTGACATTACATACACACGAGCGATAGAAAAAGTTTAAGAAACTCGAGATTTATCATCCATTTCGTATGCACTCTGCATGTCGATAAAAAATGTGTGTGTGTGTTTTTTGTTATTGCTGTAAACTGTGAAGTATTGTGTTATCTCTTTTATAGTATGTATGAATGTTGACATAAAGAGATAATACCGAATTGTGAAGTTTACGTTTATGTGTGTGTGAGAGGGAGTGTTGCATATATATATATATATATATATATATATATATATATATATATATGTACAATATGTATGTGCTCGTTCGATACGTACATTTATACAAGAAGCGCTTTGCATGTTTACACATGTCAGTCATAACTGTTACATGTTTGGACAACTGTCAGCTTCGTGGAGCTTTTGTGAAATGGAACGTATGAGTTGGTTTCCGGTAGTTTTGCTTTTTAGATTCTCTTCCGGTGGAGTGAAGTTGAAACGAACGTGTACGGAGAATAGTGCATTATTCTTTATTAGATTAGATAGTAAGACGTGTATCTATAAATATTTAATCGACTCGAACGCAAGTACTTTTCTTGTTCGATACGAAAGAAAAAGAACTGATTGAGAATACGTCTAAGATAATCATATAAATTGTACTAAGTTCGATTTTTAATACATATATATATATATATATATATATATATATATATATATATACATATATATAGGACGAATTCATGGTCATTTATAATGTTAGACATTACATTCAACTGTAAAATGACTGACATTTTATGTTTTATATTTAGCACAGAATAAAAAAATCTATATCAGGTTTATTGGTGTTTATCCAGAAACAATTAGTGGACATAAAATAAACTCACCCTAGTATCTCAAATTACTTACTTTCGAAGGTTAGTAAGGAGATGCTCAATCCATTGGAGACACATTATACACCAGGTGTGTAATGCATTACCTAGCCAAAAACACGAATGATACATCCTGTGTTTCATGATTATGAATTTGTATTATCATTTAGTAGTAGAGAACTAGCCGTAGAGATAAGGTCGTTTTTTAATAAAGTACAAGTTAGAGATGTGTAAAAAAATACAATTTGTTTTGGTTTCAAGCTAAGACCCAAAAATGAATAACTTACGACCAGGACTGCTGGGACTGCAAAAAATAAACAGTGACGATGAAAGTGTTCATTTTTTGATTGAAAGTAATAGGAAAAAGTCGCAAAATGATTATAGAAGATATTGATAGTGATATGAAATGTGAAGACGATATAACATATATATATATATATATATATTATTATTTAGAAATTTTCGATACAATTTACCTACTATTTCAAAAATATCGGAACACCTACCTGAAATACTACCTAGAGGTAAAAATAATAAAATACAAGGAAAGAATTGCAAACTATGCTACCGTAATCTTATAAGAAAAGCAACTAATTACTTTTTCCTGCTTGTGAAAATAATCCTAGGTTGTGTTTGGGAGAATATTTCAAAGATCACCACAAACAAAAAAAATTTTTTTTGATGATCTAATCTAATTATTATAAGTACTTATTACTACTGCATTATTTTCTAATTTTTATTAGTTGTTTATCTTCAAATTTTCATTGCTGAATTTTAACTAATGTTTTTATATTTAAGTAGGTCTTTGGAAATAAATGTTGTTTTCCATTTTAATTATGTTTTTTCTCTTTTTTATGTGTACGACACACATGGTGTGCCATCGGTCCTTCGTAATATAAAAATTCTAAAAAGCCAATGACACACACGGTTTGTTATCATCTGATTTGTCGAAAAATGTCTAATATGTTAATTTCCCACCTCCCAAATTTCTTTTCAAATTTTCAACATATATAAAAATTTTTTTTGCTTCTGAGGATCGTCTTATAAGAAATCTTTCGTCTCAAATGGTTTAAAGTGATCAAAGTGTGATATAAGATAAAAAATCATTGATGTAACCGAACAGGCTTTACATTAAAGCTGATAAGTATGAATTACATTTTTTATAGCAGTGAGTTTTCTTTATTTTTTTAATTATAACGCATGTTTATAGTAATGATCAAGTTAATGAAATAAATTAGGTTTTCTTACCAGGTGAATGAATGATTTATAACCAGAAAGTTCGGTCGCTGTTCTAGCGTACAATAATTCCAAGAATTGTTTACACTTGTTATCGGACAAAATTCCCAGAATTGTTTATCGAAAATATTAGCATGTGTTTTAAATGAATCCCGAACTGTTCACTTTAATTTAAAAAATAATTCTAACCCTTAAAAATATATGTGAAAAATAGAGTAGTACGTGCGTGTTTGTTTTATGAATTTAAGCTTGGGACTAAAGCTATAGAAACTGAAAAAAATTGTACTGCGTTTGGAGAAAATACAGTTACATCAAGAACGAGCCAGAAATGCTTTAAAAAATTTTCTGCCGGGGATGAATCCATTAATGACGAGACCAGATCAGGCAGACCATCAAATTTAAATATCGACGAATCGGAGACAATGATTGAAACAAATTCCAGTTTAACGTGTCAGCAGCTTGCAGAATTGTTCAAAGTAAGTGGCGAAACAATACGGAAGCATTTACACAAAATAGGAAAGAGGTGGAAATTAAGTAAATGGGTACCACACGAATTAACTCTCAATAACAAATTACAGCGTCTTACAATCTGTACATCTCTTATTTCACGACTAAAATCAGAGAACTTTTTGGATCAACTTTGAACACTGATGAAAAATGGATTATTTATTCCAACTACAAACGTACTCGTCACTGGATTTTATTATGTGATCATGTCCCACAAAGTCCTAAATGAAAGTTAACACCGCGAAAACTTCTCTGTGTTTGGTGGACTTCAAAATGAATTATTCACCGTGAATATCTACGAATGGGTCAAACCCTCACGGAAAACATTTAAGTGAATAACTCCAACGAGTACACGATGCATTAAAACAATAAGAGTCAGCACTTGTAAATCGTAAAAAAGTTTTATTTTTGCAAGATAACGCACGACCACACGATACAGTAGAGACCAGACCAAAAATTATGAATTTTGGGTGGGAGATCCTCCCCTATACCCCGTATTCCCCAGACATATCTCCATCAGATTATCGCCAATTTTTATCTTCGAACAATCGTATGCGTGGTAAACAGTTTAATAATGAAGAAGAATTAAAAATGGAGGTGTCTACATTTTTTGAAAATAAAAATAATCAGTTTTATAAAAATCGAATTTATAAATTATCTTCTCGCTGGGAAAGAGTTGTTCAATGCGAAGGTGGATATTTTGATGGATAAATTTATTTTATGTAAAAATACACTAGTGTCTTCTCAGTTCAAAAACGTCAGAACTTTCTTGGTTACCTGATATGATGTACGGATTATCAGAAAATGGCTGTGTTTATATATGTGTTGTGTTGCAGAGTGCTGCAATCATGGAAATGTTTATAATATTTCAAAGATATTTGATGTAATTCAGTTACGATTTCATTTACATAAACTCATACTTGTTCTATGAGAATTTCTCAACGACAGACGGTTACCTCGGAGTCTTTATCGTATATTTTTCAATTTGAAGAAATCACGCACAAGTCACACCGCCTCTACAACGTACTTATATCTATAAGTCTACTGATATGAATGAATGTCTCTCATTTCGCATAAATCACGTGAAACTATCCGAACGCGTCCGATGACGAAAAGAATCAACATGAGATTATATTAGTACATACGAATCGAATGCGGATGGATTCGACATTCGTAACTCTATTTACTCGCGGATGAATAATTCATACAAATTTATTCTGTTAACTTATTAACATATCAATTGACAAAAACGTGTGGCCGTTTATTATTAAATTTATGATGAAAATGTGTGTACGCGATGGCGTTCATTGAAAGGTTGCGTGTATGTTATTTATTTATTTATAAAGTACGGACGGTGTTTACGTTTCAATTAATCGCGTCGCTGTGCGTTTTTTTACGCGAATCATGTGATCGAATTCCTGAATGTGCAGCGTAGGTCTTATACGCACGAGCGTTAAAAAAACGCGTCAACGCGCGGCTTTTTTCATCATTTCAATAAAACATATGGAACTCAGTGTTTCTTTTCACATGCCGGCGTTTATTTAAAGCGCGGTAAAAAATATAGAACTTGATCCATTTCTAACGCCGAGCGTTTTGCGTTGAAGTAAATAGAACATATGGATCAGGGTATTTTCATTCGTATATGCGTTTAAAAAGCGCTGAATGACGCCGAATTTGTTGGTCAGTCTTACTTGTACGTTGGTACTGATTACAAGTACAACAGATAACGGAAGACAGCGTTTATGAAAATGGCGGTATTTGATACTGAACGTTTTATTTTGGAGGTGGAATCGAGATCTTTTTTTATACAACAAAGGTTTACCAAATTATTCAAGCAAAATTTTGAAGGAGGACACGTAGATGGAAGTCACTTCAAAAATAATCCCAAATTAGGAAAATATCGTAGATAACAATTCTTAATAATTCATTAAATGTTTCAATTTTCATATTGGAGTAGCTGAAAAACATCCGGATAGACATTTAATCTTCATAAATAGACACAAACTGTCCTTTCATGTATCGTTGATCATTCAGAGGATGCAGATAGACCTTTTTCATTTTTTTCGCCTTCTTAAAATCATACAGCTATTGCCAACAACTCTTCTGAATTCATGCGTCCGAAGATCGTGAAAAGAAGTGATTTTTAAGCGTTTATATGAATATTATATTTGCGAGCGTTTTAAAAGCGCTAACGCTAACTCTGAACGCAACGTTTTTTTAACGCTCGTGCGAATAAGGCCTTAAAGAAACGCATGGACGGGCGCTTTTTTCGTCTTTTCAATAAAACATATGAAAGTTAGTGTTTCTTTTCACATGTCGGCGCTTATTTAACGTGCAATAAAAAATAGAACTTGATCCATTTTTAACGCTGAATAAATAGAGCATATGGAAGAAGGTATTTTCATTCGCATAGCCGTTTAAAAAGCACTGAATGACGCCGACTTTGCTTGCACATTGCTATTGATTACGCGTACGACAGTTAAAGGTAGACGCCGTTTACAAAAATGGAGGTATTTGATACTGAACGTCTTATTTTGGACGTGGAATTCAACAAATGTTTCAATCTTTATTATAAAGTATCTGAAAAACTTATCTGGATACTGCCTTAAATTTACATTAAATAATAAAAACTAACTTTCAAGTATCATTCAGAAATTGGACCCAGAACTTCTTCGTTTTTTTTCACCTTCTTAAAATACATACAGCTTTTGCCAATGACTCTTCTGAATTTATGACACGTCCAGACTGCATAAGACGATCAAAAGAAGTGATTTTTGATATGAATACCAATAACTGCGAGCGTTGTAAAACCGCTATTGCTGAACGTAACGCGTTTTTAACGCTCGTGTGAATAAGGCCTAAACTATAGTTTAGAGTATCGATAACAAAATTAATATACATGGGTCGTTTGATAAGTTTGGTAAACCTCTGATATGGCGCTACCATTCATTTGGTAACGTCACGGCTGTCAATTGTCACTTTTCAAACTAGTATAAGCGAAATTTCAACCAGAAGCGACTCGTTGTTCACGTTATACAGATGTTTGGAGCGAGCATTGTAGCAGTTGCCGCAAAAATGTACAAAACAAGCAGGCCTTTTGCGTCGATTCGTCATGGGTGAAACATGGATCCACCACTACAAATACGAGTCGAAGTGGAAGTCAAAGCAGTGGACAACAACTGTTGAAAGTGTGCCGAAGAAGTCAAGACCTTTTTGTCGGCTGGGAAGATGATACCCACTGTTTTTGGGATTCACAAGGAATAATATTGATCGACTAGTTAAAGGGGAAAACAATAACAGGAGTCTATTTATATCTTATCTATCTTATTAGTAACATTATTGGACGTTTTGATAGAAGAGCTGTAACAAAAACGGTCAAGATTGTCACACAAAAAAGTACTGTTTCACTAGGACAACGCGACGTCTGACAAATTGACAGTCACAATAGAAAAACTGCACAAATTAGACTTCGAATTGATACCTCATTCACTCATTTCTCCGGATGTGGCTCCGTGTGACTTCTTCCTCTTCTCAAACTTGAAAATTTGGCTCAGTGGGAAGAAATTCTCATCGAATGAGGATGTCATCGCCGCTGTCAATGCATATTTTACAGACTCGCTGGACCGAGTGTATAGCCCTCAATAGAGACAATTTTGAGAAATAAATTCTTTTTTCAAAAAAAAAACACTGTTTAACTTGCTTTTTTACCATACTTATCAAACGACATTCGTAAAATATCGCACGCCGTATTCAAATCGAAACGTATTACCTCTTTTTCGAGCGAAAATCGAAGATTTCAACTTTAAATTCATATTTTTCATATATATATATATATATATATATATATATATATATATATATATATTCTTTTTTAAATAATGACTAGCAAACTCATGTCAGTATGTATGCTAATAATATCTAAAAATACCATTCAGACGAATTCATGACTCTATCGATGTTATTTGACTGTAAATTAAACAAATATCAGGAATTAACGAATACAAAAATAAATAAAATATATAAATAAAATACTAATGATAATCTCGAATTGAAACGATAGATTGGAACGCGAACAATCAAACATCCATAATAAATAAGAAACGAAAATATTTTTGAGGTACATACCGGGAGACAGGTCAATAAATATGTCATTGTTAAATGTAGTGTTAAGTCCTAGAAATATTGCCGCGTTTGTGTTCGGTACGTGTATCCACCGAGAATGAATTTAAAAAAAAAAATAAATAAAAAGAAGAAACAGGACGTCGCGGAGAGAAGAGACGAGCCTTCCGCTAAACTCTCTCTCGACTTAAGTAAGTTGTTACTTTATTAGCGGGCCTTCACATAAATCGTGGATTTGAATACTCGATGCTTAAGTTGACATCGGTCGCCGCTCTTCCAGCTTCGTGTTTCATGACCTGCCGCTTAAACGGATGGATTTACCTTACACATTGTTCACATTCGAATCTTTGATCAGTTATACGTCTAAATGATATCGATACAGGTTTGTGTTCTGTATTTCATTCAAATGAATCGAATGAAATTATATAATTAACGATATATTGTCTTAATTTCAATAAATGATATGAAATAAGATGAGAATAAAGCTTAAAAATAATATGTTATGCTAATACACATTTGTTTGTAAAATCACAGTTGATACTAAACTTTATTTACTGACAACGCCGTGTGGTGGCATGGAGCAATGGAGCACTCGCTCCATGCGCCTCAAATATGAAGACGCCTGTTAGATATTTCGCAATTTATTATTTTGTTTTATTATTTGTATGTTTTTTTGTTTATTTATAACGAATAATAAAGCTTAAATAATATATAATGCTGATGCCGCTGTTAGAAGTCGGTCTCATAATGTGGATAATTGCCAAGATATTCGTTTTATAGGCGGAATTGTTATTCAATTACCTTTAACATTAAGATGTATAAATATTGATAATTTAGCTTTATGTGGAATACCATTTTTAGCAGGATTTTATTTAAAAGATTTAATTTTGGAGTTAGTTAGTTTAGCTTATTTAAATTTATTTATTTATTTTTTATATTTTATTTCTACTGTAACGTACTTACAATTATAAATTTCATCTTCAGATCTATATTATGTTAAGTTAGTATGTGAGTAAGTTTAACATTACAGTAAATAACTGTATTTGATATTTTTATGTACCGAAACATAATAAATTTCGCATTAATATACTTATTTTCATTCAATCTGTATGTATTATTATTCGATAACTCGTTGTAAGACAAAGATCCCACTGACGATTCGTTCGGACGATTTTACGATTCGAATTCATAAAAAGAAAAACAGTTTTGATTACAAATCTAATGTTCAGCCCATTATTAACTCACAACACAATTATAAAGTTATTTTTTTTATTTCATTCTTGACAGTGCGATTAATTTAATTAGCGAAAGATTCGAACGAATGAAATTACATGCTGATGAGTTTAAAATATCGTACAACATTTATAAACTGAAACATGAAAATATATCAGAAATACTAAAAAAAATGTATGGATTATTAGCTGATAATTGGCTGATAATGATAATAAAGATATTGATGGTCTTGAGATTTATGAAGAAATATAAGTTTAGCTGTATTATTGTCTTCTCAAATGGAACCACTAAAAATACTTAATTATTTGTAGACAAACAATATGACTACATCAGAATTTGTTTATTTGCATACTAATAATGCTAACTTTACTCTGTCAGTTGCTCATGGGCAATGTAATTTCTCCAAATTAAAAATTATAAAAAAAAAATATTTAAGGTCAGCAATGTGACAAGGAAGATTAGTCAGTTTGGCTATGATGTCCATTGAAAGCAATATATGTGAATTGTTAAATTATGACAATTTGATTAAGGATTTCGTGGAAATGAAACCTAGACTTGTAAACTTCAAATAATATACATAATTATTTTGTCTATTAATTATTCTGTACAAATGTAACTATTTTATAGTGTATTATTGCAACTGTTTCTTACTAGTGTTAAAAATGTTGAAGAAATTAAATAAATATATATAGAATGAATTACTATTTTTTGTTAATTTATGTAATTAGTCACTTCAGTATAGAATAAAGGAGCTTTTTAAGAATGTCTGCTCTAGGCACCAAAATACCACCATACGGCTCTGTTTACTGAGGTATTTTTTTTATTGAAAATTGATAAATAGTAACGGTGAAATTTTGCCACGACGATTGAATCTTAGTTAAATCTTATTAAATTGCACAATTCGACTGTTCATTGCGAGTTTACTTTTGTATAACCTAGCCTTAGTTGCATTCATACATAGTCATTTGCATATTTACTTACAGAATTGTGTATATAAATTTATCTACTTATGTACAAGTGTACTCACTTACTGCTACAGATACACGACTACAGGTCATCTGAAATTGCCATAAATAGTAATATTTAATTATATGAAAATAACACGTGTCAATCACGTTGCGAATCTCGTATCGAGACGAAACACGGACGTGTCGAGAGACGCAAATACAACCGTTCCGTGCACGGAACGCACTCCGTCTCTTTCGGTTAATCCGTGTCCGTGTTTCATTTCTGCTCGGTCGCCCCTGGAACAGGTAGGTAGTTTTCGAAATAAGGGCGACCGAATGGTCTAATGTCTGACCGCCGTGCGGTCTGGCTGCGACCTGAAACCCTACAACTTGCACTGCGAGGGATTGTTTTATAACGCCGCAATGAATTTATGAGACCGTGATTGTAAAATTGCCTATGAACGCTCACCGCCGTCGTTTTATTACATCGTCGCGCCGTAAAAGAAATTACTGTTAAGGAAATGACCACAACGGCTCGGGCAGGGAACGGTCTTGTTGTGTAAGAGGACGGTGCGTAATAAACTAATATCCGAACGTTGAAAGGCGACAATATTTTTCGTAAGAAGGCGGAACACAGTGATGACCGACAAAAAATGCTGGCTGGCTTCTCGGAATTTGCCATATAGACTCGCAGTAATGGCACTTTTGTTTAGTTCAATAACGTTGAAACGTTCTGTAAAGGAACAAATCGGCCACGACGAGATTCAAAATATCGCCGGAAAAAAGTCGATTTCAACAAAATCGAACATTGAACTCTTAACCCTCTGGAGCCGGAGAGAGGGAATCGGTGTTATAATTTTCTAACACATTTTTTTTTTAATTGGACATTCTTTTATCGCAAACAAAATAAAAATTGTAAATTTGTCGATTACAAGGAAAAATATGTTAGTTCAGATTAGCCTTTATAAATTTCACATCTATTTGATATATCGTGGAAACTCGTTGATAATATTCGATGAAACATAAATCTTTTGATTGGTAACATATAATTTGTTGAGTAATACTACCGATTTAGTGATGCGCTAAGGAGTAAGAACTCAACTAGTTTTTAAATTAATGAAAAAAGTATGTTTTTTGTGATTTTTACGTTTATTTTGACAGTGAATACAAGAGTCATAACTTAAAACTATTTCTGTGATCGGGATACTGACTTATTGGATGATTTGTGACTTAATGACTTCTGACTTCATGACTTGTGCATTGTATAGTAATATCTAAATTTAGGTAATATATAGTTTAATACTAACGGTTTAAAGCCATTAGTTTACAATACAATAAAATAAGATGTTTTTGTGTTTGATACTGAATTATAAATGTAACCTAATGAGTCTAACCCTTTTGAATAAAGGCAGGGTTTTTCCATACCTTTGAATAAATTAATTTTGAAAACTGGAATTACCATGCTAATGGTGTGGTTTTAATAGATAAAAAAGCGAACAAGTATAACTATCAGCTTTCAACATAACTGAAAGCAAAAAAATTGATTACAACTAAAAATTTTTAGTAACAACTTTACTGTCGAGTGTGAAAAATTTACAAACAATCAAGTGGTCATAAAACGGTTTCACATCGGTCATATCTTTCATATGAATGTAGAGTCGTTCTTTTTTATACGCTTTCTTTCAATGGTGAATTTTTGAAAAAAAATTGTTCAACCGAATTCTCAAGTTCATAATTTTTATAGGTTTTTAAATAAAAAAATCGCGATTTTTCTGATTTTTGGACGACTGTAATTTTTTCCAATGAAAGACAGTGTTATATATTAGTCTCTCCAATATATCATCGAAAAGGTAGTGCTTTGAGACCATAATTTCTTTGGAAAACATCAGTAGATTCCTAGATTCACGTCCGGCATCAAAGGGTTCAATCAATCCAGTGATCCGCAAACAAAAAATATTTTTACAAGAAAATATACGTCATAAACTGTAATCATAAATTGAACGCGTTCGACATAATTTAATTAGAGAATTTGCGAATTAGTACCTTTTTGTATTTCATAAAATGTATTTACAACTGTAGTGTCAAACATGCAGCCAGCAATACTCTAGAATGCGGCCCGTGGTTTAAATCTTGCAGTTGATTTTATTGACTTTAAAAAAATATAAATTACATTTTTAAAACATTGAAAAGTATAGAAGTATATTGTAAGGAACACCATTTTATGGCCACCGATATATTCGTCGTAATTTCTCAAATTTAATTTCTTTTGTAACATTTGATAAAAATACCTAAAATTAATGTATTTTTTTAATTTTTATAAATTCATTAAAGAAAAAATAAATGTAAAATTTAAATGAGTAATTTTCGAATATAAATTAAAGTCCTTTTTTCGCTAGCTTATTTTTTTTGGGTGACTTTTTTTGTCAGCGGCCCGAAGACTCTCTTAAACTGAATTTGGTGACCCGTGTTGATATATGAGTTTGACACCACTGGCTTACAATATCTGTCCTATTGATAAATTGCTGGAATTAGTGCTCAATTGAAATAAACGCATTTATTTAAATTAGATATTTAATGACAAATCACACGTCTATTATCAACCACATTCGGAAATGTCAAAACTATAAGAAGCTCTTTTCATGAACGACGAGGGCCTTATATTCGACTAAATATTTTCTAACGTTTATGATATTCACCGACCGGGCCCGGTAGTCTCTACTTCGAAAACGTCATAAACGTGCCCATAAAAATATATATTCCGTTGGTGAAATGTTAAAATTTGTTTACTTTGAAACCAAATGATTTTTTTTACTATCGCACAGCTCTATTTATTTTCGAATACAATTTACGTAAATGCAGTTTTACAATCATATCGCAATAACACTGCAAAACCATAAAATATTTTAATTCTGCCATAAAGTCTGAAATCCGGGTCACAAAGAGAATACGTTCAGCTACTGACTGGTTGGCTGCCGCTCATAAAAATGGAAAACCATTCCTGAATAACATTCAATAAGTATATTTTCTAGTTAACTCGCTACTTACTGTAAATTTAAAAAATAAGTGCTCGGTGCTACCATGTGAACGCCGTCAAAGAAATGTGTCGATATAACGTAGATATTTTTTTTAAAAAATGTACTTGTATGAATTCGTGTGTATGTCTTGAAATCGTACTCGGTTATATGATTTATCTATGGCTAACAATACAATTGCCATTGACATTTTCGTGCAATTCGGTACACTTACTTTGAGTTCGAAACCAGCAGTGCATTACGAGTTTATTGTCGAATTTTATATTTAAAGCTTCACCTTATTCACTTGTAATTTAAACGATAAATATTTTGTTTATATTTGGATAATAATTGAATGCGAATTCAATTGTACAAGTCATGCTTTTTAAAATAGAAAGTTTGCAATTCTTGTTTCAGCAAATATTAATAAGAAAAGATATACTCGGCAATGACCCAAAAAAGAGATAAATTAAGTATAATAAAAATTAAATAAGGGTTAACTTAAGCATACTAAGAGTAAAATAACAGTTAAATTAAGTATATTAAGAGTCAAATAAGAGGTAATTTAAATATAATAAGAGTTATAATATGTAACAAGAATTAAAAAGAGTTAAATATTTTCAAACTAGTATTTAGCTTGTCAAAATTGTTGGGAAAATAGAAAGAAACATAGGGATAAAAACTGTTTATTGGTGTTTACATCATAATATATTTAAACATAAAAAAACCTAAGAAAGGAACTTAATGAATTAAACTTATAACCTATGAGTTGACAAAGCAAACATTCCTCGTCATTTTAACCTGCAGATAAAGTGACGAGAAATGTGGGTTTATATATATACATATATATATATATATAAATAAATATAATTTGGTTCTTTTTTCAAGCGTCGCATTCATAAATTAAGTCTGTTCAAAATTCCAAGAATATTATTCTTTGTACAGATTAATTTATAGCTGGCCACTGAATCTGTTTATTAATTCAAATCGTTTGGTTCTGATAATACTGCCAAACACAGTTTTTGGCATATAAAACGTTTATTATGTTCCTAACGTAACTTTTTATGCTGAATTAAAATATTCAATCAGAATTTTTCTATCGCCCCAGTTCTGGCACAATGACATTTTTTAAGTATTGCTTTTTCGGAATATTAGGTATTTTTTCAATGATGAGTAATATTCGTGGAACAATATTTTAAATGATTATTATTGACAACCTGATCTGTTAACTCAAGCCGAATTAAACGACCTTGTTTGGAATTTGAATTTGTCCAAAAAATAGGCTGAAATTTTGAGTTCTACGCTGAAAGGCTGGAATCTCTTTCAAAATGACACTAAAGTGTGTTTCTTTCGTAACCGCCAGGAAGAGTTTCAGGATTTCTATTTTGAAGGAAATAATTTAGTGTATTTAACAATGCAGTGATGAATGTACTTGATCATAAATATGAAACAACAGAGTGGAGACTCTTCATTGATTCTTTTAAAACTAGTTTGAAGGCTGTCTTTTTGAATAATGGGAATAAATTTCCTTCTGTGACGTTAACTTATGCAACTAATGTGAAGGAAACATATTAAAATATGAAAATCCTGTTGGAAAACATTCAGTATGATAAGTATTGTTGGATTATATGTGGCGATTTAAAAGTCGTTGCGTTGTTAATGGATTTTCAGCTCGGTTACATTAAATTTTGTTATTTCTTGTGCGAATGGGACAGCATAGACAAGAAAATCATTACTTCAATAAGAAATAGCCAAAGCGTGAATCACTTACGCCTGGACAGAAAATGTTATACATCCCTCACTAGTCAACTCAGACATAATACTTCTACCTCTATTTGATATGAAATTAGGGAATTTCAATAACTTTGTTAAGGATAAGGAAAGTTAATGGATAAAAATAGTGCCGAGTTTTATTATATGAAGGCAAAAATCCTCGTGTAAGTGATGCTAAATTCAATGAAGGAATTTCTGTGGGCCCCCAAATAAGAGCTTTGATTGGAAATAGAAAATTCAAAGATCTGTTGAGCCAAGTTGAAAAATTAGCGTGGATGTCATTGAAAAGTGTTATACAAATTTTTTTAGGAAATCGTAACGCTCCGAAGTATCGTGAGATTGTGGGTGAACTGTTGCAGTCATACAAATATATGGGGTGTAATATATCCTTTAAAATACTTTTTTTGTACACACATCTGGATTTTTTCCCTGACAATCTTGGTGGCGTCAATGACGAACACAGGGAGCGTTTCCATCAAGACATCTCTGTCATTGACAAGAGGTATCAGGGACAGCGGATTGCTAGAATGCTTGTTGATTATTGTTGGACGTTGAAGAGGGATGTTCTAGATACCAAACACACAAGGAAATCAACAGTTCAAAACTCAAATTTTATGTAAGTTGAATAATGTCATGTATTTATATAAATATACACATTTTTTTTATACTTAACCCGGGTGTCACAATAAAACTGTGAGTGATGGAGAAAAACTACTTACTATTTGAACTACCGCATATTTGAATTTAATGTGAAATGTTCTATTAGGAACAGATATTTTACTCTGTGTGCCAAAAAAAAGTTTAATTTTATCCCCCAGTGTAATTTATTGATTTTATTTACTTTTTAAAATCTATATGATATACTCTGAAAGAGATTCCAGTTCATACTGGTATAAATTACAAAAATGCGTTACAAATGAAACTGTAAAATTATGTGCAATTACTGGTAATGTAATTATAAGTTGATCTCAGTCCGTTTAGTAATTTAGGTTAGTTATGGTCGTATGAGATTAACATGGATTGACAAAATGTTTTTTTGCTTGCTATAAATAAACAAGTCATTTAAACATGTGTGTTAATCAATGCATGAAGTACAATACTTTTACTAGAAAGACGCTAAAAAATGTGTTTTCAAACACTCTGTTTCATACTATTTTGATACTGAAGACATTAAATACGTATAAACAAAGATTCTCCAACATCTTGTCTAATTCTTCATTGATAAAAAATCGTACCGCCGCAGCCACAAGCATAATGTAGCCGAGACCTGTTTAAAAAGAACTGATCGAATCTATTAAACTATTTCGTTTCGTAATCTCGGCGTCCTTTTAAAGAAGACCCGACAGTAGTGAGATTGGATTACATTACGCTAATTCCGGGATTTATGGGAATGCATCCACGCGAGGAGAGCACGACCCGGAGCTGCACGGGCGACGGAGACAGAAGAATATCTCGTGATCGTCTTCCGCTCGTCTCGTTCGCCGACTTTATAAATTACAACAATGCAAATGCAGTGCGGAGTTCGGCCCTAGTCTTGAATGCGGAGCTCAGTCGAACGACATGCATTCTTACAGTGCGGAGGATCCGCAGCTGCGATTTTAATTTCGTTGTATTATTTGTAGTATGTTAATTGAATGATAAATCTATTATGCGAACAACGTACGCAGATATCTACTTAAATAGAGACTTTTATTCGACGATACATAATGAACATATCTGTATATCACACACACACACATACATATATATATATATATATATATATATATATATATATAATTTAATATTGGATAAATAGTAGATACATTTCAGACGACGTGTGTAAAAACCGTTTTGAAACGATGACAGTCATATTTAATTTATGTAGTGGATGTGTATGGCTTGAAATATAGACGTTTGTTATTTATATGTTTTCTTAGTACGACGGCGGCAGATACTATTAGCGCCATAGGACGTTCGTTCTCGTAGTATTCGAAAACGACATATTAATTAAAAGATACGAACCTACGAGCCCGAAGCGCCACAACTTATTCGGATTTTATGTAAAAAAATTATCAAATGATATTTGTAATATGATACTGTCGAACACATATGTGAATATGGACACATGTATTAAATATGAATTTTAATCTCTTCTCTGTAGAGGTTGTACATGAGTTATTTGAATTATTTTTAATGCGTGCAAGATTAAATTTTTTCCTCTCGGTGTTATAAACATGTAGATATGTGAATACTATGATTCGAAAGAAGTATTGGTGAAATGTACGTTCTTCAAACATAATCGCTATATGTTAAAGACAGCGAAAAAAGTTTCGGTAAAAATGACTGCATCAGTTATTAAAACAGTATTATTTTTGCTATATAAGATTAGGTTCTTGTTGTGTGGATCTAGAAATATGTATAAAGCAAAGTCAATGATTATAAATCATTATTGAACATTTTTGATCAGGAAAGGATTTTTTTTAGTAAGTGAACATTTATTTGTGTGAATTAGTTTATCCAGTGTAAAAAAGCACAATTGCGAAAATATTAATTTAAATTTTAGTCAGAATATTACTAGTTAAATTTTAGAGTATTAGAAATCGATTTAATTAAGAAAAATCTTACTGATATTAGGTTGGTAGAAAAATAATTGCGGTTTATGATCTTCAAATTAATATACATTTACAGATTTTTAGATTTTCTTAGCTGTTTTAAGTGATCCAGAACTGTCGGATGACTAACGCCTAACTTTTATGCAAAGTTTCGAATTGTTGTGCGTGGTTTTGATTCAACTAACGCCTTCTATTCGTCGTTATGAACTGAAGAATAATGCTTGTGAGCTTCTTCATCTTTAAGGTTCTCGTCTCCAGAGCGACATTTTTAGAACCATCATTCTATCATAAGTTTCTTAACAGTACCCACACCAAAAGCATCGTATAGTTTACAAGTAGTTTCTACTACTTTACCATCAGTTTGGAACACATACAAATTTTTTTCTTATTTGCATCTTTTCCATCTTCAATTCAATAGCCTAATTTGAAGTAAAATTAACCCTTTAACGCACCACTTCAACATCGAAATGTGGTCGTTTTCCTGTCAATTTTTAATTTTTTATTTTCATTGTAAACATAAGAACATTAACAAATCTTGTTAGAAAATTGCAAAGAAAATGTGCACATGCAACCGAATATGTGTATATGCAATTTTTTCCGGCTGAGTGAATGCGTACAGAACTGTCTAGCATATATATTCGGTTGATACCTATGCGTGAAAACAAAATTCAAGCTGGCACGAGTTTACTCGTGTCCACGGAAAAAAATCAATTTCTCGAACCCAAGTTAACACGGTTGAGAGAATTAAGGAACTAATAATAAAACCAAATTCGATGTTACTAAAATAATGACTGAAAAATGCACTTTAAAATGATATTAACATGAACACGTTGAAATGATATTTTCATTGAAAACAATTAAGGTTAGAATTCAGAAAACAAAAACTGCAATTATTTTCCTAAGACCCTAAGACATCCATGCCATACTTTCTTTTATTACAACAACGAACAATTATTGACTTAATATTTAGTTTAACAATAAAATTGGCATGATACATCAACGTTGAAATGACACTTTCATTGAAAAAAGTTAAGGTTAGAATTCATAAAACAAAAACCGAAATTATTTTCCTACCAACCTAATATATACTGACTCAGAAAAACAGTTAAGTCCTAAACTATGTGAGGCTCTTTAATTCTATAAAATCGATTGAATATTTACACACATAGACTGTTCTCAGCACCCTCTATTTTCTCTCTGTATTATCTGATTCTGAATCTGTTAACACAACACACGTTGAATACTTTCCAGTACGAACGAAACAGTCCCTGGAAATAAAGTGTAACGTTTCGACGGCCAGACGCAACATCGAGAGGCAAGTCCTCGCAACCGGGAGAAATCTAAACGTATATTCAACGCGATCATAACTGTAAAATATTAACGCGCTGCGTACATACACCGGTTGATTTAGTTATTTATAGAGAAGTGCATCGTCTGAAAGAAACGCTCCTATCCGGATAAAGCAAACATTAGCTCCAGAAGACGATATCGAAAACACACTAGTGAGCGTTACTGTCTGCAGCAAACTCGCACTAATAAATTATTAAAGATAATGTAGCGGAAAGAAGAAAATAAGATAGCGAGTATTCCTCCCCTAAGAACAGTGCAATACGTTCGTATATAATATTCATAAGGTGTAGTGGACTCTCTTATTCGATGAGTCGTGTTTTTAATAGAGAGCCGAGCGATGGATATGATTATCGATCGAACGATAATTACTGAAAGGCTTACCGCGGATCAGAGGATCGAGCAAATCGTCTTATGCTTTTGTTGCCGGGCGAGGTTGTTAGGGACTTGATTAGTTTGCGTATTTCTTATCTATGATTAGAAATAGTCGCCGGAATCGTTAATAAAGCCATTTATGTCTTTAATAGAATTAGATAACATGACAAAAACTATTAATGACGTTTAGCAAAGTTTAAAAATCTAGAGTGAAGAACATACGATATTATACAAAGGCGATTTAAAAAGTTCATGGTCTAATTATGAAAGAATATTACTTCTGTTCTTAAATTACTTTTATTTTTCAATATGGTCCCCTTGAACTTTAATTTACTTCATCAAGCGATGCTCCAGACCTTTTGTGTCATCCCGGAAATCCTTTTCTTGAAGATCCTCAAAATAGCAATTCACTGTTGCTATCAGTTCTTCATATGACGATAATCATCTACCACCAAAGATTTTTTTAAGTTTTGTTAATAGATAGATATCTGAGAATCCAAACCTGGAGAATAGGGCTGGATAGGGCAAGTCATACTTCAATACAGCAAGTTTTGTCATTGATACAACACTTGTATGGGTATATGCATTGTTCTGGTCGAAAATAATTTTTTTTTTGATAAACATGGTCTTTTCTCACGAATTGTTTGATCGAGTCGATCCATAAATTTAGCATAATACTTTACCGTTATCGTTTGACCCTTTGTAGAAGGTTGTCAATTGGCAGGATCTCTTTAGCATCCCAAAAAATTGAAGCTATGACTTTTCCAGCGAATAAAATTATTTTTTCTTTTTTTGCTGGTTGAGAATCACCATTCCATCTTCTTCCATTGATTGGATTGTTGTTTTGACTCTGGAATATAATGATGAATGAAAATATAATGATGAATGATGATGATGATGAATGAATGAATGAAAAGTCTCATCTGTAGTCATAAATCGCCGGATGAAGTTAGTTGTATCTCTCTTAAATCTACCCAAACAGTCTTGAGAAATTTGTACTCGTATACGTTTATGATAAGTTGCCAGCAAACGCGGAATTAATCTTGCCGATACCTTTTTCATACCTAACTCTTCATTTAAGATGTGATATACGCATTCATCTGAGACATACACAACCTTAACAATTTCGGACATCTTCAATCGCCGACCTTATAAGATAATATCGTGTACTTTGTGGATGATTCCTTCTGTCGATACAGTTTTAGGACGTCCATTACTTCGGTTAACTTCTAAGCTTGCATGGCCACATTTAAATTCAGTTTCCCACTTCGTTACAGTGGTATATTAAGGTGCACTATTAATGAGCATATTTTTCACCTCATTAAAGATTTCTGTTGACGTTAAGCCTTTTTTGACAAAAAACTTTATCACCGCACGATTTCAACTTTATCCGTTTCAACAATGGCACAAAAAGAGCTTTATTTAAATTGATGTTTGCAACAAACTTCTTGACACGTTAATTATAAACTTCGAGGTTATGTACAAGATAGAAATCACTTTCATTGTTTTGATCATTTTAAATATTTATAGAATGCACTAGAAATATTTAAAATATTACCGTCACTTATATGTTAGGTCGCAAACTTTTCAAATCACCCTCGTAGTTGTTTTCATGAATAAAAAAAGTTTAGTTTAATGTCGACGTTGTGTACTTTGTTGATTTTTAGTACTGTAGTAGAGTATTTCTTATTAAAAGAAATTATATACAATTTAAGTTGTTAATTCTCGTACATTTACACCGAGAGAGAGAGAGAGAAATTGTAAACGCTATGAACAAAATGTAAACTGTACTGTTTGAAATCGTATCATTGAATAACGAACGCCGCGCCAGATCCACGTGCCGATCAGATACATCGAAAGAATCCATTTAGATCTACGGCAATCCGCACGGGAATCCCGAAACTTATTAATGTAAAACGGAAGTCTCGAGTCGCCTGAACGGATCTCAAGTCGAAGCTTTCGCATTTCGCCGTTCGGATTCCGGTGCTCGTTATTCGTAGTCCCCGAGTTGGTTACCTGTTGGTCAAGGGAATCTTATAGGATAATCTCGGCATTGCCCGGAAGTATTTCGCCGTCTCGCCCGCACACCAAACTATTCTCGAACATTTGATTACCGTGGCTCTTTATGTACTTAATATATAAATGGATATAATATAGGAGCGGGTCCCTCGCCGCATTAAGCATTTACTGATAGTTAATAATATATGCACAGTTTACCCTCGGCTATTATATAACTAAGACGTTAAGCTCGGCAAGAAAAAATGATCTGAGCCTCTATGATTTTCAGTGTACATATATATATATATATATATATATATATATATATATATATATATATATATATATATATATATATATATATATATATATATATATACAACTATTCATACATGCGCATATTTAATAAACGCATGGTGGTAATTCGGTGTATGTATGTTCGTTTGTATGTGGGTCGAGGAAGTCAGTTCACGAAGCAAATAGCTATAATAATCAAAAGTTCTTAGAAATTAGTTTAACTATATTGTGTTCATATTTCACATTATAGTTTATAGGATGTGTTTATAACATTATAACTTGTGCGGTTTGATATTCAGAAGTACGTACGTACGTTATTGTCAAGGTGCCATCGTACGTGTGTGTGTATGTGTATGAGTGTGTGTGTGTAGCGTGTATGGAGCCATAATGGTATATCAAGTAATGTACTTCCTTAACTTCTTGCACCGCTGCCATTACTTGTTTGTGTGAAACGTTCCAAGTTTATCATCGTACCGTTTCACTAAAGTTGTACCAAAATGGAAAAGGATGGATGAAATTCACACATTCCGCTTATTATAACTGATTGTGTCGACTCGCCATGAATTTAATTCATTTTATCAAGTAGTTACGTCTAAGACCGGCCGAATAGTGGTATTTCATTTTCTATCAACATATAAGACAATGATAGTTCGAAATCATTTGTCAAATTCAATTCTACTTTCAGCATTTTTAATATAGCACGGATTTCGATAATTCACCATCACGTAAATTAAAAAAAGTGTTGTAATGCAACAGTATACGGTTTTCTAAGAGTATTTGTGTAAGCAGTAAATAAGTTTCACTTGAGATTATTCGATCATACTGTTTATATGACTAGCCAAATATATAAATAAATATTTCTAGTTAAAAATTTACGAGTATTAAAAATAAGATGTAAGTGAAGTTTGAATAAAGATTGTGATTTATAATAGTTTTGATTCGTGTTTATTAACACCCCTTGACATACGAATTAATTGAAATTCGATATGACCAAAAATATTATTTATATTTCACCTGACCTGTTGTGTAAATTTAACAAAGAAAAGAACATTTATACATTGTTAAATATTATAATTCAATATTTATAAGCAAAATTAATAAAGGATAATTAAATAACAAATTAAACAATAATTCAATAATAATGCAGAGCATGAAACTTTTCAAAACCTTCTGCTAAATGTAGAGATATTTAATATTTTTTACACTGTCAAGTCGTTTCGCTTCTTATTTTATTTTTTGAGCACTAGTAACATTTCTGCAGGATGTTGCTTTTTATCAATTAAAGGTATATGTTCAGGAAAATGTATCCTCACTAGAATAACTCATTTAACTTTCACTGTCACTTTCGTACAAATTCAAAATAGACTTGTTATAGAGGTCGTTTCTATGGTTCACTCTTTAATACTGAATATATATATATATATATATATATATATATATATATATATATATATAATTATTTTCTTCTAATATTTGCTTTGTAACTGCACTAAAGAGAGCACTGAGCTGAGAACTCGTGCGTCTCAGAGATGTTAATGTTTACAATTGCATAAGAAACATATGACGTATCAGAGAAGTCTTTATATGTTCAACGGGTTAAATGAAATCTTGGCTGATGATTTTATTTTAGGAATATTTTTTTAAAAAATTGTTTTTCAGTATACGAATAATTGTTTTTAGACTCAAATTCATGAACAATTTTTTATATGCGTGTAAAAAAGCGAAAAACATTCTTTATATTTTTATACTCACGAGTGCTTTGAGGAAACATTATGCATCAAGTTGACTCTCCAGAGAGTATATTGATACAAGAGGTTAAGAATCATTTATTTATACACAAGAGCCAAGTAAAAGAGTTTGAAATAACACCAACACACGGAAATGTACAACGACAACTCTACATCGACTAATTAGTCTGGTTGCTTATGAAATCAATCTCCTCGGGGGGAAAAAAGTAAGAAACATTATCGTCCTGGTAAACAGACGTGCATACAGATCTACTATCAAAAACATACAATAGAATGTAGATTCGATCGTTGCAGATATGTCCGTATGTGGACTTTTTGTATCCGTCGTGTTCGTTCGTTAATTGACTTGAATAACCTTGAACACCTACAACGTTTGACCGGATTAGTTAATAATGCAGTAGAGCGAAAATGAGCAGTTACTGATATTAATCTTAGTTAAATAATTAGTTTTGCAAGTTTTTAATTATCGTTGAGTGAAGCGCATTAAATGAAAATTACATCGAGTTTCACACAATTGTTCTTCGAATGATTCCAATTTGCGGTACGCGAAATTATACACAGACACAATTCGGTCTGAATATATATATTTTTATTATGATTATTATTATTCATAGCGATACGATATCAAGTTATTTATTTAGCATTGTAGTATGTATGTATGTACACACATACATACATATATATATATATATATACATATGTATGTGTGTGTACGAATATATTACAAATACATGTTAAATTCAAGAGCACAAGCAATGAGAAAACCAAGATCAATGCGCTCGCATTCGCCGAATAACAACAGTTATTCGCGCTCGCGAGAGTCTCTCGTTTCACAACGGACAAGGAGATTTTCTCCGCAATGCTGTTTCATTATTATCAGCGAGGATCAAAGTATTATACGGAAAAAAGGCGAACGGGAGTCCAGCTGATAAAGTGGATGCGATTTTTAATCCGATCCGATCTCGCGCTGCCGGCTTACATGAAGAATTCTCTATGTTTAACTATAAACTATTTTAATTGAAACCATGATTCGATGTGGAATTTTTTAATCAATTACGGACAGGCAGTGTTTTGCATTGCGTTTTACATAAGAGGTGTGCGTGGAAGCGTGTCATTTCATATAGCGTTCTGAGAGAGAGTGAAAAGAAACAAATATCAATAAGAAGATAATTTTAAGTAACAGACCTGTAGTAAATATATATATATATATTTATTGGATCAGTGCAAAAGTTCGTATATGATTTGAAATTGAAACTCGGGCGATTCTTTTTCGCAGAAAACGCTTTTATTAATCAATTATGTATTCACCATCGTTTTCTGCAATCATTTCGCAGTGTTCAGGTAGCTACTATATTCGTGGTTCATAAAAGCTGCGGGGTATTTTGGGAAAAAAGCGGTGAGGTGGGTTTTAACTATCTCCACGCTGTCGAAATTTTTACCGTTTAAACTGTTCTGCATCGACCGGAACAAATGATAATCCGAAGGTGCAATGTCCGAAGAATATGGTGGATACGATATCATTTCTCATTTCAACTGCTTCAGTTGAAATGAGAGTCAGTTTTGCTGTATGTGGTTTTGCGTTGTCGTGGTGGAAGATGATCCTCTTGCGATTGTACAAAATCGGACGCTTTTCTTTAATTGCTGCGTTTATTTTGGTTAGTTGTTGACAGTACTCCTCCTTAGTAATCGTTACGTTCCGTGGGAGCAGCTGAAAATTAACAACACTTTTCAGCAATCCCACTAAACACAGCAACACGTTCATCTGATGCAATCCAGATTTGACGATTGATTCTACCTTTTCATTCGCTTGTTTCCACGTTCGTCTGCGTTGGACAATATTATACAGGATCCATTTCTCATCTCCAGTCACCAATCGATCCAAAAAAGGAGTATATTGAGGTGTCCAAGTAAAGAAACTGCCGAAGAGATGCGAACAAATTTGATTTTTTTCCATACAACGAGAGCGGCACCCACGTATCGGGATTCAACGTGAACCCCAGTTGCTTTAAATGCCGAAATGCAGTAGATCTGTTAACGTTGAGTGTCTCGGCAACCTACTTAGTCGAAATTTGTGAATTATTGTCAACTAGAGCAGAGTTTAGCCCACCAGAGCGGCGTTGACCCTCGAGGTTAAAATCACCAAGTCGAAATTTAGCAAATAATTTCTTCACATTCGGAAGTGATGGCGCATGGTCCAAATAAACCTCTTGAATATTTTTCGTTGCCGCGCCAACGGTTACTCCTATTCGAAACTCGTAAATAAAGTGACGAAAATGTATCTTTTCGTTGTCCATTTTCATAAAGTTTTCTTACACACAAATCGAATCGAGTCAAATGCGTCTGATGCTCAAATTACAGCTGTGACTCTCATATTTCAAACGATATATAACATGAATACATTTCAATCAGGAGCGCCGCCATGCGGTATTCTTAACACCACCTATTGAATCGTATACGAACTTTTGCACTGATCCAGTATATATATATATATATATATATATATATATATATATATAGTACTAGGTAGTAACTATATATATATATATATATATATATATATATATATACATATATAGTTATTTGTTAATTAAACAAATTCAATATATGCCTGAATAGTGTTTGTTGTATTATACTCGTAGAAGTGTTTTACTATTTTATTATGTGATCGTACAAATTCTAGCGTTTGCTATTTTACCTTCAGTATCAAATTTAAGAAAATGAAGAATGTGTCTCAAAATAGATAAAAGATATAAAGATGTAAACACATAATACATCACAATGTGGCTTATGGTAAAAAGTGCAGGTGTGATAATAAAGAAAAGCGTTAATCTTTTTTAGTATATGTATATATTGTATATATTGTATATATATATATATATATATATATATATATATATATGTAATGTTAAGAAAAAATGCTTACAACTTTGTGTGAAACAAGCGATCGTCTCATTTAAAACGAAACTCGTTTAATTAACGGATCACTTACTTTCCGCATGTGGGACCCGCTTGTATGTTATTCAGACAAAACGGAAAAAAGTAAAAGAAAATAACACGTAAATAATGACAATGGGGTAATAAAAGTTTTCAGAGCAAAAATGCGACCTCACACACGCCGCGCCGGGTCGTCGGTTCGTCGTCGCAGGCGAGAATGCGGCCGACGTAGGCAGACATGTAGAGCCGCAAGTCTGTCGTGTGGAGCGGATCCGCCGCTAATTTCCATCGACTCAGCTCATTAACCTCGCATCGACACGCGTTGTAATTTTTAATACGGTTATGCAAATGTGAACACACAGCTTCTCTTGTGGCCGAAGTCTTCGCCGCATACACGCGCATTCTCTCCGCACATTCTCCGACGCAACTGAACTCATTAGTTGACTGAGCCGTATTCATAAGTTTACACGTTCCCATCGGAGCCGAGTCGGACGGCCGGCAGACCGGCCCGGCCGAACGGACGGCCAGTGGGTCGGACGGGCCACTGAGACACCACGGCTCGTCGGGTCCTTCGACACAAGTCGCTCTCGCACGCACGCACACACATGCAGAGATACGCACGGTCTCGTGCACGCAACTATACGCATACGTGTAGTGCAGGGCATACGACACAGTACAAGAACAACGAACGGTATATTAGAAAAAAAGATGATAGACAAGTGCCAGTGGAATCTTTAGCTGTTATGTCGTAGTCAGGTGGCACGGGAAGACGACTCCGAATTTATAAGCACGCGGTCCGTTCCCTTTTTATAATGATATCGCATTTACATACGAGCGCTGCCGTGCTCGGCGGCTTCTTGCTCGAACAAATAAATTATTTCGCTTGCATCCGGTTTTATTCCAATTGGCATATCGATTACAATCGGTAAAAGAAGACTGTTCCGAGATACACACATACACATGGCTCGTGTTCGTTGACGCCAAACGAACAGGAAATTGAACCGAGATACATTTAGATTCATTTTTCGGCTGTTGATCAATCGAAATCTTTGTGAATATTTTCTTAATTGGAGTTTTGGTACTGTTTGATAACTTTAACAGACGATAGATGATTTGGACGAGAAGTGATATAGTTTTAAAAAATAATTTATTATTCGCATGAAATATAGTAATTTTTTTTTCAATATTTTAGCCTTTCAAAATGATCTTATATATGCATTTGAAGATTTTTGTAGTACGATTATGAATAAGAATATATATATATATATATATATATATATATATATATATATATTTATACATGTATATATATATATATATATATATATATATATATATATATATAGGTGTGTGTGTATATGCGCCTGTGTGTATGGAAATAATAGTCACGCGTAATATTTTTGAAGTTAAACGCCGAATTTGTACACATAAGCTCCGATGGAAACACGCACACATATTTATTTAAAATGCAGTGCACAATTACCATGAACAAATATTAAAAATGTAAATAAATACGACGGTGAATATCCCACGTGATATTTTCGGCCGCTGTTACACGAAACGGAATTTTTTTCATTAATTATGTTTACCTTTTCAATCAAATAAATCATTAAACATTACATCCTATCAAACAAACAGAGCGCACGCTACACGTTAGTTACTGTTTTGTATCGGATCACAACACGGCAGAGTTGACGAGACGCAGTGTGTCTGAGGGGGGTAAGAAAAGGAGTAGAGGAAGCGGACGGACGAGACAAAAGGAGGACGACCGAAAACTTGAAAAGGAATAAGAGAACGGTTCGTCTCGCCCGACACGAACGTAACGAGCGGCCGAAGAATGTCTCAATTTGAATTGCTTTACAGTTAGCCTCGCGCTCACAATTCGACGACGATACGGCGTGTTGTGCCGACGGTGCAGCGCCCCATGTGCCGCGTGCACGCGCCATTTGACTCGTTTCGACGCGAACCTGTTCTGACAGATAATTACCTCTGAATGTAACGCGACTACGCTGTGAACTACGAGTATGACGACGAAGAAAGAAAAGCGGGAGGACGACGACGACAACAGCGGTGACGACGGCCGAACAAGCAAGAAAAAGAAACGCTCTAGCCTTAATCACATTAAATTCAGGTGAAAAGGTAGTAATTGTTATTCAATTACCGAAACGAAAAAAAAAACTTTAAAGGCACTACGGCACTTGTACGAAATACACACACACACACACCACAGTATAACGCGTATGGTTTTTGTGGAGCGGTGGCAAGGCGCATACATAATTTACGATTGTACCACAATTCATAATGTTAATTTATATACATACGTGCATATCTCCACCACAGTTGCTCACACACGAATATTTACATAAACATAAATATACTCACTCATACATTAATAAGTTTTAAATGCACGGCAACCTGTAATAACGGTTATTTAAATTATAGTATGCACGTCTGATCCGTCAATGCTTTCGTACGTCAAAAGGACATGTCAATTATTGCGTTGGCCAAAAATAATTGCGTTTTTTTTCTATGTAAAAGAAAGGCGAATTTTTCATGGGATACAAAAACTTTATTAAACAATATATTGTCCATTTTTTTTTCGATTACATTTTGCCATATTTCAGGCAACTTTATGATTCCGCGTGGAAAAAAGTTCTTATCTTTTTCGGAAAAAAACAGTTTCAAGAACGATTTGATATCCTCGACATCGGTGAAGGTTTTACCATTCAAGATATCTTGCAAAGAACAAAACAAATCGTAGTCTGATGGTGCCAGATCTGGCGAATATGGTGGATTTAGTAACACATTCCATCCAATCTGCAACAATTTTTGACGTGTGTCTAAGCTTGTATGTGGTCTAGCGTTATCGTGGTGAAACACAATAGCTTTGCGATTCACAAATTCCGAACGCTTCTGTTTAATGGTATCATTTAATGTATCTAGTTGACGACACTACACGTCTGAATTAATGGGTTGGTTCCTTTGGAAGCAGCTCAAAATGCACAATACCTTTGAAATTCCACCAAACTGACAGCATAACCTTCCTTTGGTGAATATTTGGTTTTGAAGTGCTTTGAGCAGGTTCGTCACGCTTTCTTTTACAATATTTTTTGTTCGACGTTATTATAAACAATTCATTTGTCATCACCTGTTATCATATGTTGCAAAAATGGATCGTTTTTTCCCGTTTCAAGAAAAAATCACAGATGTCAATGCGCTTAGTGAGATGAATTTCTTTGAGCTTTTATGGTACGAAAATATCGACCTTACTAACTTATCCAAGTTGTTTTAATTGGTTTCGAACGCTCGAATTCGATATGTTAAGATTCTCATCAGTCGTTAAATGCTGATTAGATTCGATCAATTCCGTTATTTTGTCATCGTCAACCTCGACTGGCTTTCTTGAGCGTGGTGCATCTTTAATATCAAAATCTGCAGACCGAAATTTAACAAACCAATTCTGACACTGCTGTTGTTTTAAGACATCTTCACCATACAAATCACATAAGTTTTTATGAGCTGCACAGCGTTTTTTTCTTTTTCGGAAGTGATACAAAATATATGACAAAAATGTTCATTTTGATTTTCCATTTTGAAATCGATGGCAAACTAACAATTGTTAACTAAATCGTACACTTTCTTTTTCTAAAACAAGCTTGAACTATCAGCTGTCAAGTTACATAATAAATTTGAGGTTTAGAATGAAGTTAGTTATATTTAAAGACAAGTATGTCCATCTATTAGAACATAACTGAATTACTTTTTGGCCAACTCAATATATTAATTCTTCACGAATTCAATTTCATATGTATATGTTCTAAAGATGATCGAAAAATCGAACCTTTCATGTGGAAATCAATGAAGATGTATAACAAATAATTGCGTTTTTTTTAAAAAAAATAATTGCAACATTTTTCATTCATACGAAGACGACAATGCGTTTTATGGCGAAAGTAATATAAAAATCGGTCGAATAGTACTGAGAATTAGTGTTGTGCTTGAACTAAAATATTTACGAATGCGATAAACAAATTTATATATATATATATATATATATATATATATATATAATTATATATATATGTATATATATATATATGTATGTAT
Source organism: Acanthacorydalis orientalis (assembly GCA_034766995.1). Taxonomy (NCBI): domain Eukaryota; kingdom Metazoa; phylum Arthropoda; class Insecta; order Megaloptera; family Corydalidae; genus Acanthacorydalis; species Acanthacorydalis orientalis. Next base: position 18,738,396 of record CM068315.1, on the reverse strand, counting down.
ATACATACATATATATACATATATATATATACATATATATATATATATATATATATATATATGTATATATATATATATATATGTATATACATACATACATATATATATATATATATATATATATATATGCCCAAATAGAGAGAGGAAATGAAAAGTATGAGGGAAAGAAGAGTATTGGTACTGTGTATAATACATGATCTCGTGTCGTTCATTATTTAAATATTCATCCGACGAAAGTTGTTGACTGATAGTCGTGTGACAATTACAATTATATTATATTAATTGTTACAGTTATTTGGATTTTGAACAGACAGAGAGTCGCGAGCAGATATGATGTTCGCAACTGTTCAAACACTGGCAGGCATAATTCTGATGAATACTTCAGTAACCGTCAGGTAAACAGTGTTAAATTTTACACATCTCTGCTTACGATATAATTAGAACGATGTACGGCGAAGATTGATAACGCGCAGAAGATGAAAGCGACCTGTCGAAAACGAAGGCAGCATCACGTGCGTGTTGGATCTGTGCGAAAGAGAGAGTGCGCAACAGGCCGAACTTGTGTTCTTCTGATCGCGAAACGACTTCATGCGAACGGACACCGGTCGGTCCGCGTCGGCGGGCAGAATCCGAACCTGCAATTAAGGCGTTAAGAAGTGTTAGTTATGTCTAGTGAATTAATTCACGGAACGACTCGGCCGTAGATGTTTTTCGGTGTTTTGGATTTAACGCAAAAAATATTATAATTAGCGCCGTTGAATACAGTCATAAAAACAATAAGTAAACGTTTCATTGTCATGCTCCTATGCACCCACGGGGGGAGGGGGGGGTAGAGTCGATCGATAGATTTTTAGTGGTTTGCCATGAAACAAGCTCGAATTTCCGACGATTGCCGGTGTGGCACGCTCACTAATTTATTGTAATGAGCTCATTACAAATAAAAAAAACTAATTATGTGACTATATGTGACGGTGCTTGTCGAACAGCTGTTATTTTTCATCATGGAACGTGTTTCAGAAATGCATAACGACTACGTTCTTCATCGACGACGAGAATTATGAACTCTTTTACATAGAAATTCGCCCATTACGCACACGTTCTCGAAAGATGTTTAGATTTCAACATATGATGTTACAATAGGAATAATTTCTCGACGTTTACCTTTGATTATTTCTTGTCTTTCGGCTGTCAAAATAAAACAAAATTAAAAAAAAAAACATTTACAACTTATTAACATAAAAAATGAATACATTATATATATATATATATATATATATATATATATATATACACGAATAGTTGTTATTCTTAAATTATACATTCTCTTCTATCGACCCATATCATATTTATACAGAGAGAAAGCAGTGAATGCGAGTTACGCCACTGACTGAGCTCCATCCAGAACAATATAAAGGGGCGGAAATTACCTTGTTGCTATTCACGTAACACAAATTTATGCGATTGATACGTTTATCAAATTATTATATGGTTTTGAATGGTTGTTGTTTCATTGAGACAGCTTTTCATTTGCCGCGCGCCGTAAATATAAATGGCTGTTCGGTTAAAAATAATCATAAACGTTAATAGTTTCCCATTTTCAACGAAATAGAATTCATATGTGTACATTGGTGCATGCGGAAACTCATACGTGACTACATACATTTGTGCAATGCATACGAACGTGTGCGATTTGCTTCTATTCGGGAAATATTATTTTCAGTTCGATTGTTCGATTCATAAAGAAATATACACAAGTATGTAAATGAAACGACATAGAGAAAAATAAGAAAATTAATTTAAAATGTGTTACCACTTCTATAGAATGGTATTGTCACAATGTTATTTAGTCTGTATTCAATCAATAAATAAATTCATTTAATAAAAACCATACAATTTTCTTCAAATTAGTAAAAATAAGTCTTATTTGAATTGGTCGTCAATAAATACGTTGAAAAAATAAATGATTTGAATTGAGATATTCAAAAAACTCCCAGAAAAAAAACTGTTCTAAAAAGTGATTATTATAATACGAGGGTAGAGTGATAATTACCCGTGTTTGACAATAGATGTTCTTTTATTTTCCATTTACGTCACAGCGAAACGTACCTGCATGTAAATCTTGAAATAAGTAAAAATTTAATTGTTCGTCCACAACCGAAATCGAATTTTCGTTTAAACTCGTCCAGTAATACTGTCTACAAAGACATATTATCCGTAGTTTTTTCCAGAGTTTATTTTTTCAAAAAAATCGTCAACTGTTTGAAACATCTTAGTAGAACATGATAAAGGATCAATCAAAATTTAGTGTTATTATATTTGCATAACCGTGCCTATGAAAAATATAAATAAAATACACATTTATTAAAAATATTTTCAGATACATTTATACCTGTATATATATATATATATATATATATATATATATATATATATATATATATATATATATATATATATGATAGTAGAGCGATAATTACCCGTATTTGACACGAGATAGTACCACTAATATCAAACTGTAATATCTTTTAACAGCATTTTTATCTTTTAAATTACTGCAATCAAAGTTTGAGCACAATACGATAATTAGTTTAATTTCGACAGTCATTCAAAGTAAACAATTATTGGTCTTTTTTAACTATGAAAAACAATTCAGTGTAGATCAATGTTTAGATTTCTGTTTTTGGGTGGAATAAAGTGTGGAGGAATTAAAGAAAAGTTACACACTATCTACAGGGAATCTGCACCTTCGATGACAACCATCAGATATTGGTTCCATGAATTTAAACGTGATCGTACAAGCGTTTGTGATGAAGAACGTCCAGGTCGTCCAATTTAGGTGACTACTGGAAAGATTATTGGGAAAATCCATTACATTATTTTAAAAGAACGTAGAATAAAAGTGCATGAAGTAGTTGAGATGGTAGGCATCTCAGATGAACGTGTATGGAATATTCTACGCGAACATTTGCATATGAAAAAGCTATCTGCCAGGTGGGTGCCACGTTTGCTCACAAACGATAAAAACGCATTCGAATGAACATTTCAAGGGAGTCATTAACGATGTTTAAACGTAATCGACATGAATTTTTACGTCGATACGTAACCGTTGATGAAACATGGATCCATCGCCATACTCCTGAAACAGAAGAGCAGTCAAAACAATGGACTTCTCCTGATGAACGTGCACTAAAGAAGGTAAAAGTCATTGAATCAGCTGAAAAGGTTATGGCGATTGTTTTCTGGGATGTTCATGGAATATTGCTAATCGACTATCTTGAAAAAAGGAAAAAAATGGCACGAGCATACTATACATCATTATTGGACCGGCCGAATGATGAAATCAAGAAAAAACGTCCATATTTTTCAAAGAAAAAAGTGCTCGGTCATCACGACAATCAATAATTATGATGGAAAAATTGTATGAATTGCACTACGAATTACTTCCACATCTGCCAAATTTTCTAGATTTAGCACCGTGTGACATTTTCCTGTTTCCAAACTTGAAAAAATGCCCCGGAAGTAAAATATTTGCATCAAATCGGAAGTCATTGCTGCTGTAAATGCCTCTTTTGACGAGTTTGTCAAACCGTACTATTCGGAAGGGCTAAAAAAATTGGAAATACGTTGGACTAAGTACTTAGAGCTAAAAGAAGATTACCTCGAAAAATAAAAAAGAATTTGCTCAAAAAAATTGTATTTTCTTGTCAAACATGTTCACTTATCACTCTACCTTCGTACATTTTCTAATTATTGTAAATAGAGTAGAGATGTTAAGATTATCTAGGCAACAATTCACTGCCACAAAATCATTATTGATAATTTTTGATTGTTGCTTATGTATTGTTCGATGGCGATACCATCATCCTCAGTGCAGAAGTGTAGATACAATTATAATTACCATACATTATATTCCATGATTTATTTGAGTGATTATAACCAAGAGCTTAGTCAGGAAGCATCTCTATCCTATTTTCCACAAATGAACTCGTGTTGAAACAATTGGTATTAATAATTCATATTTATCTGTTTTTAATTCGATAGACATTTAAAATGATACACGTGTGCATTTTCCCTGTATGTTAAAACAGAACAATCTTCATTTTAGAACACGGCATACATTTCGAAAAGCAAAACTGATAAATGAACGCAAACCGTATCGCGAATGAATGAACATAGTTTCGTTTCGATCGAACATTCAGTCATTATAAAACAATTAAATAATCGTTAGACAGGAGATGCAATGAATAAAAATACATTGTTCATGATTGACGTGAATACTTTCAGTATGAATAAAATGTAAAATGGAAAACGATCCATAAAAAAACATAACGGCCGCTTAATTGCAACGAAATATTGCATCAAGTCTGTTCCCGTCCGTATTCACGTATCGTTAATATTAATTTTATGTAGATTAGGTATAGAGATTTATTCTTCTGTTCTTCGAGTTTATCTTTTTTTTTGTAAATTATTCGTATACAGTTAACACATTCGACATTGATAACACACAATGTGTGTAAATGAAGTACCTATCTAAAAGAACGAACGACACACTGTGTGTTTTTTTAAAATATGAGTTTATATTATCAGTTAGCAGCTAAAAACTAGTCGGCGAGATAAGATCGTACTGAAGTAAAATAACAGAGAAAGTTAGGTAAAAATTAAAATAGCTATGCGTTTCAAGTTAAGGTAATAAATATGAGTACTTCACAATCAGGACCATCGGGACTGCAAAAAGTGCATAATTTTTCCCAGCATATGACATAGCAAAGATTTCAAGATATTTTAAGATCGTTATATTTTTGCTCAGACAACGAAAGCAATCATCGTCTCAGAAAAATATTGCCAATCATTGATTATTTTAGCAATAAAATGAAAAAAATATATTACTCTTACAAAGAACTGTCAATAGGTGAGAGAATGGTTGCTTGGAGCAAAATATTAGCTTTCAGGTAATATATTTTTGGAAAAAACATAAATGTGGTGTAAAATTATGTTTCATGTGATTGTATCGGAATTGTTTTGCTGATGAAAGTATAAACGGAAAGTGAAGATATTATTAGTGGGAAAGGGCATGTAAATAAAGTGGTTTTGCATTTATTAGATGATTTTTTGCAAAATGAACATTCTGTGTATATGGACAATTTTTATACAAGCGTTACATTAGTTGAAAAAATACTCGAAACTCAACTCCAAAAGTTACTTTACAGGCTGTGGCACGTTATAGCTTCATGGAGCATAGGAAAATTTGAATTTGGGACACCCACGTACAGTGTTGTACTACAGTTATAAGCTTATAAAGGTCGGTTGGGAGTGGGCAGACAATTTCCCTTTTGCCCATACGATAATGCACTATTGTGTACAGGCACTATGAAGAAATTAAGAAAGAGAAACAATGAAAAAGTGGTGACACGAAACTTTGGAACACATGAATGATAAAAGAAACCCATATGGTGTGTCATCGGTTCCTCGTATTACAAATTTGCTGATTATTTAATTGTTTGCTAATGACACACCTTGAGTCATTATCTGAATTGAACAAACAATATCTACATTGTTCATTAAACACCTTTCAAAAATTTTCCCTTATTTTCAACAATAACAGAAAAAAATTTCCGCATCCTGATCATCGTCTTATAAGAAAATCTTCGTCTCGAATGGATTAAATAACAAATATTATATATTTATCGATATAAAAATTAACAGACAGTTTTTAAGAATTATCAATAACAATTAAAAATATTATTACTTAGCACAGTAAATCTAGTAGCGAGAGGTCTAATAATATAAGGTACAAATTATTCTTTCAATGTATTCATAATAAAAGTGATTTCAAGATGTAGAAATGTAGTTTATCCGAAGCACGAACGCTTGAAATATCAAAATATTTAATATCTTCCAATTATATTCTACTTTATTGTTATTTTATATATTTTTTAAACAGTGTTAATACTTTACTGTTAGGCTGCAGTTAATATTAATGTAACATGATAATGAATATATATATATATATACATACATACATATATATATATATATATATATATATATATATATATATATATATATATATGTTACTGTGTGTGTGTGCAGATCGTGCAACTTGTGCAATTAATCTTTTTCCACATTGAAAAAAAATCTCCATCAGATCATGTGTCGGAGCGGCACAAGATTCGTCTAGTTTTTATAGACAGGAAATAATGGCACAATTTTAATACAGTATATGTTGTTATTGTGGCAACGTACGGTCATCACCTGAAGTATAACACTTACGGGCGAGCTGTTAACAAAAAAAAGAGACGAAAGAGACATTCAGGTGTTGTCTCCTCGATGCTGACGTCAATAAAAAGTGCGAATTTAAATTGCTGTAGTTTTTTCGTCGTCCATTCTTCGCGAAACGATACGAGTTTCCGGTAATTTTGTGGTCGATGTAATTTCAGAAAGTGTACTTGGTGGTGGATTGACTTCTATCTTGAGTGTCATAATTCGATATATAATTTGTTGGATGTCACTGAACGATTTACTTTAATAGCTTGTAGTATAATGAGTGTTATTTTTATCGTGTATCATTTAGTTTGTTCGAGAGAAGGATTGAATCGTTCAAATTATTGAAAATGATTAATTAGAATATAAATCAATAGAATTTTTAGACCTGCAGATATAGTAATAATTGACTGTTGTGTTCATTTTTAAAATTATGCTTTTGTCTCTTTCAAGATCAATTCGAAATTAATTCATAGTTTGAATATAACATGTCATGATAAGATTATATAGGTTGAATATATCGATGACAGGTTCTAAATTATTTTGTTAGATTTAGAATTGTTTGTCATTTCTCCAGTCTTGTTCTGCTGCCTAGTTCTAACACATTCTGAAATGTATCCTTTTTCCGTTTCTATTAGTCTTTATTTAACTATTTTATTAACGGTATTAAAAATGGTCTATGTATTATCTCTAATACTCACACATGTTACTCACTCTCTGTTATAAAATGTATTAGGTTGGTAGAATAATAATTGAGGCTTATAACCTTCAAAGTCATATATATTTTTTAATTTAAGTGAACAAGAACTGTTAGATGACTAACACCTAACTTTTGTGTAAGCTCTCGAATTGTTGTGCATGGTTCTAATTCAACTAACAGCTTCAGGTGGTCGTTGTGAACTGAAGAAGAACGCCCGCGACTTTCTTTATCTTCACGGCTCTCGTTCTCAGCACAAAATTTTTGAAACCACCATTTCACCGTACGTTCCTTAACAGCATCCTCACCAAAAGCATCGTTTAGTTTGTGAGAAGTTTTTGCTTCTTTGCCACCCGTTTTGAACTCATACAAAAATTGCTCTTATTTGTTTCTTTTCCATCTTTAATTGAATAACCCAATTTGAAACAAAAATAATAATAAAATCAAAGTCGATATTACCAAAATGCAAACTGAAAAATGCACCTTAAAATGATATTAACATGAACACGATGAAATGGTACTACACTGAAAACAAATTAATATTAGAATTCATAAAATAAAAACTTGAATTATTTTCCTATCAACCAAATACTTTAATATATATATATAAGGCTGAATAGTTAGAAGTATATACCGACAGGGATGATTAACATCCAAACTCTACTCTTTTTAACATTTAATTATTTATTTTGCTATATGAAAATATTGTATAAAAGGAAGAAAGATATGACTGGAAATATTATTTTTAAATTGTAAGAATAGTTTTATATCAGTTGGCCCAATCGATGGATTTTTCCGAAATTAATTTCGGTTCGTGATGTATATATTTATAGATACTCTTTTCGTATCGACGTTTTTAATTTTAAATAGGAAATGTAACAGTTATATTATTTGTTACAACTGAAATCTGTTAAATTACATATTTATTTTCCTTGAATAATATTTTAAAGAATTAATCAAAGAAGTGGATGAAAGAAAAAAAATGTTAAAAGTATTGTAGATTATTTTTGTACTTGAAAAATGAATAGGGGAGACCAAGACTAAGTGAAACCTCTTTTTTTAAATCTTTTATTTACAAAATAAATGTGTTTCTAAAAATAAACTGTACTATTTCAAAAGTAGAACTCTTAGATACAAAAATGTGTAGGTAGTTTTAATATTCGTTTTGTCTTTTTCTCGTTATTTAAGAAAAAGTGACGATGTGCAAAAGTTTACATGTCGAAATTTCCGGGAATAAGTGAAACCCTACACCAGAAATTGGTTGAAAATAAATTTAATCCATTTTTATAACGAAAAATATTTAATACATTTTATTTAGTCATTTTTTCATAATATAAATGTATTGCATTAAACTTTTTTCTAAATTAAGGCATGAAGAGAGTACTTAGAATCGGATTACTGTAAACTACAGTTTTTTTCGTAGGAGCCCCTTTTTCCTTTGTTTTGTCTTCTTCTGACCTGCTACCAGTTCCTTCGTCATACACAATGAGGCGAGAAATAATACTTGTCCTGCACTTTCTTAGCAGTCCAACGAATCGGCTAATATTTGTCCTGTTGAAGTTCGTGGCACGTACCAAACTTGTAACGTCCGGCTTCCGTATGGAGACTGTTGTACTCCTCTTGAGAAATGCTGTTAATCTATCCTCGCTGGCCATACACGCTTCTCTGGAACTGTCAAATACAATTTCATAACGCATTCATACGCTAATATCATGTACAATTAGCCCCGGCCGCATCAGGTTTACTTAATCCCGCATGCATATTTCAACTTTAATTATAAAAAAAATATTAACATCTTAAATATGACGAAAAAAGTAACGGTAATGTGTTTAAAAGACCTTAAAGTTTCATAATTCAGAATTGTCTACAACAAACAGTTGTAAATAATTAAAAATTTACACGAGAACAAAAATTGACTTCTACACTGTTGAAACACTCATAGTGTAATAAAACCGGAATCGTTACACCGAACTCAAGTAAACTCCATTGGTCACGCGAGGACATTGTAACCCACAGCACTAAAATCGAGTTCACAAGAGGTTTTTACCAGTATTAAAAATCAAAAGTTCATTTAGACCCTTAGTTCACTTAGGCCCGGTCTCCCTTACATTTAGTTTAGATCAAACGCTGTGCGACAGTATTAAAGCAATTCCTTCGGAGGAAAATAAACACATTCAATAATTCCGAATTCATAAATAAAATTAACAATACATCAAAATCAATCACACACACACACGTTTAACCTTAGTATCGTACGAATACATCCAAGATCGACGAACACGGCCCGACGTTCTCCTTTGTCTTCAAACGAAAATATGTCCCACTAGTTGATTTTGAATAATACGCGTCGTAATGAAAGAAGAAAACCCGTACAGATAAAAAGAAAACACGGCGAGGGGAAAAAATCGAAAATCAAGTTTTCTCGAAGAAAGTAACTTCATAAAATTTAAATCAGATTCGTCGGCTTTGCTTGCTTGCTTGCTCTCTCGCCGGCTCGGCTCGTTCCCGCCGAGAGAGTTTTTCTCCATTGTGATGTGCGAGAGGAGCGGCTCACTCTCCAGAGATCGTCGTGAAAATATTCACGGCATTATATTCTTATAAACGTAAATTGAGAAAGTAATTACGTTCAGTTTATATTATTGTCGTTGTATTTTCGTGGCCTCTCGATGTCTTTAATTAATATTTCGAGGGGCTCGACGACGTGCGTACGGCACGGATGCGGCTGTACCTGAGAGCATTATTTGACGCTTAGGCGCTGCGATATTTTCACAGTTAAGAAATTGTCATTTCATAAACTAAACATACATTCAAACATGTATATATATATACATATAAATACATACATGTATATATAATACATATATACATATATATACATATAAATTATTTATAAACAATATTAATTTTCAAACAGCGACTACGGTATTCGTATCGATTCACACCGCTCTTGAAATAAGGATTTTAAACTTTAATTTGTTATTAATTTTATTTTGAATATTTATTTCCACTTATTTTATCGGATACTTTTCCAGTTTATTGGAATATGTTGAAAATATGAATGTAAAGTGAAAATTCTAATCAATGTTCATTATTAAATAAATTTCTGCGGCATGAAACCTATTTTGTGTATAGTGAAGTAAGAGAATATGCTTTTCTTTCTATTTAATTTCTATTAAAGAATGAGAAAAATTATTCAGTGTTTATTTATGATTATTAATTTTGACCGGACTATTTCAATAGAAATTTATCCATCATTGAACCGTGCCTTCCTTAACAATATCTACACCAAAAGAATCGTTTAGCTTATGCTTCTTTACCACCCGTTTTGAATTCATAGACAATTTTTCTTTGCTTCTTTCCATTTTTAATTCAATAACCCAATTTGAAGCAAAATTAGTAATAAAACCAAAGTCGATATTACTGAAATATAGACCAAAAAATGTACTTTAAAAAGATATTAACATGAACATTATGAAATGACACTTTCACTTAAAAAAATTAAGGTTATTTCTCAAGAAATAAAAACCGCGATTATTTTCCTACCAACCTAATACAATAAGTTACAAACATGGGTTTGAAATTGGCATTTATTTTTTCATGAAGTTGTCATATACTTTGATGCACTTACAAGAAAAGTAAATTTGAAAGTCAAAGTCTGTGTGTGATGGGATATTTAATGTAAACAAAATGATCGATTAGTCACCTTTTGGACATTTTATCGATTTGAAAGAGTACCTAAATTATGGTATGAGTGATATTAATGCGATGCATATGTATCATCTAGACTGCACTTTAATGATAAATATATATCTTTTGTAAATGATTAATACACATTGTTATTAGGTTACATTAAGCAAATTTAGGAGGGTGTTCGCAACAAGAAGACTGAATTGCAGTCAAAGAAATTATTGCCACATATAATCTCAGATATAATCACACGTTGCTCATTCCGCGACGAATCTTTTCAAAACATAACACTGAGATGATATTTTTAATTTTCTTTATAGTCCTAATATAGGCCTGTGTCATATCCATGTGATAATTATTACTAGTACTACATTGTTGCGTTGGATTTCGTTCTTTTGAATCAGATGTTTGTTGTTCGCTACTAGTTTCGGCACGAGTGTCATCCACAGGTGGTTATTAAATACTATTTGATACTTGTTTATAAATACAATTTAAAAACTAAGGAACCCTGTTTATTATTTCTCATTGTAATCTTAAAAAGTAAGTTTACGACAGTTTAACCTATTAATTGTATTAATATGATCAATTCAAAATGGTGATATAAATATATATATATATATACATATATATATATATATATATATATATATATATATATGTATATATACTTTACATATCACCCTCGATTAACACGATAGACTGGATTCCCAAAAGTACTGTGTAAATCTAAATCATGCAATTCGAGTCCACATCTCATATAAAAAACAAGAATTAGGTTTTACAAATCTGCAATGAAACAATATTACTTATTTTTAATAAAAAATAAAAACTGGAAAATATATTTTACACATTAATTCAGAAAACATTAAAAATAAATGAAAAATGTGTTCATTCTATTATCATCTTCACTTGTTAATTTTCTCTTTACGTTTTCATTTCTCTAATTCATTTTTCAAAGGCATGACGGGACTGTCCAATAAAATCTATTATCAAAGATTATTTCAAATCTTTACTCAACTCTTTATAAAGTCTCTGATTCTTGAACTGAACTTCTGAACTTCTTTCCATGTTTAATCCAAACATGGAAAGAACTGGAAAAACTGGAAGATTTCTTCATTAAGAATAATCCATTCTCATTGAAGAAATCTTCCAGTTCTTTAGTTAGTGCAATTCCTGAACTATAGTATTTGCAGTAAGTGTTGGAACTGGTTAATCGCAGTCATCTTCAGATTCACTGGATACGGAATTAATTACCATTTATACCAATTTATCTTCGTTAAATTCTCTATCCGCCGTTATTTTTATAGCTGTTGTTGTCTCGAATTGATACCGTTACTTTGGCTGAGAAGAATAAATGCAAAGTTGAGAGTTTCTGTTTTCTTTAGGATGCAAGGGAGCAAGAAGCTATTTACAGTGGTATGAGTACTTATTATTTTGCACAACAATGTAAATAGGGAGCTTTTTTAATTGCACGCGAAAGTGGTTTAAAACAATTTTTTTTTGCAATTCTGTGATTGTATTAAATTGAAATAGTGCCGTGTAAATGGAAGTTTTTCCGCATTCCTTCAACCGTGTTAAACCGAAACCGTGCAATTTGAGGGCTAAATTGAGGTTAGGTATATATATATAATATACATACATACATATATATATATATATATATATATATATATATATATATATATATATATATATATAATATATATATATATATATATATATACATATATATATATATATATATATATATATATATATGTGTGTGTGTGTGTGTGTGTATCAAGTGCACAAGTAACATTAATCTCGTGTCTCGATATCAAAATTGTTTCTTTGAAATAACGCATCTACGTACAAAAAAATAATCAACAGCAATTTGTGTTCTCAACACAACCCACACAAGTCCAGTAGGTTAAATGATTAAAAAATACCAGATCGTAATTTGAAACACATTTTGATTGCAATGGGCGTAGATGGTAAAGAATATGTATGTATTTACACTTGTGAGGTTATATATATATATATGCATGTGTGTGTGTACGCGCACTTAAACTGGTGTAGTATAAAATAGTCAGAGATACCCGTAGGGCGGTGCATATAATCGTACCGTACGACTCCGAATGGCAATAAAGAATCTTTAGTATCGAAATCAATGATCTATGCTATTATGGATCAATTATTCTAGTGTGATAACCAATAAAGAGCGAATGTTCAGCGACCGCGAGCTCATTTCGTCGGCTTAATCGTTTGTCGCGATGATCCTCCACTGCTGGTCACTTATTCGCTTAGATTTTTTTTAATTGGACAACATGTACGAAGAAGATTAATGATTCGCTCGAATTTACGATTCATATCGCTGCCGATCGAGGGTCAAGGCTGGACCACGTATTGATTTATTCGGTCTCGCACTTGACACTGTTCCGTCGACGATCGAACGAATTCGATACGATTCCATGTTTTATGCGTGTGGATGCGTATCGAAATCGATGCTCGATTGAACAAAGAAAAATAGATACCTTTTAATATGACGACTTTGTGTTCACATGTTTAAAAAATGCTTTGTTATTCGACTGACGTACGTTTTATGTTTTGATATGTGATATGCAGGAGAGAGAAATTACTTAATATTATAATACTTTTATTGATTAATTAGTTTAGAGCAGTGCTTTTCAAATTGTGTTCCGCGGAATCCGTAGGTTCCGCGAATCAAAGTCAAAATTCGACAGAATTTTCGAAGAAAAACTCGAAAAGCTAAAAATTGAAAATAGTTATTTCATAATAATTTCTTTTATTTCTATAAATACCTATTATTACCTATTATTATGCAGTGAAACTGTATTTACATGATACACATTACGACCCCGCTCAATCAGATGTAAATAATAAAATTTGATCATGTAAAATGGACGATATTCAAAACTTGTGGAGTATCCATCTTGAGTTATCACAATTTGTTTCTGCGGAAGAATTAAAATAGAGTAATCTGACCTGGTCATTTTATTTTCCCGTAATGAAATTCTGTATTAGTAAAAGAATGTTTAACACAGATTCGAGAACATTGTGCAACAGTGTAACTTTCTTGATACCAGAGTGGAGAGGATCTGCGTAAAAAAATCTTTAAAAATATATAAAATTAAGGTTTAGTGAGTAGGTAAAGTTTGAGAAACCTCGTTTAGAGCACATTTAGATTATTTAATAAACCAATTTGAATTTCGACAATATAAATTATCAAACTGATACATTATTTATGGTGTAATATAAAATAATGCAGTGAAAACAGGAATGAAATTTACAGTGAAGAATCCGATGAAGTAACAGAATGATCTCAATTCATCGGTCATTTCAAAAACTACATGTCACAAAATTCGAATTTTACAAGAATCAATAAAAACTATGTAACATAAAAATAATGATATTTTTAAAGATTTTCTTTATTAATATGTTTTTTTATGCTTTTAATTTATTAGTTGCTTAATAGTTACTGTCCTATGAAACCGTAAAGTATAAAAAAAATCATAAATTGTTTGACTTATGTTGTTTTTGCAGAGAAATAGTATTAAATGCACAATAAATTGTTCAAAAAAGTTTTTTTTATTGATTCTTTATTAAAAAAACATTATATTATAGCACATAAATATGTATCTTGCTTGTAATATAATATTAAGGTGCATAATCATATTCTAGGAGAGTTTCTTCCAGTTCTTTGGTTGGCCAGTTGAATATTTCGTTGTAAAATGATATGTGCTCCTCTAAGATGCTATCTTTCACTTGTTTTAAATTGTCTGTTTTTTATACTTTATCGAAATTGTTGATCCATATATTTTCGCAGACGGAAATGACATCGTAATTGTTGTATATTTTAGAAGCTGGGATGTGTTTCTTGATGAACCATCTATGAAATCCTCAGTCTCCACCAGTCCAGATTCATTAGCACTGTACTGAAAGCTTATGTATGTTGAAGGAAGAAATTTTTTTCTGTTCTTTCGGAACTCTTCTCCTATAAGATTCAGTTGATAAACAGTTTTTTTTTTGTAAAACGGAGTCTACCATTTTTTAAATTCAAAAATCTTCTAAGTTTGTACGTTTTTTACTGAAAATTTTATGCTGGATTGAGTAACCACATAAATGTATTCTTTGACACATATATGCGATCACGTTTTCGTACAGTTTTTTTAATAACTGCAAAATCGCGGACATTAGACAAAAAAGAATGACCAGGTTCGACAACTAGACATAACGTGGCTAATGTAATTTTCATCCTGAATATGAAGCTACTCTCAAGCATCTGATTTCGACAAAAAAGAAAATCAATTTTGAAAAAAACATGACATGTAGTTTTTGAAATTATCGATTCAATTGAAAACGATGGATTAATTTTTTTAACAGATATCTTCCGACGATATAAGTTTTTAAATTTGTTCGACTAGCATCGCTGGAGACGAAAATGTGTATCTTTGAAAACAAAATGCAACTGGAAAACTCTGATTCGTTAGAAATAGCGACAGTGGGAGTACAGACAATTAAATAAATTCAATTTTCGTTGATTTTCATAACCAATACCGATAATTTTAAAGTTTGATAGATGGCATCAAAGCAGTAACTTATTGAATTTCAATACTTTCGCGGAGGAGGAAAAAAAATAGAGAAATAATTTCGGGAATCGAAGATCTCGATTATATACAAACCGGTGTGTATATGTATATATGTGTGTGTGTATGTGTGCCTCAAAGTGCGTGCGTGTATCGAAACATAATTTTCTCAGAATCGTTCGATTGAATTGAACGTTACGAAATTTATTTAAGGTTTCTTTGATGTATTGAATTTTGTACGAAATATTCTGAATCTCTTTTATTTATTTACTTTTCGGACGATCCCTCTTCATCGAATAGTCTAATACTCTGTTTTCAAACTGTGAAAAGTGATATTGCGTTTATGTACAGGTACATAGATATCAAAAGTAATAAAAAGAAAAAAAACGCGTATAATCCTCTCGTGTCTGCGTCGGTACATTTTCCTTGTGCAGCAGCGAGATATCTGTTTCATTTCAGAAGTAAGAACATTTTAAATGATAAATCGGTTCTTTTTAAATACGACCTTTTGAAGGGTTGCGTCGCTAACGAGAGGGATGTTTAGTGAAATAATATTTCGTCGAAGCGGCAGTTTCTTTATCACATTTTAAATTATAATTACGTGTGGGGAACGATATATCAACAAGACATTCCGAGTATTTTAACTATTTGTTTTTAACATTTCAAATGTTGAATGATCGTCAATCAAGTGTGTATTGATCTCGTTGACCGAAAACATATTTATTTTTACAAATCCGTACTCTATGAAATGTTGTTAACACTAATTCTTAAATCGTTAGTATTTGAAAGTCTAATCCGTACGAAATTAATGAATTCGATACGTTCTGTGTCCGCCGATGGCGCGCGAGCGATCGAGCGACGAGGAAGAGACTTCTGCGACGCGGATCGATCGGTGGCCGTGCGCATTCGCCGCGGGCGCGCACCGCACGTTGCGTTTTCCTCTGTCCGACCGAAGGCGGACAACGCACTTTCACGTTCCGAGCATAATTAATGTACTTTTTTTATTATTAAAGCTGTGGTGTTTTTAATTCAATTATAATGGCATAATTGCTTATTCTCGTAACGATATTTTCAGTGATTATTTAGTGGGCGCCCTGTTCAACCGTGCGTACGCACATACGCGTGCACGTGCGGCGAAATTATGCGTCTCGTGCACGATTTAAAACGTAATATAGACGTTTGTGTCGCGACCGAAAGCACTCCGCGTGAAAATTTATGATCGGGCGAACTGTAATGGACGAAGAATGAACAATTACCTCGATCCGGTTTCGTATTTCACGAATTCGATTTGGCGGTAAGGCTCCAATAGTAAATCTGTATTTTTCTTAACAGTCTACGTCCTCGAATCTAGTTTTTTTTTCAAAACTATAGTGTAAAAGAATTTGAAATAAATTTTTTCGGTGTGAACGAATAAAACACAAACTATCAGAGAAAAAAATACATTTAAGTTACTACTGTACTTACTATTAGCTTGGTAGGAAAATAATTGCGTTTTTTTTTCTGAATTCAAACCTTAATTTTTTTCAATGATTTTGTCAATTCATTGTGTTCATGTTAATATCATTTTAAAGTGTATTTTTTGATTTGTATTTTAGTAATATCGACTTTGGTTTTGTTATTAATTTTGCTTGAAAGAAGCAAATAAGATCAATTATTGTATGAAACGGGTGGTAAAGGAGCAGAAACTGCTCGTACTAAATGATGCTTTTGATGTGGGTGTTATTAAGGAATGTACGGTGTAATGGTGATTCAAAAAATTTCGTGCTGGGACGAGAGCCTTGAAGATGAAGAGCGTCCTTCTTCAGTTCATAACGACCATGAAGGCGTTAATTGAATCAGAATTACGAATAACAACTCGGAAGCTTGCACAAAAGTTAAGCGTTAGTCATCCAACAGTTCTGGATCACTTAAAACAGCTATCAAAATCAAAAAGCTTGATGTGGATATGAATTTGAAAGTCATAAACCGTAATTATAATAACAGAAACGATCCATTGCTCGATTATATTGTGACGTGCGACGAGAAGTGAATCATTTATGACAATAGAAGGTTGTCTACATAATGGTTGCACAAAAATTAAGGCCCGAACCATTTTCCGAAACCGAAATTACACCAAAAGAAAATTATGGTGACTGTTTGGTGCTCTGCACTCGATATAATCCATTACAATTTTTTGAATCCTAGCGAAACCATTACAGTTGAGAGTTTTTGTTGAGAAATCGACAAAATGCATCAAGAACTGCGACGTCTGGTCCTCTCACTGGTCAATCGAAAAGGTTCAATCCTGATTCATGACAATGCACTACCACACGTCACACGATTGACCTTCCAAAAGTTGAATAATTTGTGTTACGAAATATTGCCTCATCCAACATACTCACCAGATATCTCGCCAACAGATTGTTTAATGTTTCGACTTGTTTAAGCATTTCAACAACTTCACACAACTTTTTACAGGGTAAGGTATTCAACAACCAAGTTGCTGCCGAAAGTGCATTTCGAGATTTTATCAACTCCAGAACTCCGGAATTTTACATCACCGGAATAAATAAACTTGTAATTTATCGGAAAAAATGTGTCGACTTTAATGGTGCTTTTTTCGATTAATAAAGTTAATTATTAGTTGAGAAAAATATACATGAATTTGAAGGTCATAAACTGCAATTATTTTTCTACTCACCTAATATATTCATTAATAAGTTCTACATGTATTCAATTATAATATATCTTTTTTAAATCATTATAAGAATGAGTGCAATAAAAAATTACAAATATCGAAAGAAATAATCCGCAGTTAGACTTTTCTGAAAATACCACATTTTAAGATCATTCTTTTCATTTTTATTTAGGTAATGTGCGTTGAAATTTTTAGAATTACTGTGTTTCTTTGAAAAAATCAGATCTATTTTTATGGGTACTTGTTTTTGCAACAGTAAATTAGTAAATTTCTATAAATAGAAAAGTTTGTAGTTATATTAATATACACCTTATCTACATACACACACAACATATATATATATATATATATATATATATATATATATATATGTAAGCATAATGAGCATATGAGATTGTTTCGTGTTTGCCAAGTCTGGTGCGGAAATGGCAACCGCGGCGAGGTTACCGGTTTGAAGTAAGTACGTCTTTTATTTTACCTGGTGTCAAAAATATGAATAATGATGTCAACGTGTTTAAAAATGTTTCCATTATACAATTTTGTGGTTTTTTAACAAAACTACTCTCATTATTTTATTTATCATATATTTTTGCAGTACGATTTTGCTATTTAATGTTTTGTAACGATAAATATTTCTATAATACATTTAAATATAAACACATACACAATTCATTAAAGTAAATAAGTTTAATGAATGAAATAATAGTACACTCTTTGTTACTCTAGACATTTTCATGAATTTGTAAAATCTCATTTGTTACAATTCTACATTTTCTGGTATTGTGGTTAAATTCTCTCTAATAAATGACGTTTTACTCTTTATACACCATATAAAATTATTCTTATATGGTGTATAAAGATATTCTTATCAGAATTTTCAGCAAATGATTCTTCTTTGTCCTGATAATTACTTTTGTATATTTCGATGTCGACACCGTTATTTTCAGTGCGCTCAGACATAATATTTTTCACATGTTGCCTTAATCATATCGTACAGTAAATTATTGATCATTTTTATCAGAAAAAAGCGATGCCGTTGGTGTCAAAGGAAAATTCACTTGTACGAATCACATTTATTCATTAATAATTTACATCGGCTAGAGAGAATATTCTCATATCGATACAAAACATCAACTGCATTGACATTGTTATCGCTAAAACGATATTTTTTTCCAATATAAAATCGACGGTTTAACAAGCGGCCCTCTTCGATCGGCACTCGTTTCGTCAGAAATGAGCGGAGGCGTTTTGTAAATCACATTTTAAATACACGTCACATTAAAATTTCGGTCTCGTGAGAGAAACTCATGCGAACACAACTCGGCGAAATTCCGTAAGACGCCGTAGTCGAAAGTCTTCTAGCGGGGTATCTAGTTTCGACAATCTACTAAGTTTTTAAGTATGCTACTTTACTGGCAGAACGTGCATCGTGCGTGACATTGGGCGGCGCCCCCGCGACCGCCCTGTGCCACACGATGGTTTTTTCGGAAGTTCAGCGCACGGCAACGTATCTCAAAGTTGTGTGATTTTCTTGTATTACGTGAAAGTTTCCGCTGCAATATCTTTGTAAGACAGAGACAGTATATTATATATATATATATATATATATATATATATATATATATATATATATATATATAAATAGATGATCAAAACTTTGATTTTCGTTGGCGTTGAATTACACAAGATATTTATATAACATGTTTAACATTAATGATTTTTATAAATGCAGAGAATTGTTCATAAGAACAAATAAACAAATATAAAAATCTGTTAATAATATGTGTTTCTTTTATTTTTGTTGTTGTAGTATTAAAATTAAGCACTCAAAAAATTGAGTATTTTTCAACAATTTTTTTAAGTAAATGATAAAATTAAACTGTTTGTGGATTTTAACATTTATTAAACTATGTTTAAATAAAATTTTATATGTATTTTTTCGACATGTTGAATATTTGCGATGATATCTGCAGGTAAATATAGTTGGATAAAATCCCCCATAGCTTTACGCTGCTGTGGAAATCTCGTAGGCAAATTGAGCTAGAACAAAAAATCAGTGATTTTTATAATTCACAAGGAGGCTTTAGTTGCATGAACTATGGGAATTAAAAAAATCATTATCAACAAACTGGTAGCGTATAGAAAAAAGCGTTCTTTTAAGGAAATAATACGGCTTTTTCATGGTAAAAAACGGAAATAGTAAATATGAATACACCATAGTAGTTCATATAGTATAGATACTTGATTGAAAGGTGTATAACAAATTTTAAGTCAATCGGATAATTAGTTCGAGAGTTATGCATACCAGCGAGTAGAAAAAGCCATTTCGATAAAAACGCGTTTAAAGTTCGAAGGAAAGTTTACATATACATATAACATACATTTACATATTCTCATATATTTTTATATACAAGTTTACATATATTTACATATTCAAAACCTTATTATGTATAGTCCAATATATCGATTTATGAAAAAAGTTTAATGTTTCGACTTTCTAAACCCAGTAGTGCTTTTTTTTTGTAAATTATAGTTGGAGCTATTTCGATATTTGACGATATTATATTGAGACTTGTTGAATGTAAACAATAAATACTTTGTGAAGGAATACACTGATCTCTTAATGAAAATACAATAGTTCGAGAATTACACTTCTGTCTCTACATATGGAAACGTGGATATAAAAAGTGTATACATATTTTTATTTTTTAGTGTGACCTCAGATTAGTGTGCATAAAGATAGGTACTTTATATTTTTTACAAGCTTTGTGTTCAGTATGTCTTTCAAAATTTTAAAACATAGAAAATTGTAAATAAATGTGTTGTTAAGTGATCAAAATCAATCTTTTTATGTTGAAGTACAGCCTTATAACCGATTGTGCTTTAAATGAACTTTCGAAGAAACAGAGTTTTCTTTTGCTAATAAACAGGGGTGTAGATGTTCGTATCGTATTTACTTTATGCGTCGCTGCATAAACGTAAAGCAAACGGCCAGTGCACATCCGATAAGTGTTTAGGGTTTAATCGAGGTGTTGCTTAATTCGATTTATTGTTCCATAAATCCCAGACGCAGCTCGAATCCGCAAACACAACTATCAAATTAAACATGGATAGACTCTTTTTCCGCACAGCCGAAGTAACATTAAAACAATAAATCTCCGCAAACAATAAAAAGCACGGCTAATTAAACTAAATAAACAATATAATACTGGAGTCATTACTTCTACAACCGCATCAGGGAGAGCGTAAGCAGTAAAGGCAATGCTACCAGACACGGGGTGTTGTGGGAGGCGGTTTCGCCTCGGCGTAACCGAGCGAGCGACCATCTAGACAGGGAATCAAGCGCCACGGCGCAGCGTCAGAGATGAAAATTAAATGTCCCTAGGTGGATGATGCCTCTCCCTGCAGTAGTTAGCTAGATGTAGAGAAATTGTATGCTTTAACGTTAGAGCGTTAATATAAAAAACGTGGCTGCGTCTACGACCCTTAGTAACGTGACACTAACCATCTATACGGGAGTCGTGGTCGTGTTTGCAGCGGCCGGTGTGCGGCGGGGGTGCGAACGGCGGTAAGAGTAAGATAGAACGGCCGCTAAACAAACATGTCGACAATTAAAACATGATCCACGTGACCCAATTAGTAGCGTGTTTGTCGTGCGACGAACGCAGTCGCGACGTGCGAGTCCGGTCGCCGCTGTTCGGCGTGGCGACACCGTGCGACAGCGACGTCGATGCCGTGTTTCGCAGCTTTGTCCGTTCGTCGTTTCGAACACCGACGCTACCGGTCTGCGGTGAGCGTTTCTTGTATTATTTCGCGCGCACAACTACGCTCCTCTGTTGAACGCGGCACTGGAAAAAATGTACGCGTTTTCACTTGTGCAAAGATCTCACGGTTTTAATGAAAAATAATTATTATTTGTTTTGTTTGTTTGTTTTTACTTTCGTCACTCAGACGCTTCTTATTTTATTTCGCATAAGCGTCGCTCGATTATTTCTATTCGTCAGAAATACAATCATCTCTAGTCTTTGATGATTTACACATTTTGTTTTGATTTGAATGACTCACAATAAAGATGCTAGCTTTGATTTCGTAAAACGGAAACAGTATTCAAAACATGCAATACGTTATTTAATAGTCATTAAATTAAATAAAAGAGGTACAGCTAATGAAAGAAGTAGAAGGAAATGTATGCGAAATTGAAACCACAGTAAATAGAGGGAAAGTATATTTAAAAACATTATGTGAAAGATGAGATTGATGGTATAGTGAGTGAGTAGTAAAGTGAAACAGAAATTTATGAGGAAGGAGATCTGATCATGAGGACAGAATCTAATAAAACATTTAAAGTTATTAAACACAAGAAAAGAACACACACACACACACATATATATATATATATACACACACACACCATGGATTAATTTAGGTTTCCTCATGAAAGTATTAAACAAATAGCAAAAATTAAAAAAATCATGTTATTTTTTAACTTTTACGATTTTTTTTTGATACTTTTATGTGAAAGCCTAAATTGAATAATTCTCTTTTTCTCTCTCTATATATATACTATACAGACACACACACACACACACACACATATATATATATATATATATATATATATATATATATATATATATATATATGTATATATAGGTGATTCAATTTAGGCTTCTACATGACAGTATTAAAAAAATCAAAAAAATTAAAAAAATCATATTATTTTTTAATTTTTGTGATTTCTTTTAATACTTTCATGTAGAAGCCTAATCACTGTTTCTCTATCTATATATATATATATATATATATATATATATAAACTATATATATATATATATATATATATAAACTATATATATATATATATATATATATATACATTTATATATACAGATATGTCTCTATGTTACATTTAGAATGTAAAAAAGTAAAACAAAATTTTACAAATAACTACAGATTACTGTTACACATTTTGTCGAACAGACAGTAACAACATTCTTATGTTTTTTTCTTTTTTGTTGAAAATTCTTACATCCTGTTATATATATATAAGTTTATTGTGAATGTTTTGTATAACGAGTAGATACAACATCACCACCGATCGTTTTTCTTCTATTGACATCAGACGCCGACACATCGTTCGAAATGATGCGATACGGGATACTTTTCTAGCGCGGCGGTGTTCTCAAAGGTCATACGTGTATGCTATTTGAAATATTTGTACGAATACGGCAAAAAACGAAACCAAACAGTCATCTATACGGTTTTTTGTTTCAGTGAATTGTTAGTTTTGCACAAACGCTTGGATATTTTGTCGAAATCGAACGTTCTTTTTTCCTTCCATTTCGTTTAAATGAACAAGAAACCTCTATTAAAGTAATTTCAAACCGGAAAAATAATATATGGCGACCATCACTGGAAATTCTAGTGATGTTATCCAACTAATGATAAGCTTGCTCTTTAAAAAGTCTTATTTATTACAATTAGATGCACTGGTGAACTTTTCGGACGTCTATAAAAATTGTTATTGTTTATTCAACGCGGAGGAAACTTGTCTCGTGTAATTCGCAAAGACACGAGATTCGAGCGCCAGTCGAAATGATGAATGAGACAAGCAGTCGAATTGTATGAAAGCGAAAAGCGCACTGTTTCATTTTCAACAAACCGCCGTGTTGTTTACACGTCCAACCGACCTGTGACATGAATCCGCTCGTGGCGTCGATGGGAGCAAACACGAATTGACATTCATAGACGCTATCGTCGGTGATCTATGTTTATGTACTTGTAATGAGATGTGCATATATGTACATAAGTGCTCAAACACGTCGCCATTACGTAATATACCTTATAACAACCACCGATTGGCTTGATGGCTCTGGCATTTGCTATTGTGGACGCGATTAACGACGTTAGAATTAGATTGGTGATCCATGTACGTGTGTGTGTGTGTGTGTACTTGCTCATCAGCGAATGATAGATTGATCGTATCGTCCTTTGACAGTTCTGTTAGCGATACGTCGTAACCCTGTCTACATTTAATTCTACAGTGAATCACACACGGTTTTATCATACACACGACGAACAATCAATATGCAAATCGTGCGAGAGACGATTGTAATCGAATTTTCAACGCGGATTCGCTGTTTGCAGGTAACGATGCCAAGAAGTTTTTTTATTGATTACTGTTGCTATTAGCATTATTATTAAGATCGATGGAGATGAACACGCGATGAGACGATTGACAGGCGGCAACGTTGATTAGCACGAATCGACGGATTAGTATTCTTCATAAAATTGACATCTGATGATAGTTTTAATCAACGGTGAATATAGTTTTGAGAATAATGTTATTTCATTTCCAAAATAAAATTATTTGGAATTTCTTTGCTTGCCTTTAATCGAAGTTTACTTTTGAAAATGTACTTTTGAAGAGTTTATTGGCCTTATACTTGGAAACTCTAACTTTTGATTGATTTTATTAAGCCTGAAATCTTATTCAGTTATCGAAACGAGTCGATTCAGCACTAATGCTCCTCACATCTTGTTATACAATATTTAATCGTCAATTCATTGTGTATTAAATATTCAAATTATTTTTTTACGGTTGTTAGAGGATATAAAGGCGAATGTATAGATTTTTAAATCCATACAAATCGCAACCTAACGTGGATATAAACACATTTATATACAGGACCACATATATACACTCATATATATATATATATATATATATATATATATATCAGTGTGTGTGTATCATCTACTTTGAAATTCATATTCCCTCTTTATTGTACTGGATATACTTCAAACAATTTTTCTGCGTCTGCTCGAAAAAAATAAAATAATTGGTGTTGGTCAAAGGCCGCTTTGTTCTGGAAACGGTAATCCGTGAGTCCTGATTAGCCTGACTAATGAACGGGTACGGTACGAACAATGGAGGACGAGCGTAACAAATAGCTATTACGGCTGCATCGCCGGTCACAGTTCGAGTTCCGGCGTGCACATACTCTGCTCTGAGTGAGACTCGAACACGGAACTAGGTTCTGAATTTTTCAACGGATAGTTTTTGCAGATTGTGAAATAACAACTGGATCGAAATCGATACGTGCGGTTTTTTTTTGTTCGTTATGGATTAATTCACACCCTTTCGGGCAGGAAATAAATCCGAACTGATGGAATTTAAAACAAAGTTTGTACATTACGTCGTAGGCACAATAGAAACGAAATTGGACGCAGATATATCGTATAACTGTGTAGGAAAAATATTTGTGCAAGCACTCTTTTTTCAAATCGATTTTTGTTTGTGGATTTTCCTAAAATATTAGCAATTCATCATCATTCTTTGAACGTGAAATGAAACAAAACACTTAAATACAAATAATAATTATGAACGACTAATAATTTGAAACTTTGAAACAGAATTCTTTCATAATTTAGAAAGAATTAAGAAAACATTATACAAACTAAAACCAAACTAACGATTAAAGGTTATTCAAAATTAAAATATAAAACAAAGATAGTTTTATAAATTATTAAAACAAGAAAATTGACCTTCAAATTCATGTATATGACCTTGTTTTGACCTTAAAATTCATGTATATTTTACTTTTCTAATTTTTCTAGCTATTTTAAGTGATCCAGAACTGTTGAATGACTAACGTTTTACTTTTGTGTAAGCTTTTGAATTGTTATGCTTGGTTCTTATTCAGCTAACGCCTTCAATTGGTCGTTATAAACTGACTGTAAATGGTATATGTAAATGGTATGGTAACATAAACACAATGAATAACACTTTCAATGAAAAAAAAGTTTAGAATTCAGAAAACAAAAACTGAAAGTATTTTCCTATCACCTAATAAAAAAGGAACGATTTTTAAAAATCTTTAGGTTTATTTTAAAAGTTCAGCTTGAGTTTTTGACAAATTTCGATCAGAGATAAACTCATTTGTGTCTACTTGTGTTATTAAATGTAGATCAGAAGATGGAATTCAAGCTTTAAATATGGGATCAGTTTAGTGTTACGTTCTTGAGGTTCATTATAATCTATTTTTTATTTAATTCAACTCTAAAGGAGTGAACAGTACGTTACTAAAAGATAGCTTAAGGAATGAAATCGTCGTAGTGGAATATAATCATGATTTAACAGAACCAAGATAAAGAGAACACAGTATATCTTTTATATGCTGTTACTATGCTGCTCTTATAAATTTTTCTCCGAAGAGCCTCAACGTTCATTTATTAATTTTTGTCGATACACTCTTCTCTATACCGTTCCAAATCGAAATGTCAAACGATTGTTTTTTTTGTAGATGTGTGTTTAGTAAATGTTTCGTGCACGCTCGTTTGTATCGAATAATTCACAACAATGTAACAACTTTGAAAGAATTTCTGTTTAATATTATTTATTCTTTGTTGCAGGTGAAATATTACCGGGAATGTTTTCCACTACAAACGTCAATTTCGGTGAGTAATGCCAAGCAGTTAAACACAACTGAAATTTACACAAAAAACACGAACCCCGTTCACATTAATCATAATCGTATCGATCGGGTAATTTAGAAACGAAAAAAAAATGATATCGAAGTAGGCTTTTAATTCGTTGCAATGCATGGGTGTACGGAGCACGTGTTCGACTCTGCCTGTTCCGCAGCCGTGACTCACTGCAATACCTGTGACCTGTAGAACGCGAAAAAGTTTCTCTTTCCAACGTATAATTTTAAATGTTGTGTACGATTTTTTTATCGTTATCGGAGTAGAGATCTACAAACATGCTAATAGCGTAGATTTATTTGTAATTTATTTTTAAATCGCTGCAAACGAAACGACGTTAAACCTATATTGGTATTTATAAGGAAAACTAGCTCGGTTTTTCTCTGGAACGTTCGTTCTGTAAAATATATGCTGTACGATAAATTTATTAACTGTATTCAGCATACATATATTAAATGAATTATTTTCATGTGACTAACACTATTATTTTTTTTTCAAAAAAAATAAATAACTCTGTATACGAAACTACAAATAAATAAATATAATATATTGATCGTTTAAAATTACATCAATAATAACATTTATGTTTACAAAAAATACTTTCTGTTACATCTATATTTATACTGATATAAAGAATCAGATAATTATTTATTGTTGTGAATTTTTTTCATGTTTTGATTAAGTTTAGAAGAAAACTTTTAATAATCTAATACTTTCTTAAATATAATTAGGGATTGAATTAATCCGAAATACAAACTACTTATATATTACTTCAACGACTTGTTGCTAAATCATGTTGCAGGTAGTAGACATAATTTTTAATACCAGTTAAAGTTACACCAATACTAATATTTTATTAGTGCATGCAACTCACTTTAGAAATCGCACGATGTTAAAGTATAATGAGAAAATGAAGAAAGGGGGAAAATAGTATAGAGTTAAGATACGAGTTATGACAAAGAGGAGGAGTTATTAAGGCATGTAATAGAGATATGTGAGGGTATGTTATGTATTTAGCTCTTTTGGAGAAAGATACTGATGGTTCGTTGAGTCGTTATGCGAGTCTGCGAGATATTTGTCTTTTTTAATATGTCTGATAGCTAGACGAGTAATAAAATCTTCTATTCTTTTAAGTTATGTAATTGTGTGGGAGTCTATAATTCCAAAATGAATCGTTAACGACTCTTACATTATTTTGAAAAAACCGATAATTGATGAAAATATTTATGACAATATCGTGTAGATATTTGCTTTATTATTTGGTTCGTAGGAAAATAATTGCGGGTTTTGTTTTATTTTGAATTCTAACCTTATTTATTTTCAATGAAAGTGTCATTTCATCGTCTTCATGTTAATATCATTTTAAAGTACATTTTTCCGTCTGTATTATGTTAACATCGACTTCGGTTTTATTAATAATTTTGTGTCAAATTGAGCTTTTGAATTAAAGATGGAAAAGAAGAAAATAAACGCATTTTCTATCAGTTCAAAATGGGGGGGGGTAAAGCAGTAGAAACTGCTTGTAAACTAAACGATGCTTTTGGTGTGGGTACTGTTAATTGTGGGTACTAATTTCGTGCTAGGGACGAGGGTCTTGAAGATAAAGGTCTGCGGGCGTCTTTTTCAGTTTATAACGACCAACTGAACGCGTTAGTTGAATCAGAACCATTCATAACAATTCGAGAGCTTTCACAAAAGTTAGGAGTTAGTCATCCAACAGTTCTCGACCACTTAAAACAGCTAGGAAAATCAAAAAAGAGAAAAATATATATGAATTCGGAGGTTATCAACCGCCATTATTTTTCTACCAATCTAATAGTTCATCAGATACAAATTTTAGCTGACTCAATACTGATTATTTCGTTAATAAAGTGACACTCGTTTTGATATTTGTCTCGATTAGTATTTCTATAACTTCAGTAATAATAATAGTTTTTAAAATCGATGAATTTGAAATTTGATATTTTATGTTTTAAAATTTCCAAATAATTCAAAAACACTATCTCTATTATCAAATGTTCAGTTCATTCTTATTCGGTGGTGTTCTAAACGACTATACATAGAAATATCGACTTTAAAAATACATCCTAGATTCTGGCACTCGGCCCTCAATCGTAAAACAATTGATTTATGTGTGTTCTCTGCCGAAACAATGACGTATCAGTAAATAGAACGACGTCGTTCGTATCTCGTCAAACGCCCGTTCGGCCGTCGGATGTCAGATAAAAATGTGTCAGACGACTCTATGACAAATTGTGCGATGAACGATACGCACTCGCCCGTTCCTCGACGAAACTCTCCAGTCAGTATGGTAGAATTACGTAATATGTGACGAGAATTGATGAAGATATTCCACGGGCCGGTCGAGAGATATGTCTTTTGAAATCGGCATCGCGCGAAGATATTTTGAATCGTCAGCTATGCGTCAAGATTAATAACACGTGCCCCTGCGCGATTGCAGGATGACAAGCGGAAGTCGGGATTTTTTTTACTTATTTAGATACGAAAATTATTTAGGTGCTCGAAAAATGTTCAGCAAGATGTATTAGAGAGTGTAAGTTGTTTTTGAATTTTTTAACTTTGTATGTACTAACTCTTTCCCCTTAATCTTAAATCTACTCTACAGTTAACCCTTAACGGTCGAGAGCTTTTTTTGTAATACTCGCCCATAAGACGACAGAAAATTAGGTGAAATCTTATAAAACGTTTATAAGAATGAAAACTTAAATAACACATTTAAACTGGTTTATTTAGATATAAATTCAAGATATTTATCATGGCATCCACTCGTTTTCACTACTGTTAATTTCATAAACAATGTCTATGTATTTTCACTATGATTTATAATTTGAAAATTTCATTATGTGTATTTATTTTATAAAAATAAACTAACACTTGTAATATTGAAAATAGTCGCAATTTGGAAATCACAAATATATAATATTTACACGTTGTAACCTTCTAAATAACAAAACTACACTGAATATCATTGCGACGAAACTGTTGTGCAAATGCCATAATATTTATGTCATAAAAAGTTATATAACTGTAAATATTTCTTGTCAGTGCATGATCAACTATCTATCTAATGGTATAAATTGCAATGTTTGATAAAAAAAACTACAGCAATGATAAGTAAATGAAATGAAAACTAAATTCTTTACATGTCCCCGTAGTGGGGCCTTTCGACCGTTAAGGGTTAAATAAAGAAAATTATTTTTTTTAAAGTTAAACTTCTTTGGGTACGGTAGGGACGAGTCGAATCATTGTGAAATAAAATTGTGTGACGGAAGTTAAGTCCATAGGAGTGGGAATCATGCCATTGGTACAGGTTGAAACACTGTGAAATATTTTTTTTAATGTAATTAGAGTGGTGGTACGCATAGAAATGGGGTGGAGTGTTGTGTAGTACGATCTGTACGAGCGTGTATACGTTTTATATATTTAAGCTATCATAAGCCAATCTTTTCATTTTTAACCCTTAAACTACACGTGGGGTTAAAGCGTCCGCAACAATTTGTGCTTCGTATGTTTCATACAGATTGTGTGTAGTTTAAGGATTAAATTATGATGATACAGAACCTGTTAAATATAGGAGTTATGTGGACATAATATCTGAAGTCTCTTAACACTGTGTGCGTTATGTTACACAGGGAACAACTTAAAAATATAGTATCCAACGGAAAAGTATATCGACGACTGACAATAACTGTTCGATAATGAATGCATCGCGCCATTTTTAAATCTCATTGTCGAACACGGTATTTAGTCAGTACAGTATCTAAAAAATACAACTCGCGTGTTGCACGGCGGCAAATTCAAATTGTCGCTCTAACAGAACTCGTAGGATAAAATTTGTATTTATACTAAATATATAAACAGAGTACTGTTTCCTGGTAAAATAGAGTTTACCATGAAAGAAATATTTAAAAAAAAATATTCTATATTTACAGCTCGGAAGTTTCATTGCAATCGCGCATGGCCTCAACACACATTTTTTTACTATTTATCGTATACTAGATTAAAATGAGTAATATATACGAGGCTACAGTAATAAATATCCGTGTTTGACATGAAACCACATTTTTTTGAGCAAATTCTTTTTTATTTTTCGAGGTAATCTCCTTTTAGCTCAATGTCCAACATGTTAGTCCAACATATTTCCAATATTTTTATCCCTTCCGAATAGTACTGTTTGCCAAACTCCTTAAAATAGGCATTTACAGCAGCGATTACTTCCGAATTTGATGCACATCTTTTACCTCCAATCTATTTCTTTAAGTTTGGAAACAGGGAAAAGTCACACGGCGCTAAGTTAGGAAAATGTGGTGGATGTGAAAGCAATTTGTAGTACAATTCATGCAATTTTCCCATCGTAATTGTTGATTTGTGTGCTGGTGATGGAATGGATGGCATTGTGATGGAAGAGCACATTTTTAATTTGCCAAATGAGGACGTTTTTTTCTAGATTTTATTATTCATCTGGTTCAATAATGATGCGTAGTAGGTTCCTGTTATTGTTTTCCCTTCTTCAAGATAGCCGATTAGCAATATTCCATGATTAAACCAGATAATAGTCGGCATAATCTTTCCAGCTGATGCAATGACTTATGCCTTCTTTGGTACACGTTCGTCAGGAGAAGTCCATTGTTTTAACTGCACGTTCATGTGTATGGTGATCAATTTATGTTTCATCAACGGTTATATATCGATGCAAAAATCATGTCGATTACGTTTAAATATCGTTAATAACTCCTTTGAAATATTTATTCGAATGCGTTTTTGATCGATTGTGAACAAACGCGTCACCCTTCTAGCGGACAACTTTTTCATGTGCAAATGTTCGAGTTAGATATTTCGTACATGATCATCTGAGATGCCTACTATCTTAACTATTTCATGCACTTTGATTCTGTGATCTTTTAAAACAATGTCATGGATTTTTCCCATATTTTCAGTAGTCTCCTCAATTGGACGATCTGGACGTTTTTCATAACAAACGCTTGTACGACGACTACGTTTAAATTTTAATTGAACTAATATCTGACTGCTGTCATCGAAGGTGCAGATTCCACATAGACGGCATGCATCTTTTCTTTAATTTCTCCACACGTTATCCCATCCAAAAACAGAAATCTAAACAATGACCGATACTGAAGTGTTTTCTATAGTTAAAAAAGAGCAATAGTTGTTTACTTTGAATTAATTGTCTGAACTAAACTAATAAACCTTTTGTGCTCAAACTTAGTAGTTTGAGAGATAATGATGTTAAAAAATATAGAAATTTGATATTAGTAGTGTCATCTCTTGTCAAGCACTGGTAAGTATCATCCCATCCTCATAAATATTAATTGAAAATGATTTTCAATTACCTTTATATATGGTTTAAACGATCAGTGCATTTATGTTAATATGAATGCCATCAACTTTTATCTTTACTTCTGACTAGACCGAGTACATAACTTACGATGATTATAAAAATGTATATAGCATCCTTCACTCTCAATCCACTCCTTTCAAAAAAAACGCCGATACGATTCTTCCATCAGCCTAGCAAGTCGAGCAGGATCGGTTCTAATGTAAACAGCAGCGCTTTGCGAATCTCTCCCTGCAACGTGTACAGCGTTTTATTAATTCACCGACCTCCTTTATAATGGATAATATCGTGTCATTGCAGTACATTCGTTTTTATTTTGCAATCGTTTCGGAATAATTTAATAATGGCAAACGGTCGGGAAAATGCACTTCCATCTGCGCTCTGGTCACGAAACACGCAGCGTCGGTCGCATGTATGTGCGCGCTGAGCACGCAGAGAAAACCGAAGCGGCCTGTGCGGTCACCGTCTGAAATACTAAATAATTCAAAGTGGGTGGAAACCACCAGCGGAAATTAACTTACAGATCCAGCAGCGAGTCATGTCAACGTTGTACGAATGTGGAGCCGCGCTCTCTCGGTGCCGGTTCGAGAACAGTGACGAAAGCACCGTCGACGATGACGACGATGACGATGTTTTCTCTGCCCATTCCGATAGACAACGACGTCTAGAATCTCAATGTTCGAAAGCGTACGCTTTTCGGTCCACTTCTTTCGTCGGTTGTTAGAAACAGACAGACGTAACAATGTGACCGTCGTGCAGATCCGAGGATCTCGTTCCGAGTCGCCGTTTCTTGATGTTATGACTTGTGGCTGTGTGCTTCGTTTGGATGTACATCCTGTACAGTGAGTTCCTACACTACAAGTTACATTACGTGCCATTTAATATTCACTTTAGGAATAGAGAAATTCTGTGTGTGTGTATCTACACACACATTGATTCAATTCCGTTAATACGTATTCGGTTGCTTCACGTGTCTGTTTATATTGCGACGTGTCAACGGATCCACGGAAATGATTTTGATAAATTATTAAAACTACTGAGAAGGTACGACGTTAACTGATTTTCCGTATAATTTGAATTAAAAGAGATATATAAATAAATACATATTAATACTTGCGTCTTATAAAATGTAGTAACATCCCTCTAATAGTACACTCGATTCTGTCAGCTAAACTTATTCGTTAGAAAGAGAATTAATTAGAAATAGTTAATGAATAATGCATAGTTGAAGCTATTCTCAGCAACTATCTGTCGTTAAATAGAAAAAGTGAAAGTTATGTTTTCTGTAAAATCATGTTTGCTACCATAACTTTAATGATATCTTTACGAGTCAGCGTGCAGCGTCGATTATTAACCAAGAATGCATACAGCCTTCATAAAAGTCAATTAAAATAAAATTAGTCATAAAAATATTTTCAAAAATCATTTTTTCCCTACCCAGCTCTCTGAGGATGATGGCGTTGCTATCGAAATGCGCATACGCTTTCGTCAGAATGATCTATAATTAATTATTCAAAATTTTAATTTTTGTGTGGTTTCAAATTCATTTGCAAAAGTAAATGTTATCCCTACTGTCAAAACAATTCACTCATTCGGACCTAAATTAATTCTATCGGGAAAAAATGTTTTTTCTATTGATTGAAAATGATAGGGGTTTTACTAAGGTAAACATATCTTTTTTATATTTTTTTATCGATTTTTTATAGTTTTCCAACATGGGTCTAATAGGGTACAATATTATTAACATAGTTAATAATATATAATATGTTAATAATGTAGTTAATATAGTTTGTCTTTAGGGACACAGATGGTGAAATGGTATCAAATAATTAATTTAGATATTATGAAACTTCAAAATGAGCGTGTGTAAGTACCCCACAGGGTATGAATGGGTTAAGACATATGGCATATAATATCGCGCGGGAAATAAAAAAAATATAATTGTGCATAATTAGAAATCATGTGGTATCATAGATATTCGATTCATTTCAAACGTACGATCAGGAAAAAGCACTATGAAGTTTCCAACCATAGGAGAATAAAGTCTATTCAATGTTTCAACATTCGATTTTTCAAGTTTAAAGAAAAAAATTACAGATCTGCTTGTAAACAGCACGAATATTTGGTGTTTGATATAAAACTGCGTTCATCTGCACAGGCGATTCGCATACAGCATGTATATTTTGTTTGAGGAGAATTCGCACTATCAAGTGTGATTATAGAAGTGGATTCATTTATTTAGAACCTGTTTCGGATGTTTAATATACATATATTGTTTAGTTAACGCTATATTTTGAATACAGTGCACGGACACGGCGTTCCAAAAGCTGCGCATGGTTTCGGAAACAGAGATTTTAAATTTCCTCTCTCCGTGAATTTATATATATATATATATATATATATATATATATATATATATATATAAGAATACCCCTGATTTACGACGGGGTTACGTTCCGCAAAATTGCGACTCACCTTAAAACGACTTAAATTTGACCAAATTGTACATACGAGTATATCAAGCAAAAATTGAGTCACATAATTTGGAATAATGTATGTACGGATATGTGTGTACTTTATGGCACTGATGTAAATGCATGTCCGATTGTAGCAAATTTGGATTTTTTAATTCCATTAGGTGACGTAAGTGTGAAATAAAATCATTATGATCGAGTCGAGGTAGGAATTATTTTATGACTTAAGTGTGAAACGACTTTAAATGGAGAGTCTTTAATTATTCTTATATATATATATATATATATATACATATATATGTATATATATATTATATATATATATATATATATATATATATACATACATACAATGGTCATTTGATAAGTATAGTAAAAAAGCAAGTTAAACATAATTTTTTGGAAAAATCGATTTTATTATTAACATGGTCTCCATTGAAGAATATGCAGTTACTCCATCGAGTCTGAAAAATACGCATTGACGGCAATGATGACATTCTCATTCGACTAGAATTCCTTCCCACCGAGTCAAATTTTTAAGTTTGGAAAGAGGAAGAAGTCGCACAGAGGCATGCTCGGTGAATAAGGTGGATGAGGAATCAATTCGAAGCATAATTCGTGAAATTTTGCCATCGCGACGGTCGATTTGTGGAAAGGCACGTTGTTCTGGTGAAAAAGCACTTTTTTGTGCACCAATCTTGACCCTTTTTTGTTTCAGTCCTTCTTTTAAGCGGTCTAATAATTGTTTAATAGGCTTCTATTATCGTTTTTTCTTCGTTAAGTAGTCGATCAGGATGATTCCTTTGAAATTACAAAAAACAGTGGCTATCACCTTCCCGGTTGACAAAACGGTCTACGTTTTCTTCGGTGCAATTTCAGCAGTCGTAGCTCACTGCTTTGACTGCTACTTCAACTCAGGTGTGTAATGGTGGATCCATGTTTCATCCACGGTAACAAATCGATGCAAAAAGGCCTGCTCATTTTTCCATTTTTGCGGCAACTACTACAATGATTCTAATATCTGTAGAGCGTTTCGCTTCTGGCTGAAAATTCGCCTATCCGAATTTTTGAAAAGTGATACTTGATAGCCGTAACGTTACAAAAAATTGTGGCATCATATCATAGAAAAATTATTAAACTTATCGAACGACCCATATATATATATATATATATATGTATATATTTATATATATATATATATATATATATATATATAACAGAGTTGTATAAACGAAATAAAATAAAACAATAATAATTACAACTAACGTCTCTGTTAAATGTATAAAATCTCTGGAAAAGATATTAGAATTAAATTGGTGAAAGAAATACTTTCGTATATAAAAGTGGATGTTTATGTTTGAGGTTTATTAACATTTATTCGCCAGAGAGTATACATAAGTATGAATACCGTTTGTCAACGTTCGCCGAGCGAAAAAATAATTTAGACGGCGCCTTCGTGCAAATTGAAACGATCATCATGTCAGAATGAAACTATGATCTTATCAAAATTAATAACCACTCTTGTTCCGCATCTTCGGCCTGAATAATACCGACGTCGTCTGCACGATAGTCTTGCAGTGTAAAATTCAGTCCGCATTAAAAATGGATACGGTAATTGGGAAATTTTCCGGTGCGATACGTAACTCGAAAGTTTTTGATGCATAAACAAAACTTGCGAGATTCTGTTTATATTCGACGCTACATGGAAATTATAAATTTTA
Organism: Acanthacorydalis orientalis; assembly: GCA_034766995.1. Lineage (NCBI taxonomy): Eukaryota > Metazoa > Arthropoda > Insecta > Megaloptera > Corydalidae > Acanthacorydalis > Acanthacorydalis orientalis. Next base: position 18,702,429 of record CM068315.1, on the reverse strand, counting down.
AATTAATTGTCAAACAGAGTGACGCTCGCCTTACACATAAGTATGAACGACAGGTAATTGAAAACGTTACTCGGATAGAGGCAAGAATTTTTCTGAAAACGTTTTGTTAAGATCGGTGGACACTGGATGTGTGTACTTGTTAATTAGTCTAACTCTTTCATGGGATTTTTTTATTTATCACTAGATGCAAAATCATGAAATATTAAATGAGTATTTAACCGATTACACTCAATATGTCTATTAAAATGATAAGAGTAGTAACACAAATAAGACGAGATAAATTCTTCTTTAAAATAAAATAACATATCTACAGTATAATTGAAGGAGAGAAGTGTTGATAATTAATTGTAATAACGCCTCATCTTCCCTTAATTTTTAAAAAAGAAAAGCATGTATAATATAAATATTAGGTTGGTAGAAAAATAATTGCGGTTTATGATTTCTGAATTTTAACTTTGAACTTTTTCAATGATTTCTTATAGCAAAATAAATAATTAAATGATAAATGGAATAAAATTTGGACATTAATTGTCCAGTCGGTATACATTTTCAACTATTCAGCCTCGTTTATATTGAAGTATTTGGTTGACAGCAAAATAATTGCAGTTTTTGTTTTCTGAATTCTTACCTTAATTTATTCAATGTGTTATTTCATCGTATCCACGTTAATATCATTTTAAAGTGCATTTTTCGGTCTGTATTTTGGTAACATCCAATTTTGGATTTTTTAATAATTTTGCGTCAAATTGGGTTATTAAAATTGGGTTATTCAATAAAAGCATTTTTTATCAGTTCAAAATGAGAGGTAAAGCAGTAGAAATTGCTCGTAAACTAAACGATACTTTTGGTGTCAGTAATTTAAAGAAACGTATGGTGCAATGGTGGTTTTAAAAATGTTGTGCTGGGGACAAGACCCTGGAAGATGAAAAAAGTCGCTAGCTCTTTCTTCAGTTTCTAACGACCAACCGAAGGTGTTATTTGAATCGAAACTACGCACAGAAATTCGGGAGCTTGCACAAAAGTTAGGCGTTAGTTGTCAAACAGTTCTGGAACACTTAAAACAGACAGGTAATTCAAAAACCGAGTATTATGCATATTTTTAAAACCGCCATAAACCGTAATTATTTTTATACCAACCTAGTATCATATGAAAAAAATATTCAAAACGATAACATAGGAAGCTATCTTATTTTTAATAGAGAAAAAAATTAATGTAGTATTATCTGGTGGCTTTATTAATTACTGACACGATTTATTCCGTATCCGTACATCATTATTGAAAAGGGAATCTGAGAGTAACTTAGTAATGGTTTAGGGTTCCCTCGAGGACGCTAAAACATCTGGAATAGTTTTTATAAATTGCAAAATATATACTGTTTTATATATATATATATTCGATATTTTTGTAGCCAAACGAAATAATTCCTTATTGTAGATAGTTATTACAAAAAAGTAATAAATAAGAAAATATCATTAGAAAGTTCAATAGTAGGACTTTCGAAACATTTCGACGATAAAGTAGTCTGAAAGTATTTGAAACACTCTCCAAGTTTTATACAATATATGTGGTGTGTGTAAATGTGTGCGTGTGTACGAGTGAATTCCAAGTTTTGTCAGATGGCCCACGAGTCTAAGTAAAAAAGCGCTAATTGCAGAGAGTCAAAACAAACAGACGAGGATGTTCAGTGTACGTGTTCGTCTACGTAACCAGCACGAACTAAAAATAATTGTTTTCTTCCGTTTGCTTCACTGAATTATTATACAGACATATTTTGTTACTTTACAGGTAATTAACGTTAACATTTCGACGATATAAATTCAACAGGCCCGAACAGCTGAGTTTCTTCACGAAGAAGAGTTGACAATTACACAGTGTCGACTGTTCTAAGGTTTCGTTTTATTTTTATCGTCCGTTCCGTGTTGTTTGGAGTTCGAGGTGCTTGCGTCACGTGTACTTTTTGTTCTGAATTATAACGAAGAGTTATTTTTATATTTGGTCCGCGTGCCTTTCGATAATCAATCAAAAGTTCGTTTTTGGAAATATCAATAGAGGAACGTCTCTAATCAATACTATTTTCTCTCTATGTCCATTTTAGAGAAAAAATGATATTCGCAAGTACGAATGATGTTTATACATTAGGTATTTATTCGATTTTGATCGGATTTAGTTTAATTTTAATGTATTTTTATTGACAGTATACATGAATGTTGATATACTTTCAATTGAAAAAGTATGAATTATAAGAACAACTTATAATAAAAACGTATCGTGGGATTAGAGACAGAAGTTTACTTACATTTTACAACTTTTTCAAGAGACATAAAAAGGTAATGAATTTATTAATCACAAAACATTTCTAATTTTTCCTAATCACAACATATTATTATAAAAAAATCGTTATCTAATCACTGAACACAACTGTTTTTTTATATTAAGATATGATATTATATCAAAATTGAAAAAAATGTATACACTTCTCGTTATCTTTAAGTTATTGGTACGATAACACTGGTCAACATATATTTTGTCTCCGAAATAACAACAGTGGGATTAAATAGCTTCGTCGGTACCGTGATGTATTTTACTAATATTAAAAACTCACAGCTGGTTCGCATTTCTTAGAAAAATCTGAAGACGTTGCTAAAGAAAATTTATTACAATCAATATTCTTGGAGAACTTGTGCTGGTTTTGAAGTGATTGTGGTACTTATGGGGATGCAACAAGGTTACATCAAATACTGTTGTATGTTCTTGTGTATATGTGATATAGTCGCGATAAGGCGGACCATTATCTTAAACGAGATTGAATGGAATGAAAATACTTCATGCCAGGAACTCAGAACATACAACATTCTCTTTTAATGAAAAAAAATCACAATACCTCCTCTCCATATCATGGTAAACTTGTTGAAAAACTTTGTGAAGGCAATATTGGAATTCCAATATTTCCAGAAAAAGTTTCCTAAAATAACTGAGGCCAAAGTAAAAGAGGACATATTTGTTGGGCGTCCAATCAACGAATTCGATGGTTTAAATTTCGAAGAGAAATTAAATATAACAGAAAAGAGAGCATGGACATCAATGGTTGAGGTTTTTAAGAATTTCTTGAGAAACAGAAAGGACGAAAATTACAAAATATTAGTCCAAATTCCCTCCTCCACTTATCTAACCTAAAATTTTCAATTATTCTTCTTTATGACCTTTTTGATGTGTGTATGTAGGTCACTCTTAAATTAAATATTTTAATCTTTATTCATCAATCTCCATCGATTCATACATTAAGAATGAAATTATTGTCTTATGATAACTAAAAATACACTATGTACATAGTATACTGCGAAAGCGCTTAGCCTATATTATGTATACAGGCAGTATCCACTGTGCAAGCGCGTGACGTGTGTGAGATAGAGAGAGTAGAAACAATTCCTCCTCACTCCACTCTGTTTCTTGATGCGGGACGCGTTCCAATTTTCATCTCGTCCGAGAATATTTAAGCTATCGTGACTACGGAAGTTTCACTTAAAAAATATAAAAGTACGAATAAAATATGACTATAGAATTTTGAAAATTTTTTCTCGGAAAAAACTTGCAGAGACAATTAAAAAATTTCCACAACACCCCACACAACACACAATTGTTAACCGCGGATAACTATCGGCAATGGTAATGGCATCGCAAAACTTATACAAACAAACCGGCAACACAAGGCCTTGTATACTATTTTAAGAACAATAAAATTATTTTGATTTGATTTATTGATGACTATAGAACAGAATCATTTGTAAGCAACATTGAACGCCAGTCCGTCCCTGCACTACTCTATTGTTCCGGGTTCTATTTTGTCTGTTAGTAACGATGTAACAGGCTGATGACAGTATCGGTCTATGAATATTTATGAACAGTCTACGTGTGTGTACACCTTGAGCCGTGGAACAGTTTTTAATGTGTCGACAAGCACTAAACGTGTTGGAATATCATTCAGTCATTGTTAATGTGTGATCGTTCAAATGGCACGGACGCTCTTGTTACAACTGTATTTCGACCAGAAGGGTTTGTTTGCATGATGTCGTTTTAATTTCAAATCTATCTTTCGCCTGTAATTAGTGTGTGTTTGTGTAGATATACGCATGTAAATATCTATCGACTTATATTGTACGAGTAGAATACGTATATATGCAGTAAAGTCTTCCCCACACTCAATTAGAAACGAATAAATCTCGCCCCCTGAAACACAAACAAGACGCAGTCGAGAATACGATTCGTACAAGTGTTCGGTCTTCGAAAACGAGCAGGCAACAGCACCTTTCTTATATATTCTAATCAAGTGTCGTTTCCTTCGCAACGATTAAAATGTAAAACCGAACGAAAAACTCGTCCGGCGTGACATTGTTATGTAAGCGCCTGTTACGACTACGCCACATCTATTCCCGAACTATCCGACAATCATCATCAATTTATAGGAACGACGTAACAACACTTGTGTCAGATTCTTCTATGACACTATAATTAGTTACACATGCTTCTGGAAATTCGTTCGCGCTTCGGCATGATTATTTTGTTGTTCTATTTGTTGGTTTTTGTAGACCGAGCTGTTTATGCACGTGTGCTTGTGTGTGTGTGTGTCGAGTAGTTTTTTCACGCGACAGCGGGTCTCGATTTGTTTTTCTATGTTAATTTATTTTGGTTTAACTAGTGTATAAAGTGCTCGAATTTGTCATACAGTGATATCAGAGGAGATTTATTAGTGTTTGCATTGTTTTTTTTTTCTAACGTTTATAAGACATTTATGATTATGAATGTTCATAATGTGATTTGTAATATAGTTTGCATCGAATTTATAGTTTATGTGAGGTTAATTACAGTCGTTGATGTGACAAAAAAGTGATCGTTTTCCAAAATGGTACAGAGTGAATTCTTTTAAAAGGGTTTGAAGTATTACAGTGTAAATTATAAAAAAAAAAACATTTATTTGAGAGACTTGTACTCGAGGTTGTATTACGGACTTTAATTAGGTTAATATCATTTAGGCTAGAGATTTGTAAATAATTATGATTTCTCTTGTCATAATTTCTTCTAAGCTCAGTGTTTTTTTATTTTTTTTTTAAAAGAAACAAATTATGTTGCTTGCAGTGTTTTTCTTCACTCTTTTTTTATAATCTTCAAGTGGAACAATTTTAATTTACTACTGGACAATCGTTTATGATGGTTAAATGGTAAGAAATTTTTTATTTCCAATTTATGTTCTTTTTGTTTCTGAAAAGTGTGTTTCTTCGTTGTATTACCAGTCGTAATCTCAATTTTGGACTAATTGGCTAGATTTTTTTCCGAGCTCTTCAGTTTGATTTTAAATACCGAATATCTCAGCGTATAAGGCGACCTATCTGTATATATATATATATATATATATATATATATATATATATATATATATATATATATATATATATATATATATATATGACAAGATCGAAATTTTAAGATGAAATTTATATATTTATCATATATTTATCGTATAAGACGATCTTAAATAAACACCTCTTTCACATGTTATAATACAATTTTGTATCCAAAATTAAAATTATTTTTCGATTTAAAATTTGAAAAATGAAATTCGGTGAATTATCTTGTTTTGACATAGTGTGTAATAAAACATCGTTCACACCTTATCTAGAAGGCTATGGCTATGTTCTATTTTTTTAAAAAAATATTTAAAATTAATTATTCAATGAATTGATGTTATATACCAAAGTTAAAGTTCTTTTCTTTAAATAAAGAATTTGATTTCTATACAAGCGCAATAAATTTTTCGTGTTATTTTAAAGGTTATGTATTTGGCCATGTAAAACGCCCCTCTATTATTTGAAGATTTTTTTAGGTTTTAAGGGTCGCCTTATGGTACATATTTTCATGGTCTAAGCTCATTTTCAAAATATAAGCTTTCATCCAGTCTGTTTTGGTAAATTAGTTATGTTTAGATTAAAAATTTTGAAATTTTCAATTAGAATTCATAATGAAAATACAATGATTTTCTCTCTATTTTACCATTTTAAGAATATGAACTTTTTTTAAATTGAATTGAATTCACACCAATTTATTTATTTCAATCTAAAATCAACAAAAATACATGTTGGTCTGAATAAATATTTTTCCATTTAAAAGTCTCATATAATATTCATGTCAATTATAATCATTTTCGGACAAACTTGACGCGAATTAAAATTTGACCGCCATGTTTCGAGTAATTAGCAGTGAATTCATTTCGGAAAGAGCACTTCCCACAGTTTCGTACCGATGTCACCGAATTTAGAAACTTTTGAGTAGGATGTCAGAGAAGTCGTCGCACGTGCGAGCAATTTGAATGAAAACGGGTCTATTTTATGACTACGTTCTTCTCGAATTCACTGCGGAAAGGATTAGTGACAAAATACTTCAAATATAAATATCGATAAAGATTGAAAATTATTTGTCTGCAGCATGCTTGTCATGCAATATAATTATGAATGTAAACGTAGTGTTGTTTCTTTCTGAAGAGGTACAGCCTGTTAACGTGAGAGAGAATGACTGAAAAGTTTTCGTTCGATTATAGTCGCACGTTTCATTTCATTTGAACGTGTGTTCCAATCGTGTCGTGTTACCAAATTCGGTTTCCCGTTCGAAAAAGAATCCCGTCGGCGGAAGCCCGATTGATTCGAGTCTCGTCATGCGAGACATAATTTTGAAAACGAACATCGAACGCTATTATATGGAGAAGATAACTCCGGAAGATATGGCTCGAACAAGCGTGGGACACATTTAAAACGTAGAGGAGCACATTTTGCTTTGCAACGTCGCGCGAGATAAGAAGCCGCTATCAATCGGATTCCTTCTCCACACATGTGTCGGAGCAGGCTCGTTTATTACACACTGTTCTCGTACGTTCCCAATAAGCATTAGTATGAAATAAGGAACGGACGAACGGAGAAATTTCCATTTATTTTCGAAATGACTTTTGCGGAGCGCGTTCGGTGCGTATCTCGACGGAAAAAATCAAAGGACGAATTTAATAGACGGCGGCGTACGACGCTCCACGTACCGTCGTCGTCGTCGAACGAGGAACATTCGACACCGGATTTCAGATGTATGAAAAGGATCGCTTCCTTATTAATAACACAGGCACTGATCACTCTTGGATTAATTAATGTCGGTTAAAAAATAAACAGTCTATGCCTAGAACCGGTTTTGAATGGATAATCGAACGAAATTATTTATTTTTAGCACCAGAATGTCAATATTGAAAACAATTAAATATTAACATAAACGTAAATTAACGTTTTACCATATAAAATGCTCATTTTAATTTCGTTTTGATATTCTATATTCTGTTTACAAACAACACTGGTTTATTTACACACACATGCATATTTATAAACTCTAATTTCGTTTCGAGATAATGTTAGTTTTAAATTATTGTCTCGTTGAATTATTTACGTGTCATATTTGCCATTCATTTTACAACAATCACCGATAAACTATTACATTTTTATGTTCAATGTGTGTATTAACCCGACCTGCGCAACATATTTTATCTTTTATACATTTTACATAATATGTGCTTTATAAAATATCCGTTAATTGTAGACAGGAGTGACATTTTTAACAGTTAGTAAGAGACGTTTGATAAACATTTTCAGTCACCTGTAATCTATTAAATAAGACACTGAGTTTGTCGAATAAATGGATTGAAGCACACTAAAATCCAATAACTAACTAACTAACTCGAATAAAATGGACTTTTCTCAAAACAGATTGTTTGAGAGCTTTTTGCAAATTGTGTATGTTTCATATATTCAGTTCTGTAGATTCGGTCTTCAGTTAAATCAGTAATTGCACGTCGATTTATGCTGGGAGCAATTAATTTAAATCTGCACACATTTTTTTTTTTTTTTAAATACAAACGAGTGTAATTTTCATTCGATCGGTGATTGTAAGTAGAAGCTCATCGTGCGATTCAAGCGAGTACGAACGGGAAGACTACGAGCACGCGTCACCGATTCGACAAAGTTCTCCGAGAGCAACAGAGCAACGAACCCGTCACTACGTGCCGTGTGCGACGATGGCGGCGACGGCCCGAGCGGTGCACGACAAACTGCCGACCGCAAATAGCTGTGACATTCTCTTCAAAGTGCCTCTATATTTTTCTTATATAGTTTAATTTCTCACCGCAAAAGTCTCGCCCAAGGCGTCAACCCTTTGGCAGCATATTGAAACAAATGTGTTTGCGCGGGAGCTCGATATTAATCTCATTCCCTCGCGTCGCACGCCGTCCGTCGTCGTCGCTGCTACTTCCGCAACGGATTCCACATCACCACACTCACCTCGAATCGGTCTCTTCTTTCCGCGACACACCCTCTCCGTGGAGGAAACACTGCGCTGCGCTACTCGTCTCCCTGTGTGTCGATACAAGATCACACGAAAAACCACATATGTGTTCTTCGTACGTGTGTGTGTGTGTTCGTCTCCGTGTGCGAAAATGTACAGGACGTCCAGTCGACAACATTATCCTTTGCTGTGCAGAGGAAGGATCGTAAAAAAGCGATGACGTTTTCACTTCTGAAAAATTACAAGCTAAATTAAAACGTTTATTAAAAGAAGCGGCGAATGTACTTTTTTTAATAAATTTTATTTCCTAGTGACGTTTCAGATTACGAACTGTTGTTGGACGGGACCGTGAAAAACTACTAATGAACGCTGTATAAGAAACATAGATACTTTCGAAAAACATGCTAGTATTTAATTAAAAATACCAAAAGCATCTGTATTTCTACAAACACAGGATTAAAAAAAATAAAAAAAGTATATATTTTCTTATAAAGAAAACACTCTCACGAATTATAGAAACCTAATATATAAATCCTGTTCTGTAAAAATATCGTAGACGAAACAATGAATTTAAAAGTGCTCGATGATTAAATTAAATACTTTTTACGGGAACTTTCTGTTAGACAGCACTATTTTTTAAAATTTGTTTTTACTTATCTTCTGTGAAAGCGAAAAAAAATTAGTAATAAATACTCATGTTCAAGTTCTTTGAACCAATTAACCAATTTGAGAAGAAATAATAACTTGTGTGTATGAGAAAATGTTTGTTTGTAAATGAATTTATTTTATGAATCGTATATACTCGTGTAGTGTTTCTTCTCGAAAAAAAGTGTAATTTGTTTGTCTCATTTCTCTAGAAATTTATTTCTTGGGAATCGATATCGAAATTGTTCTTGTTCTTATTGCAATTAAAGAAGAAATAAGTGAAAGAAGAAGTAATAACACCATATCTATTTATACATTTTTATAAAATCCCACTTTCGGAGAAAAAAATACATTTTCTAGACTAGTGTGAAAAAATGAAATTTACAAATTGCTAAAGAAATCTTAAATAGATTATTTCCTATTTGTCAAGAGTTTGATATTGACGAAGAAGATGTTTATGAATTCCCAATCAATGGAAATGGACATTAAGAATTGTCTCTTCATAAACAATTAAATTTATCTATAACAGAAAGTGTGAGAGAAGTGAAACTGGTGTTACTGACAAATATCGGACTATTAAATAAGAATTTCGTATATTTCAGACAACGAATATGATGGCAATAAATTTGGAACTACTTCAAGATGCTTTCCATAATAAAACTTACGTCTACACAAAATGAACGTAATTTTTCTATTGATAACGATTTTGTTACGAAGAAGGGAGATCGATTGTCCAATATTACTTTGGATGCTCTATGTTTTTTGAAAAATTATTTCAAAGTTGAACATAAACGCATTAAATTTTATTTTTCAATCATTTTTTTTACTGCATATTGTATTTTGTGTTAAAATAATAAATAAAATATATGAATTCAGTATTAAAGTTGGTGATATTACATTTTTATATAACCTTTTAAACTGAATTGAAGCTGGCAAATGTTTTCTATCAATCTATATATATATATATATATATATATATATGTATATATATATATATATATATATATATATATATATATATATATATATATGTGTGTATGTGTGTGTGTGTATATATATATATATGTAATAGTATTTAACCACGAAAACTAAAAGTTTGCAAAAAATAATCTACTGCCATGTTTATATAGACACACACACATATATATATATTTGTATATATATTTATATATATATATATATATATGATAATAATTATATAGACAAAATGAGTTTAAAAAACATATCTATTGTTTAATTCGGTTGGATCTATAGGCTTACAATTGAGAAGTGAGAGCGCAGCTAGCCCGGGAATTGGTGAGCGAAGCGAGCAGGGGGCGAAGCCTCCTAGTATATAAATAAAATTATATGAGAATTCTCCAGTTTTCTCTAGAAATAAGATGTATTTTTTTCTTTTCTCGAGAAATGAAAACTAGCAAGAAATCTTAAACGCTACTCAAGCGCTTTTTTGATTTGACTTTGATATTATCAAACTTATTTTCAAAATGGCTCAACATTAAGTAAATGAAATTCAATCACAAGTGTAAAGAATGCCAATAATCGACACTTGATTATTTAGCTTCAATGAAGAATTCGTCCACAATTGTACTAATGGTCGTTAATGCATTGAGAATAAAGTCTAAATAATTACAATCACTGTAAAAACATATTTTTTAAGTCTATATTCATTTATAGACATATTTCATGATATCAAAATTTCTATCAGAACACTTTTTATATGAATGAGTATGTTTTGAGACTAGATTTACTATGTCCATATTTTGTTTTTAATAATTTACATTTACAGAAAAGTATAAGTACATGTAAGTATTAATTTCCGGTTTAACATGTTTTCCAATCAAGCTATCAATATTGAATGCGCGTGCTTGTATATATGTATGTATATATATATATATATATATATATATATCTTTACACAATATGTAAATTTATTATGCAAACATTGGAAAATAATAAATTGATTTCGTTAAATATTTTCCTTACACACGATTATTTTTGTCGATCGCACAACCTATACATGGAGCGTTCGTTTCCAGTTCCTTCCCTGTGTGTGTGTGTGTTTGTACATGTTCTTATATTAAGGGCGGTTGATATTATATGAGAAGAACAAAATTGGTTTTGTTGACGGTCGCTTATTAAGATTTTGATGGTATAGATTGAGTCAATTTTCCTGTTTTTGTGACGGGTTCAGACTGTTTTTGTTATGTTTAGCGGGAATATGTTCGAGTGTTTATTTAGTGTTAAGGGAGAGTTTTATAAGTTTATACGATTATTTATAGATGTAACGTAATTTCGACGGGAACTCTGTTTTGAAATCAATACGCGTTTCGAAAAGGATATTTGTGTTTTTAAAATATGAATACCGTTCTCATATTTGTTACTCTCTTTCTCCCTTTTTTGTTCTCTTTATATTTATTAATATATTTTATATAAATATTTATGTATAATACAATCGAATTCCATATATTTTCTCTTTTTCATAAATGCATAGTAAAAATTCTAATTAGCGATTCTTTATATTTATTTGTTTCGGTGTCTGTTTTCAATAGAACTGATTGTCGGACAACTGAAAAGAGACAACAACGTTTGACGTGAATGTCGAAATGTGAACTGAAAATTCGTCTAAGAAAAGAGAATCGTTCGGCGAGAAAATGCGATTCTATAATAATAATAATAACGTTAACAACGCCACTCCACTGAGTTTCTCAGAACTTATAATAACAAACATACATCGCTCGTCATTGCGTAAAATATAAAAATTATTCCTTCGCCTGCCGCACGGCATCGATTCCCGTTAGAGTAGGGTGGACGACGGGAGATCGCGCGCCCACCGCAATCATACCACGTCGGTGGTGTCAGAACCCGCGCACCCGTCATCAAGCCAGAGTAACATGCACACGACATTCGAACGAAACCGTCCCGAAGCGCAGCCAATATATCGGCGCCGCTGATCCAATTTCCTACCCTAAAAAATCCAATAGAGCTCGCCACCACCGCAGCACCCTCTAATATACCTGCCAGTAACCTATCCAATGTTGATTTCACCTCCAATATAGCTCATACATTCAATATACGTGTAACGTTGTGTACGTTTATATAGCACGATGTGCGTGTGTGTGAGTACGCGTCATCATATTATTGCTCACGATATCCAAATGATTTCTTTCCATTCAGTGATACTAGATGAAGAGGATACGGATATGTGTGTGTGTGTATATCTGTCTGACTGTTCAAAGATGAACCAGCTGCTTTTCTCATAATAGATACCACAGTTAGGTACTTTATCAGATATTGGATTTGTGATATATATATATATATATATATATATATATATATATATATATATATATATATATATATATATATATATAAGATAAAATTTATTTAAATGTTTGCCTTTAAAAATTAATAAAAATGAATAGTTGAAAAATTATTTTCATTTTCAATGAATCAAAATAAATTGCTTTTTTTCTCTTTCCTTTAGTAATCCTCAAACTTATATCTTCCGTATAAGGTTTTAGATATTTCTTATATAATTCATATAATGATCAGAAACCTTACATGGGCACCTTATATATAATATATATATATATATATATATATATATATATATATATATATATATATTATTAGCCTTATAAGGTATATAAAGTGACTATATGATCCTTATACGGTAAAGGTCATATTTTATAGGCTTAATGACCCCTCACCCTCATATTATACAAACCATATGTGGTTTGTCTAAGATGAATTTATAAGTTCCTTATACGGTTCATATAAGGTTGAGGCTTACTAGAGTTGAGGTCACTATTATATTTTTCTTTTATTTCTAAAAAAGGGAAGAAAAATATTGACTTCAAGGAGAAGAAACAATTAGTTCAAATCCAGGACAGAGATACGAAACAAATTATAAATAAAAATTATAAAAAAATAGTACTCAACGTTAAAAAACACTAAAATCAGAGTTGTGATTTGTGTGCAGTGCCGATTTGTTTCAATTTTAATTCGATTTCATTCAACCTCACTTCTCAACTGTAGTTTGAATAACACTGCGTGCAAATAAAAATATTTATTAAAATAACTATATATTGTCTAGTTTTATACGTTCTGGAAACATGTTGAATCTCTATTTCAAACCCTACAATTTGAAAAAACTTGCAGTTTTTTATTGTAAACTAAAAGCTACCGGTATTCAAAATTCTAACTTAGATCTCCTGAAAGGGGATAACATTTTTTGAACATACTTTTATACATTCTCTCTCTCTCTCTATATATATAATTATATATATAGAGAGAGAATGTATAAAAGTATGTTTAAAAAATGTTATCCCCTTTCAGGAGATCTTATATATGTATATATATATATATATATATATATATATATATATATATATATATATATATATATATATATATATATATATACATACAAGTTTAGACTAAGTATATGTGTTCATTCTCATAAAATGAAATATATGAAAAAGTACACATTGAGCTATGACGAATATACATTTTTATATTACTTAATTCGGTCTGTTTCTCATATGGGAACAAAATGTGAATATGACGGAGTCTTGTACAAGAAAAATAAAAACAATATGTAAAGAGCACGAACATTTCACACAGAACGTTTGATAAAGAAATGCATTCACACCACTTTCGTCGTATGAAAAAGTATAATTTTAAGAAATGTAAAGGAGAATGAAACATAGACGAGCGTGCATCTCTCCATTGATCAACGTCATGTGAGATGTTATAAAAAGAATATATAATGTAGTTATTTGAGAAAATTTAAACGTACAGTCACAACTTGTCAATAACTTATGAGAATACATATCTGTGTATTGACAGTATTTTTTTTCAGATGTGAACTTCATTTCCGTCGACATATTATGAAATAAAGAGTGTCTAACAATCGAATAATAGCAGAATAATTGAAATATTTATTCTGTTTTAAGGTTAAAACGTTAATTAAAACATTATGTTCAATTGTTGATGGAAACAAGTAATGTATTTCGAGTATTTATTATCGTTGGGAACGAATACAGTGTAATGAAATCCTTAAGGCATGCATAAGGAATAAAGAAACATTGTGTGTGACGAAGAAAATCTTAAATGCGAATGTGAGATGCAAAAAACAAAGAATGATGATAAAAAGATCTATATGGAATTTGTATAACGATTGAATTTGTATAAAATATATTTAATGGTTTTATAATCTATGTACTTGTTTAATTTCTTTATTGATTTTTATAATAATTCGATTATTTCCATGGTAGTGACTAAATGACAATATTGGTTACTTAGAAGTAGACGAAACGTTTAAAACCTTATGATAAACCTTATATATTTTTATAAATACGTACGATTCATTATTATCAATTAACTATTAAACGTTTTAACACTTTGAAGCCGGGTGTGGATCTATTAATACGCTGAAGTTTTTCAAAGAAACTATGATCTCAGAGCGCTACCTTTTGGATGATATATATAAAGGCCACTAATCTCTTCCTGAGACTAAATTTATAACTGTTTCTTTCATTAAAAAAAAACGATCATTCGAAAATCAGAAAAATCGCTGTTATTTCATTTGAAAACCTATAAAAATTGTTAACTTGAGAATTGGGCTGAACACCATTCTTTTTTCAAAAGTCCATCATTGGAAGAAAGCGTATAGAAAATCGACTCTGTTCTTCACGTGCATCGCAAAAAAAGATTGAAATTCTGTATGTAGCGATATTTTTTGATTCATTTGTAAGTTAGTTTTTCCTGTCAAAAAATGACAAGAAGAATAGTGAAATGGCACAAAAAGCTTTTCTTCCATATTTTCTGTCTTACAATCTACAACGAATACATTATTTACTACCATGTGAATCATAAAGGAATGAGTCTTGCTGACTATAAACTCATATTGGTTCCGCATATTGTTCAAAAAGTTGCTCCAAATGCATCTTCTACGAAAAATCTAATGCCACAATGCTCGAAGCCTCATTTTCCGGAGAGAATATCATTAGATCATGGTCAACGAGCACATTATGTAGTTTATAAAGTAAATAGAAGACATCGACGTCCATGTATAAATATGTGACCGATGTGAACCCGTTTTGTACACACTTGATTGTTACAAAATTCTTCACACTCAACAGTAATGTTATTTCTGCAAATTTTCAATTGTAATCAATTGTTTCGTTTCCAATTATATGTTTCCTATCAAGAGATTTATGTTACCTCGAATATTATCAACGATTTTTCACGATATATCAGATAGATCTAATCGATAATCTGAATTAACATACTTTTTCTTATAACCGACAAATTTGCATTTTTCATTTTATTTGCGATAAAACAATACCTAATTAATTGAAAAATATTTGTTAAAAAATTTCAGCACCTCTTCCTTCTCTCCGGCTCTAAAGTGTTAAAGATATTTTCTTATATATTAGTCATTCTTTTTCCACGATTTAATATTTATAAACGATTCTAAGTGTCAGTGCTGTTATAGGAGCACTGAACGCCTTGTAATGAATTTTAAAAACCTCTGTTTTCCAAACGGTTTCTAAACGATCACGGTCGTTTTTTCATATCTACCACACACATCCGTCTGATTTATGCGATAAGATCGCACATATAATCTTCATCGTACATCGAAATGAAATTTCTGCTGAAACTGAAGCGAAACGTTCTCTATCAAAGATATGACCTTCCGCCTCTTTATCATTGAAGACTGTTATCGGGGGCTGGCTGCAGGCTGTGAAAGTTATAACAATGAACATGACACTAATAGGGTGTTGGGTTGCACTTTTTCGCTGTCTTTTCACTATTACTGAAATGTTTTTCATGTAATAGTTTGATGAACGATGTCAGATTATATTTTCGATACACATTCATGTACACACACACACACACACACACACACACACACACATATATATATATATATATATATATATATATATATATATATATATATATATATATATATATATATGTATAACATAAAAGAGTGTTCGGTTCACAATAATGTTTTACTGTTATAATAGATTGTATCGTTTTATTTTCATTAGTTTATTTAATATTTTATTTGGATAACATTTTTGTTAAAAGATCAATAACGTAATGTTGAAAACTTTTTAAACTTTATTTTTACAAAATAAAAAAAAATGTGTAAAAGAGGGAGAAAAATTTGAAGTTTTCTATCAATAGAGCATTTGTATCCGTTCGGTTTTCGAAACAAGAATATTGTTTTGTTTTTATTTTGTTTTTATTTCAAAAATGTTCGATTGTCGTGATTTCAGTCATTCTGTTCGAATTGTTCCACTTACTGAATCTGAATTCGATTCCGTTTTCGTCCTCCTCCTCGTCGTTTTCTATTTTTGACACGTTTTCGATCGATTCGCAACAAGCGTTTAATCCGAATCGTTTTTGTAAGAAACGCACTGTCGTAAAATTAATTCTTAAGAACGTCCGAGCAGAAACGTTCGACACGATAATAAAACTGTTTTGTTTTTTCTTCGCTTTTATGGTTTTAAGCAGCGGCCCGTCGTCGTCGAGTCACGCTTGCTCGTCCCCTCCTTGTTAAAAAAATCAACGCGTTCATATAGAAAATCTTTTATTGTCATTATTCCGAATGTCACGCACGCGGAAACGGAAATGGCGGTGGCAACCCGCCATTAAACAACTCTAAATACGTCATTTATTAAGTGACACACTGTCTAGTGCCGTCGCTTTCGTTCGCAGCTCGGTTCGATTCTTGTGCGATGCTTCGCGGAAGAGGGCAGTTGCTCGTTCGACGAAACGAGATCGACGCACAGAGTGAGATAAAACGTTGACGGATGCGTTGAACGCGTTGCACCGATTTTTGTTGTTGTTCGTTTACGAGTCTCGATGCCGGGCAATAAGGTCAAGGCCTCGGCGACAATCGCACAATCATCATAGAGATACAGTCGTTGTCCGATCGTACACGTATGTACGTAGAGGTCGAGAAAACAGTTAAAAACAGATGGATCGGTAGACGTTCCACGCATTTTTGATTCGACGTGCATTCGCATGACTCTCTTCAGTGTTTGCTTGTACTTTGAAGTGCATGACAAATCGTGACTGATTGTAATTACAAAGAACGTTTTATTGATGCGAAAAGCAGAACAAGATTTTTTTACTTTTCCAGTCGGACAATAATAATTTGGTTCCATTTGTTGTCGACGAGTAGAAAAACGAATTACAGATTTAATCAGTTTCCGAACGTCGTATTATATTTGAATATAAGTTATGAGATGAAATTGTAAAACATTTTAGATTCGATCGAAAGTATGTTAGCGTGTGAGAATAAAACTGATAAAACTAAAATTAGGATTGAACGCAGTTGAGTTAGATAATATTGAGTTGGTGTAAAAGTAAAATTTTTCTAGTTATCGTTATCTTTTGTTATAGTCATATGATCATTGTAAATAATGAAGTTAGCACTCTGATTTCAGTTTATGTTTATTGTTTTCATTCTTTAGTATTGTTGGATATAACTTCTTAAATTAGACGTGGAAAAAAGCAAATTCGTGTGATTTTTTTTGTATGAGTTTAAATTGGGACGTAAAGCAACAGAAACTGTTCGAAATATCAAATTTGTTTTTGGCGAACAGTCAATTAGTGAAGGTACAGCACAAAACTGGTTCCAAAAATTTCGTAATGGAAACGAAAGCCTTGATGATGAGGAGGGTAATGGATGTAGCTATATGCAATAATGATTTAAGAACCATTATTGAAGCGGACCCATATAAAATAATTCGAGAAGTGGAAGAATAACTCAATGTTGATCATTCAACAGTTGTTTGACATTTGAGCCTAATTGGAAAAACAAAAAAGGTGGATAAATGGGTGCCGAATGAACTAAATGAACATCAAGTAATTTAACGATATAAAATCGGGTCTGTGCTTCTTTTGCGTAATAAATGATCTCTTTTTTTGATCGAATTGTTACATGTAATGAAAAGTGGATTCTTTACAACAATCGGAAACGTTCATCACAGTTGATAGACTGAGAGAAGTACCAAAACAGTTTCCTACACCGAAATTTCATGAAAAAAGATTATGGTCATTGTTTGGTGGTTGGCAAGTGGCAACCTTCACTACAACTTCTTAAATCCTGAGGAAACGATAACAGCTGAAAAATATTATCAGGAAATTGAAAAAAATGCATGAGAAGTTGCATCGTTTACGACCAGCATTAATCAATCGAAGAGGACCAATTCTTCTTCATGACAATGCCCGACCATACGTCTCACAAATGATTTTTAAAAAATTAAATGAACTGGGTTACAAAACCTTACCTCACCCACCTTATTCTCCGGACCTATCTTTGACACACTATTATTTTTTAAAACATTTGGGTAATTTCCTACGAAAAAAGATTTTCAAAGATTAATCATCATATCAAAGCGCTTTCAATGAATCAGTTAATTCCAGGATTCCATAATTCTATCTTGTAGGTATTAACAAACTTGTTCTCGTTGTGAGAAATGTGTGCAGGCCAATGGTCTTTATTTTGACTAACACTTTATCGACCGGGTGGTTTTGCTATGAACCTGTGACCTGTTATCGGGGACATTTTTATAAAATGGGAAAAAACGTTGATCGTTTTCTTCAAATTCTTGTGTGTTTTGAAGCAATTTAGATATTGAAATGAACACTTAAGGACACATTAAAGAGGTTTGGTTATAATTTCATTATTTATTCAACATTATTAAAATGATATATTATTGAAAATACTCATATCTTTGTTTTTTACACTATTTAGATTTTATGTTACCAAATTTATGTATACAAAATTTTAATAATTCATCTTTGTGTGATATTTGGGAAAACAATCAATATGGAAAGGAACTTTGCACTCATTACACATACACACACACACACACACATATATATATATATATATATATATATATATATATATATATATATATATATATATATATATATATATATATATATTGTATCCTTCCTTATATTATGAGAAGCACAAACCCGGCATCTTCTGATACGCTGACTTGTGGTTGATATTTTTCTGTACAATTTTCTTCTAAGAATATATTTTCGTTTCCGTTATCAATTTTTATCGGTATTTAAATTCAAAATATGAAGCAAACAATAAAATGTCAGAGTATAATTTTAATTAATTATTATAATTTTTATTTTTATTATTGAATAAATATCGTAAGTTAAGCGCTTTTAATGATTACATATCGCAATATGATTATTTCATATAGGACGCCCATTGGCGTTCCCGGTAGATAACGCTAATTTTATTTAGGACGCCAATTGGCGTGCCCGGTCGTTAGTGTTAATAAATATATTTTTAACTGATATATATGTCTTTATACTCGATACATAAAAACCGCAATTATTTTTGCACCGACCTAATAGAAACTCGAAAGATATCGAATGAATCACCTGTTTATGAAACAAAATTAACACGGATGATAGGACAATTTATTTAAATTATTTCATGTATCTTGCAGGTACATCATTATTTTGAAGAAGTTCGACTATATTATTGTAGAGGATATATTCAAAGAAGTAAATTGTAACTTAAAATGTATATGAATATGTGTGTGTGTGTGTGCGTTCGTATCTGGCGTGATAAGATCTAATACGGTACGGTTCAAATACGAATTGGTTTTTATTGAAAAACTGTATTTTAGTCGAATGTTCCATGTTTGAGTTTCGTTATAGTAAATTTACATTATCTATGATGTATGTTAGTTTATGTCACTTTGTAAATAGTATAAGCTATCGTGAATGCATGCAAATTTAAAGCTAGTTCACTGTGCCGACTTCCGACCGCATAAAAATATTTAAGTGTTTACAGTGAAACACTTTACTTTTGTGTTTATATTCACGTGTATTTATATATATATATATATATATATATATATATATATATATATATATATATATGTATATAATACACGTGCGTTTTCGTTATGTACACGATATAAAAATCGAGTTTTATAGTCCAATTTGTTAGACAGTCTCTTGTTATTTGGAGGAAGAATATCGATTCGAGTGTAGGCGTTCAATTTAACATCCTGTCGAAATTTTCGTGTTTTCGCGAATTTTCGCAATAAAATTTTATATTTACTTCGAATCGAAACGCACAAATAATATCTAATGTCGGGTTTTCGAAATGTATCGTTTGGTTTTATACCGAATCAGTTGCAATTATTTCAGCGATATTCAATACCGAACACGTCCTCTTAATTGATTTGAGGATGTTTGAGACACAGAAACGAGAAAAAATTCTGAATTAATAGATATGTTATATTTTTAAAATAGTAGAGGAAACTGCGAATGAAATAAATGATGGATGTGAAGTAAAATAAACATTTTTCTTTTGTGACGATCGTTGTTACTTGGTGCATTAATGTTATCACTTATTATAACGGTACAACCTGTTGTGAACATTCACATATTTTAGTTTTACAAAATATACAGTCGAGTCTGTTTTTATGCGTATCTTTTTAATGCAGTTTTGAAGTTATGCGGTGCATATTTCATGCAAATTCCGGTTTTCCCGTTAGTATACATTTTGAACTGAAGTTGTTTAAAAAATTTAAATTTTAATTATTACATGTGAATAATTTAAATTTTTTAATTTAAAATGTTCTATTTTGGATTGTTTAAATCATGTAGTATCTCTTATTAATAAAATAAAACCACAAACTTTAAAGCTTGTGTGTTCAAATGTGTTGCAAACAGTGCAACCATTCAAACATCGACATTATCAGCTGATATCATAACTTTGGTATATGAAATTAGCGGAGAATGTTTTGATATCCTTAGCCAGAGCGATGTCGACGAATTGCTTGTGGGTAATGCTTTAAGTAACGATGATATTATTGGTATAACTTTAAATATCTTCGAAGATTTAGAAAACTATAGTGAAGTGAAAGGGAAACCTGTCACCCTACAAATATAATTCGAGAAGGTTTTTAACTTTCCAATAAATTGGAAAATCATTTTCTTGTTAATAATACAAATTCTGAATGAGCCTTCAAATACTGTGTGTGTATATCTAGAACTGCATAAAAAATAGTAAAATCATCATCGTGAAGTTCAATCACTGATTACATTGTCAGAGGAGTCAAAATCAACACAGAACGAGGGTGTAGTTGACACTAATTCTGTTTGTGAAGAATCATGGTTTTTACTATTCAGATCTGATGCACTGACTATCTCTTTTAATGATGAAAGTGATTTCGCATAAGTTCGCAAATGGTTCCGAACATTGTCGGATAGTGACGATAAAATCTGATGAAAAAATGTAAAAAGAATTGTTACTTTTCAATAAAATTAAATCAGTAATTTTTTAATATAAACTTATTTTCAGTTTTATATCAATTTCTTTCAGATTTTCGATGGAATTTTTATGACATTCTTATTTTTCTGACTTTTCATAAACTTTTTTCATTGGATGTATTTGTGAATTTGGGTGTATTTTAACTCTTTGCTTTGATGTTATGTGGTTTTAGACAACTATGGAACGTATCCCTAATTTCTCAACGTAAGTTAAGTCCTTTTTGTGCGATTTTTTATATGCGGTTTCTGTGGAACGTATCTTGTGGACTGTATATATTTCTTAAAGTCAAATTTCTGAATTTATGGTTAGAAATTAATATAAGGATTTTTAAATATGAATGAAATAATATAAACATGTATTATATTTGGAAATAGTATAGATAGTATATAGTCTTCTTAATTGCAATATTCAATATCTTCTTCGAAGTATTAAACGTGAGAAGAATATAAAAATGTACAATGTTTTCATTTACTTCATCACTCACGTACCTGGACGTAACGGTTTGTAATTTTTCCGATGTTTGTGATTTTAATGAAATCGAAAGTTCAATATCTAGTTAAAATATTGTACACGGTATGAGAGACTTTGTGTGTTGATTTAACTGAATGAGTAAACCTTTATAATAATTAATTGTATGTGACTGTCTCTGTGTTCTTTTTAGAATATCTGATTGAAGTACTTGGAGTTAAGTATATTACTTGGGATAGAAATTGAAAATTACATCGTTTTCACATAAAGTTCCGCGAATTTCGAGTAATGAGTCTATGATACACGTGTGCGAGCTCTTTTTTATTTTCGCTCAAATAGTCGTACGGCGATGGAACCGCGCGCGTATTCAAATAATAAAAGATACTATTCATCAAAAATCCTCGCCTATAGAATCACAAGTATTTCATTCACATCGAATATTTCGAACACACACTCTCGGCGTGCCGTGTATGCAAGAGAGAGACGCCGCACGTCTACAAAAACGGCACATCGATTTCACACGTCGATTCAGTTATATTTTCGGCGGACATATTTTAACAGAACTGTCACATTCGTCGTTGTATTGAAATAAACTATCTGTTATTGTGATAATGTTTGCTTCATCTATCGTAACATCTTTGTGTATGTGCATGCCTCAATGGTGAATGAAATCTTTCGTCGTGCCAGAAGAGGCTGGTACACATTTTCGTACAATGCTCCTTTCATCCATACAAAACGAATCTGTGACCGCACATATATTATGTTCATCGTGTAACTGTATTTTTATTCGTCGATCGTTACACATCTGAATTGTCAACATTAATCTATGAGAGATATGAGCGACAGATGGAGGAGAGAAGTTGTAACGTGGGCGTAAACGGAACTGCTTTCAAAATCATATTAGTGAGTTAGTGGATCGACTCAGAGTTGTTTTATTAAATTATTAATGAAACAACTCTGAACATTCATGAAACGCTGCTATTCAAATTCGTTGAAATTTTCGAAAACCCTTAACATGGTTTAATCTTAGGTTGCTTCTAATTAATTTGGCGTTAGAATGAAAAAAAATTAAAAATTTTGGTTTTCCACAGTGAGATGTATTGTATACACAACAGCTGCTACTAATATTAGCATTATTAAAAAAAATATTTCAAAAGGGAACAAAAACGTGTTTTGAATTTTAAATTTAATTATTTTATTAAAATCCAAATCAAATGCTGTGATAGTTGCTAAAACACTTCGGGTGGAGAAAAACGTTACACTTTTTACACACACAAATATATATATATATATATATACATGTTATATATATATATATATATATATATATATATGTATATATATATATATATATATATATATATATATATGGTTTGGCTTGTGCAAAGTCTACATCTATTCCGCTTTTTTTCTCACTTTCGCAAAAATCGAAAAAAGAATAATATAGTTCTCCTGCTATTGAATCAATGTTTATTATTACACAAAAAAGTTTAAAAAAAATATTTTTAGCAAAGAAAAAATTTCTAAAATTAATGTTGCGTATACACAACAGTGCCACTTAACACTATACAGACCGGCAAATTGAGTAACTAACTTTCACCACTGACCGGCTATTTTTTTCAAAAATGATTTTTCTCTAAATTCATGATTTTTTGCAATACACACAAAAGAAGTCAATAAATATGAATTTATATATTCTGTAAATATTAATAAAATAGAACAAGGCTAGTTATAAAAATACGTTTAGAATCCAGAAGTTTGAAACATTTTTGTACTAAAAAAATGAAAATAAATCATCAGAAAAAAATTATTTTTAAGTACATACACATATTTAGTATGTTGTTTTTAAAAGGTAAGATTCAAAACATTTTCCTACATATAATGGTATTTTACAAAATTCACACATATAAATTGTGTCTTTTCTTATTTTATTTACATAGCAAACTTTACACCTATTTCTTTTGATTTGAGTTTTCCTGTTTCCAATATATCAAATAAAGTTTATACATATATTTTTTATTAAATCAAAATATATTTTTTTATATAAATCAGAATATATTTTTTTACATTTATACATATAATTTTCTAAATGAATATTGGAATATCAGATAAAATATTCGCATTCTATTCTTCCAATGAAGTCTCACATGTTTATTTTTCCATGATAAATGTGTCTTTTTAAAAAAAAAATATTTAAGAAAAACCCTACGAAAACACACATTTATAGGAAAGAATTTAGAAACACGAAATACTGCGTACAGAATTTTTATTTGAATCACCCACAAAGTGTATAAGAGAACTGAATATAACCCAGTGAGGTATATGCACTGTAGACCTTAGAGTAATAAGAAAATTTGTGGGGGGGTTAGCATATGAATCGAATATGTTACTCTAAACACACTATTACACATTGGAATTCATTATTGCGAGAAAATAATATTGCATTTTTTATGTTGTTGCGCTATTTATATTATTTTTAACATTAGAATCGTAAATGACGCAAAAAAGCGTCAACGGTACTTGAAGATACTTTTATAAATGACGCATAAGTGCGTCATCGGCCTGTAAAGTGTTAATAAGTTAAAGACAGTCAGTATGAGCAGAAGATTTCAACTGAACTTTGATATTCCTTACGTATATATATATATATATATATATATATATATATATATATATATATATATATATATAATTAAAAATATATAAAACATTTTGAGATAGAGCATAATTATTACTTGTGTACATACAACTCATTCCAAAGATAATTGTTTTGTGTTAGTGTTATGAATTTTCTGTTCTGATAATCTAAAATGAACATTAATGAATAATGATACAGACAAAAATCAAAAAGACACAAAAGGATGATTTTACAAAAGTTACGATTTCTGTCTGCATACAATATGTACATATATTATGAGATATTAATGAAAATTTATAACATCTAAAAGACAGTATTGGATGTAGTTAGAACTGTGTGTGTTGTCAGATTGTATTATATTTACCTATGATTTATTAATACTAACTTTAATTTTTATATTAGAAATTCCAATGAAAGTAGTATGAGTAAAAACGAAAAAAATATGTTATACAAAAAATGATCATTTATCTAACGCAACAAAATATACAGGTTTTGTTGAGTAAACGAGTATTAACAATGTCAATTACTTTTTGTTTGTTTTTAATTATTTCTCATTCAGACAGACAGACACCACTCTTAGTGTCCGTATGATCAAGCATATAAAAATGTTACTAAAATTTGATTTAAACTCCAAATTGCAAATTGAAGACTAACACCAGTGTTGTTTTAGTATAATAGTAGGTGTAAAAATTAAATCGATTCTTTTAAATTACATCAATCATAACTCTGTTTTAAGTGAATATATTTTCTCGTCCTTTTAGGGTTTTGAAGTGACAACCTTAAAATTTAAAAACATACTATATCTTGGCCAGGAAGTTAGAGATTCATAAAATTGTACGATATGATGGTGTTCGAAAAGCAGCATATTAATCATTGCACACTTTCGCAGTCTAGTTAAAAAAAATGCCGCCAAAGCCTAATAAATGATTTGTTCAACTTTTGGAGAAGGTGTTTTGATGCATAAAATATGCAAAAAAAATATTTCAAAGGTTTTGAATTAATGGTTTAAATTTTAACGATCGAGAACATCTCTGACAACTGAAAAATGTTGAAGATGAGAACCTTGAGCAGCTGTTAAATGAAAACTCCTCTCAGACTGAACAGGAACTTATTTAAATAACTCGGAGTAACCCATCAAGCAATTTTTATTGTCTAAATTTGCTGGGAAAAAAGTTAGGCCGATGGATTTCACATGAGTTCAATCCGGAAAACAAAGAAAGAAGATTCGATATGGGTATTTTCTCGCTCACAAAGTTTGAAAGGAAGGATTTTTACATGGAATTATATCCTGGAATGAAAAATGGATTTTATATAACAATCCCAAATACCGAAAATCATGGGTTACGCCCGGTGAACTGTCGAAATCGACTCCGAAAACAAATATTCACTCCAAAAAAGTGATATAGTATATTTGGTCGGACATAAAGGATACAGAGTATTATGAATGATTCGAACCTGGTTAGATTGTAAATTTAGAACGTTACCAAATAACAGTTTATCCATTTTATTGATAAATTAGAGAGAGAAATATTATTCACTGGCGAGAGAAAGAGGCAAGTCATTTTGTAGCACGACAACGCTCTGACACATGTCGGGAAAGAGACCAAAGACGTTATTTGTTTGTTGGGCATGGAAATTCTCCCTCATACGGCGTTTTCACCGGACCTATCCCCGTCAAATTATCACCTGCTCCGATCGCTTCAGTATCACTTGATTGATATCCAAACACTAAACTCGGATTGATACCCACCTCGATTTTTTTTCGACAAGGGATTCGTCAGTTATCCGACAGATGGAGCAAAGATATACAAAATAATGGGGAATATTTTGAAGATTAAAGTGTATTCCATTTTTTCATAAATAAATATTCATTTTCTATAAAAAAGGCACTAAATTAATGTGTACATGTAATGTAAGTGTACATTTATCAATTATTTTTATTTTCGTTTCCTCAGTTATTGAAAGAGTTATTTCAAACGTTGAGATGTTTACTATAATTCTAACCCTTTTTAGACGAATTAAAAATTTCTCTTTTAAAGATTTGTTGTTCATTTCATTCAGTACAGATTTTTATTCGTTTGTGATATTATTCCAACTTTGTCAGTTAATTTCTTGTTCAGCATTGCTGATACGTTTTCTCTCCCACAACGATCCTTTAACTCTCCTGTTCCTATGCAGTAAACTCAGTTGACAGTGTTTTTATTTGTAAATATCTGTCATGATATTTATTTTACATTTATTTATTTTCTTGTAATCCACATATTATAGTAGTAGCTAGTGTAAGGATTGACCATGATGTTCAACCAATTAAAAACCCTTCTATTCCTTCATAATTATTAACTTTTATGAGAAATATGAGCGGTAAACTGAGTGTACTGCACCAGTACGGAGAGTCTTAAAAAGGCACCGGGCTGGAAACTTTAAAGATATTTTCTAATCATAATGTAAATAGTTTTAATGAAAGGGTATCTTATTGTACTCATATTTATTTTAAATTGCCCTTAATTATCGTATGTTGTAATTATAGAAGTTGTTTGTATAAGGATGGAAGTGAGAAGTAAAAAAAATTTTCGATTAATTAGAGTTTCAAATCTACATGATTTGTATTTAATTAGATTGTTATAATTATATTTTCCTGCTCATATATTCTATATTAAATGTAAACTAAAATAAGTGTGTACATGTATATGAAAAGGTCGAGATGAAGGTCGTATTTTGTTAATGAAACGTACGTGACACTACGTCGACATTGAAATTTCTCAACCCGGTGTGTGTGCATATATATGTTTTATTCCGTATCCATCCACGGTGAGTGAACGAATCGATTAAAAAAAACCACGATGATGATTCGAAGAACACACGTACACACACAGACACATACAGAAGAGATAAAATAATTTATTTGATTTTCGTTCGACTATCTTGTACACATCTTTTATTGGTAGTAAAATAAAAAAAACATATACACACACAAACTCTTCGTTATTTATAGCACTCTAATTTCCTTTTTGGTGCGAGAACATCAAACGCGAAACGCCACCGAGTGCCTGTACGACATACGAAGGATATGTCAGTGGTGAACACACGTATCGCGAGAAATAAATTTCCGTATTTACGATACGCGTCACCTGCTCTAGGTGTGGCTGATGGCTACCGTCGCAGTGCAAACACTGTGTTTGCTTGCTCGTCGCGACGGGCACTGGCTGGAGGTGGAGAATCACTTCGATACCGGCTCGTACTATCCGAAATAACGTGTATTATGAAAGTAGTTTACTGTGCACGCCGTCGTCGTACTTCGCCTCTATTATGCCGCATCGTTCTGCACTATATTTTAGATCAGTTGCGCGGAACGTATTTTATTAAGATTATTATTGAAAAGTTTCTCACACGGTTCTCTCGGTACGTTTACTCACACGTGGTACGTGTAATACACGCATGAACGCGTCTATATATATATATATATATATATATATATATATATATATATATATATATATATATATATATATATATATATGTATGTATATATATATATATATATATATATATATATATATATATATATATATATATATATATATATATATATTAGATTGGTACAAAAATAATTTCGGTTTTACGTATCTAGTATAAAGACTCATACATCAGTTAAAAATTATATTTATGAATCAAAATAAAGCGACTGGCCTGCAAACATTTCTCTCAACGAGAAACACGATTGTTTATTCCTACAAGATAGAATTCTGGAGTCCTGGAATTAAAAAAATCAAAATGACATGAATTAAAAACGATAATATGTCGGAAATAGGTTCGGAAAATAAGATGAGTGAGCTAAGGTTTCAGAACCCAGTTCGTTTAATCTTTTTAAAGTCATTTGCAAGACGTATGGTCGGGCATTGTCATAAAGAGGAATTGGTCCTCTTTGATTGACTAATGCTGCCCGTAAACGATACAACTTCTCGTGCATTTTTTCAATTTCCTGACACTATTTTTCTGCTGTTATTGTTTCACCAGAATTTAAGAAGTTGCAGTGAATGATGCCACTTGCCGACCACCAAACAGTGACCATAATCTTTTTTTCATGAAACTTCGGTTAGGAAATTGTTTTCGTACTACTTCTCGGTTTAGCAACTGTGATGAATGTTTCCAATTGTTATATAGACTCGACTTTTCATCATATGTAACAAAGAGATCAAGAAAGGGATCATTTTTGTTACGCAAAAGAAGCGTAGAGCAGACTTCGTATCAAAGAACTACTTGATATTCGTTTAGTTTATACGGCACCCATTTATCCAGCTTTTTTGTTTTTACAATCAGGGTCAAATGTCGAACAACTGTTGAATGATAACTAGAAAAATCGGCACCGATTTAAAATAATAAAAACAGCAATTATTTTTGCACCCACCATATGTAATACATATGTATTCGTCCATCCATTATAATTAGAAAACTTAAAATATAAATTTCGTGTTACACGTCATTAATTTAATTCAATTGTGCGAGAAAAGTTATTTCAATGTGGGCATTGACCAAGATATGTTATGAAAAATAGCTAGAGAAAATAATACGTGTTATTTGATTGTCCAGGTGTTAGTAAATATAGGAAACATTTACTAAAAGTTACCATTAAGGACGTAAGTGAATCGATAAATATTAAAGGTGTTTTTTAAGGCCATTAACCCTTTGAATGTCAGAGATTTTCCATATATATGCGAAAATGCCAGAGATTTTTATGCGTTTTTGCAGTGGTACGGGGAATACTTTGTACCAAAGTGAATTTTCCAGTATTCTTTTAGAAATTTTTACATATTATTTCTAACATATTCGGTTGTATTTTTGACTATAAAATGAAAATACTGTTTCAAAATCTGCAGAAAATGATATATAATTGTGAACAAATATTGATAAATAAAATGAAAATAGACCTTATGAACCAATTGAAATGTTTATATTCATATTTAATTCATTGTTTTTATAATGTATATAACACATACATCATAATTAGCAAAATAAAAAAAAATAGAATTCCTTTTCAGGAACATTTACATTTTCGCACAATCCGTGAAATCCTTTCTTGCAGTACGAGCATATAAAGTTACATCTATGCGGCATATTTTACTAACACACAACTGTTTTATAGATATAATTTCACTATTGTCAATTTCATTTTCCTTACTATTATCACCGATATCATCATCATATTTCGAAATATTACTGTCATCGCTGTAATCGTGATCAAATTGGGAAAATTCAAAATTTCCTCTAAATTATTGTCATTATCCCTACTACGAATTAAAACTATTTCAAAAATCTCAAGGGAAAGAAAAATGTTATTTAGATAATTTATTAATATTTTCAGATACTATTTTTTTTTAAAAAAAAAAAAAAAACACAGACAATAGTTTCTTATTGTTGCAGCAAAAACTCAGACTAACACAAGTAATAAAACAACCAAAAAATCGTCACAAAATTATGTTCCAAAATACCCTTCTACTATACAATGTATGCATCGTTGTTTTCGGTATAATTTCACATATATGATAGGACGATATGACTGCGCCAGTGCATGGGATTATTTCATTGTCGAAAAAAAAATATTTTCCAATTTATTGTAACTAATTTGAAACGAGTGCAATATCGCTTTTAGCACTTCTCACATATGCATGGAGGAGCGCGATGGCTCTCTTGGCTACTTAAATGATTAAGAAGATTTATTAGGAAGTGCAGGAAATGTGAAAAAACTATGAATGGATGGTGTAAACAGACGGAGCAAAGACTTGTATATATTTTTTTTCAATATTTCAATTATGAAAAGAAATTAGAGTTTTAGTATCGTCATTTCACTTAATTAATATTTGTGAACTCTTAAAATCTCCATGGGAGAATGTCGGGTTGAAAGAAATTTCTTGAAATCAAATTTAAAAACGACGATGAAAGTTGATAAAACAAGAACATATGTCGAGATATCATCTTAAATTGTTAATATCTTATATCAGAAAGACTTACTGGGATGATGATTTACTTCGACGAGTCAAGTATACTAAGATATGGATTTGTGTTGTTAATTGGTACCAAAGAACGTCGACGCAAATCGAAATAATCTGTTACATAGTATTTTTATAAGACTTTTTTAATTCGTTTCATCTAAATTAATATCATCTAATTTTTTTATATTATATGAAAATTGTTAAAATCGAGTCAAATTAAAAAGAATAATGATTAAAATGTAAAAAAATAATCATTAATTCATTTTAATCAATAAAATTAGTCAAACGAAAGTATTATGTAATTCATTTGTACATTAAATGTACAAATGATAAATATTTTTTATTCTAAACTGAAAGATGAATCGGTGTCTATTTTTGTCGACTGAGCTTGGTTAATTAAAAATTTATTTAAAGTTTATTGAATTCTTACGTCCTTTTTTCTCGATAGATTTGTTTGTAGCAACTTATGGCATCATCCATGGTCCTTTCCACTCTTGAAATTCGTTTTTATCAGGATAATAAGTTGAAAAAAGGTCCATTGCCTCTGATAATAATTGCATTGCTTTCGAAATACAACTAATGATTATTTTCCTTTCTTCTGATATTACATCAGGTGTACCAGTCTCATTCATCACATGTTTTAAATCCATACTAATCAAGTCTTTATTATTGAATTCTTCGTTCCAGGATTCAATCACCTCGTTGATATCATCCTTTTCCTTGCCTTCAAAATTTACTTCTTTGGCCGCTTCGGCAAATTCTCTACGAACACTGGGCACTGTATCTACATTCGCATCTTTGGATACGCATTCAGGCTATATTTTGTGCCAAATTCCGTTTATGCATGACGGTTTTACTTTCTTCCACGATTGGCCGACTTTTCGATGGCGATCATAATATTGTATATATATGTATATATATATATATATATATATATATATATATATATATATATATATATATATATATATTTGTGTATAAACCTTTTCTTTCCACATCTGGCGAGCAACTAATTTAATAGTATAACTTCTTTTTTATATTTATATATTTTACAATGACTATTATTCAGATCTTAACAGCTGAACTATCTTGCATAATAAAGACGAAAATACAAATTAAATGGAGAATTACCAAAAAATGGAAAAAGTAAATGAATTATCGAAAAAATGAAAAAATCCCCATAACAACACAAATCGAGGTTTTGGTGTATTTAATTATATGCCAATAAAGTAGTTAACTTACAAAGGGAATGTAAAAAAATAAAAAAGTCGTGAAAAAAACATTTTCTGATATAAAATTGTCAACATTTAAAAAAGAGCATTTTTCGAAAAAAAATTCAAGAAAATATTTTTTCATCTTTAAATATTTTTTAAATAAAATGCATTAAATAATTATTCAGGTGAAGAAAAAACAAACTGCATGGATTGAGCGAAAATCGAACCTGACAACACTTCAGACACTTAAAGCCGGAACGCTACCGCCTAACTATCAAGCTAGTTGACGACTATTAAAAATCTGTTTCTCATAACCCGATGCGGAAACTTTGGAGCCTTTTTTCGAAAATGGTTGGATAGTGCGAGCTAGTACGTTATTATATTAATACCTTTGGGGCACCCTACCACTACACGAAGTTTGGTCCCAAATTCAATTTCCGAGGGCATAACCTCCCCTTGTTAGTGTGAAATACAAAGAAATGCATTCACTTCATCGTACTGGTTAAATAAATTTTCTTTTTTGAACGCTTCTGAAAGTTCCATCCACGCCAATACATTTACTCGAACGTATGCGAATTATAAATGAGATAAATCGAATTACACGAATAATCGTAAATCTTAAACGTCGATTAAAACTTGCAGATAGTCGATCGATTCTTGTCGCGTGCGCGCCATCACCGATTCATATTTATCCATGGCAGTGTACTTAATGTGGAAGTACTTATAAAAAATAAATCGGGCATTAAATTATCATACATTCTGTCGTAACAACTTCGAATAAATGTGCTCGCTCGTTCGGCTGACAATTTTACATTCAATTGGCCAGATATTCGAATCATTTCTCTGGCACAGCGGCACACAAATGTATATATTTAGACATTTATTACATATATACGTACGTATAATGTGAAAAAGAAAAGATGGAGGATTTGATTCATTCGCTAATGCATCCGAAATGCACAGCTTAGCCATTGCGCGCATTTGATACGATCGATTTATTTTCGGTTTAAAAAATTTACAGTGAGATCAATTTGCTATTTGAATCGTTAAATTGAATAATAATGAAAAGCGAAAGTCATTTATTATTGACCATTTGATTGCTGTCCAATGCCGGAAAAATACCCTTAGTTTATGGAATGGCTAGGACGATAGCAGCAGAAATACTACGTTGGTAGGAAAATAATTGCGGTTTTTGTTTTTTGAATTCTAACCTTATTTTTTTCAATGAAAATCTCATTTCATTGTGCTCATGTTAATACCATTTTAAAGTGCATTTTTTCTTCTGTATTTTGGTAACATCGACTTTGGTTTTATTATTAATTTTGCTTCAAATTAGGCTATTAAATTAAAGATAAAAAAAAGGAAATAAGAGCTTACATGAGTTCAAAACGGGTAACAAAGCAATAGAAACTGCCCCTAAACTAAACGATGCTTTGGTGTGGGTATTGTTGAGGAACGTACGATGCAATGGTGGTTCTAAAAATTTCATGCTAAAGGTAAGAGCCTATAAGAAGAAGAAAGTCTCGGTCATCCTTCTTCAGTTCATAACAACCAACTGAAGGCGTTAGTTGAATCAGAAATATGCACAACAATTCGAAACCGTGCACAAAATTTAATCGTTAGTGATCCAACAGTTCTGGACCACTTAAAACAGCTAGGAAAATTAAAAAGCTTGACAAATGGATGCCGTACGAATTGTATGAAAACCTAAAAAAATGCAGTTATGGATTTTGTTCTATGCTTCTTTTACGCAACAGAAACGATCCATTTTTCGATCATATTGTAACTTGCAACGAAAAGTGGATCCTTTTCGACAACAGAAAGCGGTTTGCACAATGGTTGGACAAAAATGAAGCCCCAAATCATTTGTAGAAACCGAAATTACACCAAAAGAAAATTATGGTGACTGGAAATCTGTGCTCGGTATAATCTATTACAATTTTTTGAATCTTAGAGAAACTATTTCAGCTGAGAGTTATTGTCAAGAAATCGACAAAATGTACCAAGAACTGCGACGTTTGTTCACTGGACTGGTCAATCGAAAAGGTCCAATCTTGCTGCATGGCAATGCACGAACACACATCGCACGATTGTTCCTCCAAAAGTTGAATGAATTAGGCTATTAAACATTACCTCACCCACCATTCTCACCAGACATCTCGCCAGTAAAGTGAAGCATTTTGACAACTTCTTACAGAGTAAGATCTTTAACAACCAACTTCTGCTGAAATTGCATTTCGAGATTTTATCAACTCTAGAACTTCAGAATTTTACACCACCGAAATAAATAAACTAGAAATAAATTGGTAAACATATGTCGATTTTATTGATGCTTATTTCGATTAATAAAGTTAATTGTTAGTTGAGAAAAATATATAAGAATTTTGAGATCATAAACCTCAATTACTTTTCTACTAACCTAATATTTGAATGACGCAAGAGAACGGTGCCTAATTCAACTAGCATAAATCCATTGCCGCCTGTACGCTTGAAAATGCTGAAATTTCTAAAGTGGAATACCTGATTGAAATTTTTCGGACAGAATAAAAATGTTTAATACACTTACTCGTTTTGATCATTGTGATGTATATAAAATATTTCACATAGTAGACCGTCATGCTAGAGTATCTGTATTCCTTTACTCTTCTTCTCGGCTCAAATATGAGAGAAAACATACACGTTCAAAACCTTGATCTGTCTGCTGTGTGTTTTTTTTTTACTTTACATCTTCTTTTCTCTAATTTCCTGTAGTATCTAATAAATCCTGCAGCATTATTTTTTAAAAAAAAACTAGACTAGTTCACTTATTGTATTGCACTGTATTGTTGTTTATTTTAGTAAATGACGGATTTATTTTAACTGACAATCGATTTTTTATTATATGAGAGTGAGTTTTTTGAGTAGCACATGATATTTTGTATTTTAATATAAACTTACTTATATGATGAACTTGCAGTGTATTTACAACTCCCGTGCGGGCCCACACTGTTTTTTCATTCACCTGTCGTTCGTCGCGTCCAAGCGATGATGGCGTAGTCGTAGATCCGCCGTTCGATCAAACCACTCTCTGTTCACACGTCCCCCCGGTCGGTCATTCCCACCAATCTCGATATTTAAATTAGACCGCGAAAGCGTTCGCACAAAACGTAAATAACTTGTTGAAAACGTGTTTATCATTTAGAGATAATCTCCGGTTTTAATTTTATCGCCGATCAATTTAATAAGAGCGGCCACGCTTCGATCAGCTCCGCGATATAATCATTAAACAATTTAGGTAGCCGTTCCACCTATTAATAAATGCTCGGTCTGCTCGGTGTTAATTAATAATACAGTGATATCGTGTGTATCTGTGTGTTATGTTTTTTTTATTTGTGTTATCTATTTGTTTTTTTTCCTCTTCTTAAAAAATCGCGAACAGAAACACTATCGATACATGCGGACGATGTCGTTCGCGGAAGGTCAAATCCATCAATACTGGTTTTCTAGTTAATTCTCACTTAATATTCAACAACAGATGTGATTGACTCGGAGATGAACAAGTTTAAGGATAACTTAATTACAACATACTTTAAATGTTTTCTCTGTATGTCCATCATAACATGTCTTCTTACGATTTGTCTATAAATATGAATTTAATTCGATTCGGTAATCTAATAGATAAACGTGTATATATATATATATACATATACATATATATATATATATATATATATATATATATATACAAAATATATATATATATATATATAACTTGCATATACACTTATCCTCTTATTAAAATACCTACAATTCATAATAGTACATAATTTAGAATTAGATCTCTTAAAAAAATACCATCGACAAAGTGTTAGTAAATGCGAAATCAGTGATATTAATAAAGTACGATAAGATCAAGCGTCGAATTATAAAGATGTCGAAATTATCTAGAGATTTTACATAACAAAACACTTTGAAGTTTTCAGACAACATCATTAAGATAATAGTCGGACAAATGTTACGTTTCGAGATTGAAACATATAACGATTATATTATTCAGATTGTTGGATTGAATTTTGCACGCTTAACGTTCGTAAAAAAATCTTGTCCCCAGGTGTGACAGATAATTAATTTGATAGCGGATTTCAATAAAGTTTCTCGTATGTTTTTTAGTAATTGGTTACACACACACGCATGCATTATATATATATATATATAGGTTGAGAAATTAAATTGGTACATCGGGTTGGTATAAGATTTTATTTAATAAATAATTAATATTAAAGCAAAATCGCATTCATAAATCATTTATTGTTTCGCTATTATCTGAAATATGATTAGTATTTACGTGCAGATTGATCTGTATACCTTTTTATGTATTCAGTTGCAATCGAAAAAAATTTTTTGTATAGAATTTACTTCACTTTGTCTTTTTACACAAATTGAAAATAATTTTAACAAATGAACCATTATAATTGCGGCCTTATTGAAGATGATCATTTTATTTCCTTTATCTGTTTCTCGACAATAGAAGTAGTCATTTTTGTAAATGTTTTGATAATTTGAGGATTTTTACTTATATATTTATTACCGTTTTTAGTGTTTTCATGTTTGTCTGCTATTATGTTTAATTGACGTTAGTGATTCAATGGGTTGACGATTTTTATATTTAACGCGGTTATAAATTAGAACAATATATATGTATTTCGAAAAGCACCTCATTTTATGTGTATTCTTTTTAAATACCACCGGGCTCTGTTCCCTACTCGCTACGCTTGCTAACCTGCGGGGGTCTATCCCCCGCTCGTATCGCATATTTTTGTTCAATATCGTAATATATATATATATATATATATATATATATGTATGTATTATATATATATATATATATATATATATATATATATATATATATATATATATATATTTATGTTAGTATGTCTATATAATCATTCTCGCACTTATATTGCAACATAATTATTTTATAAAGTTGCACATTTCGTTCTGAATAAGAAAAATAAACTTATTATCTACAAGATGGTAATCAGGCCGAACATCATATACTCTTCACTGATACAGCTGACTGAACAGCTCCAATACAAACATCCTTAGTCTGCATAGGTTTCAAAATAAGATTTTAAAAATTGTGTTAGACAAAGGAGGGAAGGAGACTCCTTGCGTAGAAGACTTTACCTCATGGTAAGATTACATGAGGAAGCAGAGATAAAGACTGTTGCGCAATTTATAAAAGAATTGAGCTGGAAATTCTACAATAAAAAATTGGTCAGCTAAATAGCGAATCAGCTCGAGTCGGTGAGGGTGATCTCTTTGTATAAGTGGATCAGTAGGAGCCGACGAAAGAATAAATTTGTGCAGTCGTCATACTTCGACAAGCCGCGATCCACGATTCCCACATATTCCACGAATCAGGCTCTGCATCCATACACTGACAAAAGCCAATATGAGGACAGATATTGGTTTCGGTCAAACTCCATCCCCGAGGGACGATCGAAGATATGGAGACATTAACACGATAAAACGATTTACTGTCCCTTAAAATTCGTGGAGAAGAAATTATATTTGTTATAGTTTTCCCATATATTCCATGAATCTGGTTTTGCATTCATACACAGACAATACACAATACGAAGGTTGACGACGAAGGTTGATTTCGGGGAAACACCCAACCCAGAGGTACGACCACAAAAACGAAGATGCTAAAATACGTGGAAAAAATGTAGTTGTTATAATACCAATATCATAATCATTCGTGAAAATATCGTATAACTTCTGGTATCATCGTTAATAATAATTTAGTATAAAATCTCTGCACGTTTTTTTTTAAAATATTTTTCTCTATTTTTTTAAAATTTTACGGAATATTTTTTTACATATAGATGCATATATATGTATACACACACATTTTTTTCAAAAAAGCCTACATTTGTCTTCGCGTGCGTGCATATCCGACGACATAATGTTAATTTATTTGCGCCATTAATACGTTTATGCCGTTATAACGGCGTTGCGTTTCAACGGCCGCGGTGAATTCTGCTGCGTCGGATTTCGGCGGCGCCGTCGCCGACACGGATGACATTTCGCTTGGATATTCGGTGGTGCACTGAACGACGATAACTGCCACGTTTATCGTCCCCGTACACGAATCTTCAGTTGTGATAAAACAGATAGTGTCGCCGTTACTGTAGCGATCGGACAACAAAAAAGTATTTATACCCGCGAGACACTAGAGTGAGAGATTAGAATTTTCATCGAGTTTCGTGCCCTACGCTCGTCTTAAGCTCAGACCATGCGCATCGAATCCTATTATTAGAATTCGGTGTTGTTTCTTAAATATCAACGATCCGATGTCACTGTTTTCTTACTACATATCTGTATAAAACTAAAAATAGTTTTAAATCGATTTCGTTTTTATTTGAGTGTCAGTGCGTGTATTATTCTCATTTTTTATTCAGAGTATAACTCGAAGTTGTAAAGAAACGATTGAGAAATGAATTAAGTCTGTTAAGTCTATATAAAATTAAGTCTATGTAAAAATTAAGTCTATGTTCCTTATAGAACCGGAATTTCTATTTTATGCAGATTAATTTTCCATTATTAGGTGGGAAAGAAAATAATTACGGTTTTTGTTTTCTGAATTCTAACCTTAACTTTTTTTTTAATTTGTCATTTCATCTTGCTCATGTTAATATCATTTTGAAGTGCATTTTCGGTCTGTATTTTGGTTAAATCGACTTTGATTTTAGTATTAATTTTGATTTAAATTGGGCTATTGAATTAAAGATGGAAAAGAAACAAATAAAAGCATTTTTTATATGAGTTCAAAACGGGTGGTAAAGCAGTAGAAATCGCTCATAAACTAAATGATGAAAACAATTTCGTGCTGAGAACGAGTCTTCAAGATGAAAAAGGTCGCGTGCGTCCTTCTTTAGTTCACAACGACTAATTGAGGGCGTTAGGTTGAATCAAAACCATGAACAACAATTCGAGAGCTTGCACAAAAATCAGGCGTTAGTCATTCAACAGTTCTAGACCATTTAAAACAACTAAGACAGTGGTGGGGAATCTGTGGATTTAAGGCCACATGTGACTTTTGTACGACTTTAAGTGTGGCCTTTCAACTGAATTCAAATTTCATAGAATAAATATTTTTTTTTAATTGAAACCTCTTCTTAAATCGTTGTGCTTCACGAAACCCGAGCTGACTTTCAGTAGAAGACATTTTAAATTCATTGTTTGATGCTAAAAAAGATCCAATTGAAATATGGAAAAATGGAATAGAATACCCATGCTTTCAGCAACATCCCCGAAAACTACTTTCTTGTTTTTCAATCCCTTACTGCTGCGAAACTACATTCTCCTGGCTAACCCAAATCAAGGCGTTGTTAAGGTCACAAATGACAGATACTCATTTAGAGGATCAACTGAAACTGCAGACCTCTATGCAGCAATATTCAAATTCTTTCCAACAAAAAGCAGACACAACACAATCATTAAAAGATTAGTTAACTTTAAAATTGACAAATAGTTTTCATTTTTTGAATTTATTAAGTATATAGTAGTTTGATTTTTACAAAATAATGTACGTTTTTAAGTATTTCCAATTTAAGTTTCTTGAACGCCGTCTTATTTGATTACATTTAAACAAATGCGTACTTACAACATGAAAAGGTTCCCCACCCCTGAGCCAAGAAAAACAACAAAGCTGTAAATTTATATGAATTTTAAGGTCATAAACCGAAATTATTTTTCAACCAACCCAATAGTCGTATTTTATTTTCATTAGATAACATTATTGAAATCATATAAAGTCCACAACTCGTAAAAAATTGAATGCAGATGTAGTCTCGGGAACCGTAGCGAATCTAGCAACATTTCGCCCTTTTATTTCTTCTCCTTGTCGCATGAAAATGATTGAGAGCTATAATAAACGTCGAAAATGTATCGCGTCTCCGATTTCGGATCGTTCTGACCGCTTTGTGTGTCTGTTTGTGCGAAGAAGAAGTGCCTTCGTGACAGGAAATGTGATTTTGCGACGCACGCACATACGGACAACCATCTAGAGTCAGTAGTTATCGGTTGTTGCTACTTGTCTTTAATTTTTTTTCGTCTCCGTCGTCGTCGGAGTTATTGTTGTTGTGTCGTGCGCTACACTTAAATACGCGTAGACATATTATAACAAACAGAATGTTACCTTTATTACATTATACTTTTGAGACGTAGTTTTTCATTATATCAAAGTCGACTGTTTGTAAATTTGTTTCTTTTCAGTTCAGTTAACAGCTGATGCACATACATTACATATAATTACATTTTCTTATGTATGCGTATGCAGTATAAATGAGTATAGAGTTTTAATGAACCATTTTTTATTCACTTAGATAGTCTTGTTTATTTTAGAATAATATCAAAATCCACATATAAGGAACACATCTATAAAAATTGATTGAATGAATCAGGTAGGTGTTCAAGATCAATACACAACTATCATACATATTTGTGTCTCGATACAATAAAAAAAATAATTTACCGTACGTACGTATTATAAACGCCTCGAATATTATGAATATATTTTATGCTTTCGATTTTTATTACAATATC
Organism: Acanthacorydalis orientalis; assembly: GCA_034766995.1. NCBI lineage: Eukaryota > Metazoa > Arthropoda > Insecta > Megaloptera > Corydalidae > Acanthacorydalis > Acanthacorydalis orientalis. The sequence continues at coordinate 18,662,174 of CM068315.1, read as the reverse complement.
TCTGGTTTATGAACGATTTCGTTTCTTATATGCGCGACTGTGTACAAATTTATACGCACATATATGTCTATATGTATATAATGTTATATGTTTGTGAACAAATCTGTTACGAAGCCTCCATAAAAGGATACTATATGAAATAAATCCGTTAATAATTTTTATATTAGTATTTATATGTGAGAATAAAATATACATTTTGGAGAAAATCGCGTAGAAAACGATATTATTTTAAATTAATGCGTCGTTTCCGAGAATTCCGTATCGTAAAATGTAATTCAGAATGTTATTTCTTTCATTAAAATTATCGATAAAATGGTTCTATTTTTCTTATGAATAATATATCAGTAAGGAGATGCTTCCATTTCGTCTCTTTTCGAAACAAATTTACTTTGTGTGTATATATATATATATATATATATATGGCTAACTTATTTATGTTTTCGGTAATTTTTTAATAAAACTATTATTAGAATGCTTTAAAATTAGAAATATTCATGTTTCTGATTTTACTTATTGATGGTCAAATGTCCAATTACGGTAGACATTTTAACAAAGTACCGTTTTTTGAATGTTTAGATTTTCAGTAGCACTATCACAATCTATAGAGTCTAAGAAAGTGCATATTTGTTTTCTGTGCAAACAGACAATAACTGAAAAGTGAGTCCAAAGACTGCAATGAAGTAATTATGAGTAATAGACGTCTAGAAATACAATATAGACTTTTCTTTAAGCGTTTAAGTCCTTAAATCTAAATTCACTTTTACAAATGAATTTTCACTTACTAAAAATCATAAAATAGGCAGTACAGTTGTTTGAAAAACACGAATGAATTATTGAATATTTTCAATTTTAAGGCGTGATGATAACAATGATCATTAGGAGAAAAACGTGACACTGCACCTAATTTAGAATCAATTATTGGCTTATCTAATATGACCATTTTGTCACGAAATGTAGAGAAAATGAATTTATTGTCGTTCTTCATCCATGAATGCGTGTCGAATGCTCGCATATATATAAGATACAATTATAAGTTGAAAATATAAATTATTCTTATCATAAATGTTGCGTTTATAAATTTTTTAACAATATTTTTTCTAGTATTAGGTCGATAGAAAAATAATTGCGGTTTATGATCTCTAAATTCATAAATTTTTTTTTCTTTTTTGACTTTCTTAGCTGTTTTAAGCTGTTGGTTGATTAATGTCTTACTTTTGTGCAAACTTTTAAATTGTTGTGTGTGGTTCTGATTCAACTAACGCCTTCAGTTGGTCGTTATGAACTGAAAAAGGACACACGCGGCCTTCTTAATTTTCAAGGCTCTCGTTTCCAGCACGATATTTTTGGAATTACCATTGTACCTTACGTTCCTTAACAACATCCACACCGAAAGCATCGTTTAGTTTCGAACTCGTACAAAAAAATGCTCTGATTTTTTTCGTTTCCATCTTTAATTTAATTTCCCAATTTGAATGAAACATAGAGACCGAAAAATACACATTAAAATATGTTAACATGAATACAATTAAATGACATTTTCATTGAAAAATTAAGGTAAGAATTCAGAAAACAAAATCCGCAATTATTTTTCCTACCAATCTAATAGTTATAAACAAGATTTAAAGAATTCATTTTTTCATGCAAAACATTCTAAATAATTTAAAATATGAACTAATTTTTGTTAAGTATTTAGTTTTGTACGCTGATTACAAACCTATCTGATAATTTAAACGATTATTAGTGTGTATATATACGATAGTTTTGTCTAAATTCATGCTAGAAAAAATTATCCTATAATTGAAAAAAAGTGATTTTTTTTCTCTCCGGTCGAATCAGTTTGATTCGCTTGTGTTTTTTCGATTAATGTCATATTTCATATATTAGTAGCCTACAGAAAAGCAATGTTTACGAAAGAGTGGAATACATTTAAATCCTCAAAATATCGCCCATTATTTAATAGAAGTTTGCTTCTTGTGTCGGGTAACTAACGAATCTCTTGTCGAAAAAAATATGACAGTTTTGAATCGATGAAGTCATAATGCATTTTCGAATCTCTTTGTATGTTTTTTGGCATATTTTATGCGTATAAACACCTTCCCTCAAAAGCTGAACAAATCATTCCCGCGGCTTCAGCAGAATTTTTTTCAACTGAAATGGGAAATGTATGTAATGCCTAATAAGCTGGTTTTTGGATGCTATTGTGTTCACTACTATTTTGTGAGATTATACCAATTGATTGGCCTATATATGTATATACATATATATATATATATATATATATATATATATATATATATATATATATATGTGTGTGTGTGTAGTTTTTAAATATTAAGGACGGAACTTCAAAATCCTAAAACAACGAGAAAACACTTTAATTCAAAACAAAATTATGACTGACATAATTTAAAGGCACAGAATTAATTTTTACACCTAATATTAGAATTCGAATGCATAATTAGTACACGAATATAAATACATGTGTTTGTACTAATATTATTATATATATATATATATATATATATATATATATATATATAATGTTATATAAATAAGTAGAACGCCGCTATCGATCCCGGCGCAGTGTTCCCGATATACATGTATAAAATGCAAAAGATATGCAATAATCGGTACATATATTCTCGGCCCGAATGTCGTTATAACAAACTGGCAAGCTCCGAAGACTACCCACGGTCTTTTACGCACAATTTAAATATTTCATCGTCACCTGCATACATCACTCACGCATGAGGTATTCCGGCTACGGTGTCACGAAGGGCATTTTGCCGAGAGGTGGTGTTTTAATAACACCACGGGGTTCAGCCAACAAGGTCAACGTTACAACGATAATATTTCACACGTTTACGGTGCAGATGTATTTTCACCGAAAAAATATATTCGCCGCGCGTCAACATAAATAACGCGTTACCTGTAAACTCTCTCTCTCTCCTTCTCCAGCGCGCAAACGCATACACGTGCATATATATAAATAAACTCTCATTTAAATCATTCGTATATCGATATTTAAATAATGATGTTTTTCACAAACATCCAACTCTTCGACACATTTTACGGGTAAGTTCTGAAGGCAAAGTAGTTGTGTGTGAATCGTTGATGCGTTTATAAAATTTATCAGATCTATGAGTTGTTTGCTCCGTAAGCTAATAACTGTAAATTATTGTCGAGGGAATTATTTTTGGATACAAGAAAAAATTCAACAAGTGGTCTGACGGACAAGTTCATTCTTAAGCTTGAAAACACATTTATGTACTATTTGATATAATAAAAAAACGAGTAGCTAAATACACTTTTTATACAATCATTAGCACGAATACTAATAGTTCTTTTTTACAAGAAACAGTGAACAGTTCCAAGATCTAAAAATTACGAAAAAAATAATATCGAATTTCCATAGATTACAATACGAGGAATGTGAGTGTTGGACGCCGCTGCATGATCTGTAATCCAGTTAAGGGTGAATTTCCTCGACGAGACCAACACTTTCGTCGAATCGACGCTAATATGATTAATGACGAAAGATTAATTAGAACAGAGCGAAGGGAAAAATGTTGGCCGGTTTCAATTTAAAAATAAGCATTGTTCAAAAACTCATCAATATTCCCGACGGATTCATTAAATTTCAATAAATAAATAGATGATTTTTCGTACTTGAAAGATTTTCGTGAGACTTTTCATGAATATTCAAACGGACGATGAATATTTATACGGGAATATTCGAGTTTCGTGTTGATTTCGATTTTGTTGCAAACAGCGGAGATTTCATATTAAAACTGTGTAGTTGTTGCTTGCAGATTGTTTGCATGTTGCAATGGTTTATTAGCGAACGGGCTCGACCGACGAGAAAATTTGTACAACAATTCGCGTCGAGTACTGTTGGAATACAGAATGTGTTTGTACACTTTTCGTCTTCAACGCACTGAAAGTGTTAACGTCGATGGTAACATTTTTGAATATGTGTTTAGATTATTTTTTATACAAAAGTCAGACAGTTCTTTAAAATACGAGTTGATTTGAAAGTTCGCGTCCTAACATTTAATTGGCAATAATATTTTAAATATTTGTAGCGCATTACAAACCGATATCCATCTTATATATAACCTCAAAGTCCTATAATTAATGTGTCGAACAATTTATTGCAAACATCAATGAAAATAAAGCTCTTTTTGTGCCGTTGTTGAAATGGGTAAAGAACATTGTGTGGTAATAAAGTTTTTTGTCATAAAAGTCTTAACGCCAACAGAAATCTTTAATGAGATGAAAAATATACTGGGTGATAGTGCATCCATCGTATACAACCGTAAAGAAGTGGATAGCTGAATTTAAATGTGGCCGTGTAAGCTTAGAATGTAACTCGCGTAGTGGACGTCCAAAAACTGCAACGACAGAAGAACTCATCAAAAAAGTGAATGATATTGTCTTACAGGACTTGCGATTAAACGTATCCGAAATTACTATGATTGTGGGTGTCTCAGATGAACGCGTGTATCACATCCTAACTAAAGAGTTAGGTTCAGTTAGTTAGGTTAGGTTAGTTAAACCTATCGGCAAGATGGGTGCCGTGGGACTGACAATTGATCATAAACGCATTCAAGTACAAATTTCTCAAGACTGTTTAGATCGACTTAAAAGGCATACGCCTAACTTTATCCTGCTATTTATAACGACAGATAAAACTTCACCATTATACATCAGAATCAAAACAAAAATCAAAGCAATGGAACCATGGTGATTCTCCGCTAACAAAAAAGCAAAATCAGTTTTATCCACTGGAAAAGTTATAGCTTTAATTTTTTGGGCTGCTAAAGGGATTCTTCTGATTGAATATCTTCTAAAGGATCAGACGATATTAGGGAGAGTATTATGTTAAACTTTTGAATCGACTCGATCAAACAATTGTGAGAAAAGAGCGGATTTATCAAAGAAAAAAATCATTTTTCTATCTGGACAATGTACGTCCCCATACAAGTGCTTATCCATGGAAAAACTCATTGAATTCAAATACGACTTGATGCCCCATCCAGCCTATTCTCTAGATTTGGCCTCCCCAGTATTCCATCTATTCTCAAAACTTAAAAAAATCCTTGGTGATAGGCGATTTTTGTCAGATGAAAAACTGATAGCAACAGTGAATCGCTATTTTAGAGACCTCCAAGAAAAAGACTTCCGGAACGCCATAGAAGCACTGGACCATCGCTGGATGAAGTACATTGACGTTCAGGGGCACCATATTGAAAAATAAAAAAAAATAAAAACACAAATTAGATTCTTTCATAGTTATGCCGCGAACTTTTCAAATTTCCCTCGTAAGTATCAAAATATAAATATGGGTTTAGTTAATATACAGAAGTTGTTCAATTGGTATGAACATGACAAGTGTAAACAAATCTATTTTTTTAACTAGGGTTAGTCTGATTCCTCGCGATATCTCTTATCAGTTTTAGTCAACATGTCTGAGGGACAAGTAGCAAACAGTGTTGCTTAGCATATCACAAAAGAAAACGTTATTGCTTCCGCAATTTACATCAGGTTCCCAGGCCAATGTTAGAGAAAATATAAACCATAAATAAGAATGTATAACAAAGCAATATTCTTCAAGGAATGACATAAATGCGTAGAAGATTAACAAATTCTATTTCTCTAGATACGAATTGTCTGATTAAAAATTTATGTCACCTTCAGTCTTAAACTTCTTCAGCAAATTGTGTAAATATATTCTCAGGACTAACAATAAACATAGACGACGAGAATTGTAGGATTATCAGGCTATCTGAAGGTGAAACGTGTAGAAAATTTGGTAATTAGTTTCATGTAAAGTAAATATAATCGTGATTAATAAATCTAATTTGTATCGTACAAAAATTAAGAAATAAAAGTATTTGTTGATAGAGCGGCGTTTCAGCGATTCTAGTGCTCCAAGTACAATTATTTATTATGAAGAAAAGAGAAGAACATAATTTACTCGAGCACTCATTAAATTTGTATGCGGGCTGAACGAATCACCGATCGTTCGATCCACACAACAATTTCACAAACTGGGTCCGATTAGTGTCGTTCCAAACGACTCCATCGCTATATTAATACATTTAAAGTCGTCTCGCGCCGATACATCCACAAATCCAGCGATCCGAAATCCGAATCGACGTCAGTGTGACAATATCTGTCGGATATAATCCTCTGCGTTATGAAGTTGTCTCGACGATGACATTAAACATTTTTCGATCCGAGCCGATACATAAATTGAAAACGAAAACGCGACGTTGCTTCGGACACGAATTAGTAGTAGTTTTTTTCTTCGTTCTTCATCTCGGCATGTTGCGTTTACCTGTGTGGATGTGTGTGTGTGTGTGTGTGTCGCTTAATCAATCATCAACCTACTCACATTTACATGACTATGGTCTTGCTTGTATAAATGTAGACGTCGGTGATTTCAGAATACAAATTCTGAATATATCAAATTTAATGAGCGAGATACTGCCATGTTAGATTTATTAATATGAATTTTAATGACATATCGTATTTATTATTCAGCGCATAGTTTACAAATTACACTGCCACTGGACGTTAGATCCGTTCAACAATATCGACGATTATCAATTTGTTCTATAACTAATTAATTAAGAAAATTGAATCGCATTCCCGAACTGGCGATATAAATTTAATTGTTCTTAAATAATCACCTTTTGTCGAACATTTTCAACAAAATGTGTTCGTTTCGTTCGGCGATATGAGATGTCGACGAAACCGGACACGCCCGGTTTCTTAAATGCTCAATTATTCGTGTATGACAACTATCAACATTCGCCGATAAAATGAAGATAATATGTTTTTAAAACGCTTAAATTATTTTGTTTGAAGATTATTTATCGAATCGAGTCGGAGTCACTTATCTCTCTTACAAATACTACAACTATAGTCTGTTTGTCAGAAACCAAAATCAATTTTTGATTAATAAGCTGCATATCTTTGCTTCATTTCGTACACCTTATTTCATATTCAAAACTACACACACACACACACACACACATATATATATATATATATGTGTGTGTGTGTGTGTGTATGTGTATGTATGTGTGTGTGTCGATGTAAAGAAATTTTGATAGTGTTTTAACCCACATCAACCTTGAATCGATCTAATCAAGTATCAACGTCACACAAGAGACATATCTGAGTACAATCGTTTTACAATGATTCCACGACAAATTATGACACAGACATAGGTTGTCTCTTGACTGAACATTTTTTGCGTCGCATATAATCTGTTTCGGAAGTGATAAAACCTATTGTCGAACATTTTTATTGAAAAATACGTGTTGTCTGTTGTTTTTACAAGAATTTCTTTTAACGTCGATATTAAACGAAGAGAAGATCCCTTGAGCTGTTATTCTGTTTGATATCTGATCGACGATCAAATAATTTGAAAAGTACATGATGTATTTTATTAGAATCCATTTATAACAAAAACGGTTAAATGAATCATATTTTTCTTCCGAAAATTTTCTGCTTCAATCGTAACGCTAAAGTAATTGGACAGAATTTGTATGTTATTTCTTCAATTTTCATCATTTATTAAATATAAGTATATATATATATATAATTATAAGTGGCGATACAATCATAATTGTCTACTTTTTGATAGTTTTTCAATGTTTTTATTATGCAAACTTTGGTTTTTTAATCTCACATATGTGACTATGTAAAATCTTTTTTCAGTCATAATTTTCTGTATCTTCTTCGTCTGTTTTCCCTCCTGATTAGCCATCTCTTAAGTATCTTGTTTCCACATGTTCACATATGTATTCAGTTAGTTCTTATAGTTTTGGTCCATTCTTATTCACAACACTTCGTGTATATGAACTGGTGTGAAGATTCTTCTGAATATTTTACTTTCACATTTTTCTAACACTTTTGCACTTAACCTCATCTCATCTCGCTTCCCAAAAAGCTATTTCAAATATTAGGTTAGTAGGAAATAATTGAGATTTTTGTTTCTGAATTTTAACCTTAATTTTTTTTAATGAAAGTGTCATTTCATCATATTTCCTTCGGCGTTTGTCTATTAAACTAGCTCGATTACTGATAAATAGGTTAAAGATTTTAAAACTAAAACGCCAAGAAATAGTTTCTCTCCTGATTAAGTGATAACTTTTCACAACGAAAACAAGCTTTTAAACGAGACAAGAGAAAGCATCTCTAAGCAGCATACGCACACATTTGTCATATTTAAAATTCTAGAAATCCTCGTATATAATTTTTTTAAGAACGTAAATCAAGAGAAAGATGACGTAAATTGGGTCACAATCTCAAATTTTGGTTCGACGCAAATCGAAAAGACGGTTAATCTGGAAGACGTATATCGGTGGAATATGTATATATATATATATATATATATTTATATTATATATATATATATATATATTATATATATAAATATTATATATATATATATATATATATTATATATATAGATATTATATATATATATATTATATATATATATATATATTATATATATATATATATTATATATATTTATATAAATATATATATATACATATATATATATATATATATATATATATATATATATATTATATATATTTATATATATATATATATATATTTTATATTTATATATATATATATTATATATATATATATTTATATATATATATATATTACATATATATATATATATATATATTACATATATATATATATATATATATATATACATACATTAGGTGTACAAATTAATTTAGTTCTTTTATAAAAAAAGACATAAAAAAATATAGTTTACAGAAAAATGGAATACATTTTAATTCTCAAAATATTCCCTATTACTTTGTATAACGCCATTGTGTTCAGTACTCTTTGTGAGTATGTTTCAACTGCTTGACCAAGAAAATATTATGTTAAATGTGTAGTTTGGCATTTCAAAATCCTAAACGACGAGAAAATCTTTTAATGATATGACTGATTGAATTTAAAAGCACATAATTTATTTTTACAATCAATAATTGTATTTTTCCTGACTTTCCACTTTTTTTTATTGTTTAGAACAGTGATGTAAATACCAAAGTAGAATATAGTACTATTTTTATTACTGACTAGGAAACTTGCAAAAAGCTTCATAACAATATATCTGATCTGATTCTAAACTATGTGCTTTTTCTAAAGATAGTTATGAGTGTTCGGTAAGTTTGTTATATTAAGTAATTAATATAATATATAAATATAGTTTTGTTACTGTTGTTAAATTTGCTTTCACAAATAAATTGGCTCCTTACTCTTGCAAACTATAAAAAAAATCTAATAAAAAACTTTCAATAAATGGTTTTTAAGAATTGTTGGTTATTGCCTATGCACATTTCTGTGATTATACCATCATTTTTAAAGTGATAATAGACAAAATACACCTAAAAAGTAATCAAAGTAATCTATAATAATTGATAATTTTGGATTTGAATAAATGTTTGTAGTTTTTGGAATTAGAAAAAAATTCCATTTGTGAAAATTACAAGATAGAAGTTTTTTCAACCATAATTACAAAAGTGAACTAATTACTAATATTATTTACGTACAGTATTTGAGATAATTTATTTAAAATGTTTCTGTTTATATTTAAAAAATATATTTCTTTATAACATTTTTGAGAAAGAAACTATGACATTAAGCTATTTTCTTCACATAGTCATAATTCTTGAATGACTTGTGATGCTGATATGAAAGAAAAAAAATAAAGTTTAAATTGTATTAGGTTGGTAGTAATTAATTGCGGTTTTTTTCTAAATCCTAGCCTTAATTTTTTTAACGAAAGTGTCATTTCATCGTGTTCATGTTAATATCATTTTAAAGTGCATTTTTCGGTCTGTAATTTGGTTACATCGACTGTGGTGCTATTATTAATTTTTTTCAAATTGGGCTATTGAACTAAAGATGGAAAAGAAAAAATAGGATCATTTTTTTATGAAACTCGTGGTAAACCAAAAGAAACTCCTTGTAAACTAAACGATACTTATGGTGTGGGTACTGTTAAGGAACGTACGGTGTGCAATGATTATAAATTGTAATGGACAAAAATTTCTTACTGGAGACGACAGCCTTAAATATGAAAGAGATCGCAAGCATCCTTTTTTAGTTCATAACGATCAACAGAAGGCGTTAGTTGAATCAAAACCACACACAAAAATCCGAGAACTTGAATAAAAGTTAGGTGTTTATCATCCGACAGTTCTGGATCACTTAAAACAGCTAGGAAAATATAAAAAGCTGAAAATGTTTATGAATTTGAAGGTAATAAACCTTAATTATTTTTCTAGCAACATAATAGATTGTTGCAAGAAGGATATATATATATATATATATATATATATAGATATATAGTACTGATACTCGAAATTAATGTTTCATTTGTATAGTAATATTTTATGTTCATATTGTGTTTCGAACTATTATGTAATTGTCCTACTGTTATGTTATCTGTCAACTGAAGGGAGTAAACGTACGATTATCTATCGCATAAATGGAGAACTTCGCGTATGAACTGGGAAAAAAATGCGTACGTGTACAGTAGGTAGGTAGAAAAGTGTCATTGAGCGAGACCGATAGAGACAGACGTATTAATTAATTAAACACCCTGATATATTTCTTGTAAAGTCATCCGGACATGACAATATACGAAAGAGATAAATCATCCGAGAAATATTAATAGTCGAGTGTATTTTACACATCTAGTAGTGAAAAAATTGTTCGAGCATTGTGTCAGGACCGTTAATTCGACGACACCAAGAATTATGAATATCATTATAAATTATATGTTCGGGATACGTGTTTAAAAATCTTTCTAATTTATCGACTGATCGATGGGACAAGATAATTTTCGATGTGTCTATGTGCGAGCGTATGAGCAATATATATATATATATATATATATATATATATATATATATATAAAGTTATGTACAATGTAAACCGAACTCTAATCAAATTTTCACCTGTGAGTCTTTCGACCATTCGTCGATTAGCCTCTTCTTCGCATACAACTCCGTTACGAATGCGACTAGAGAGGAACGGATATCACGATAAAAACCTGTTATTCGATTCGTTCGGTGCTGTATTTTTTTCCTTCGTTCAAAATCGCACATCGTACGAAAATAGTAAACGACTATCGATTCCGAATTAATCATAAATTTATTTCTGGTAAGATAATTTATGGCCTACACCTTCTCTTCCATAAAAAAAAACGTTCGTTTCACTCGTACTAAACAGTGAAATGACTCTATCGTCCATTAGTTTCCATATTTATTAATAGTTTTAGAATATTTAATTATATGCAAATCGTAGTTTTTTCTACCAATTTTATTGTTGCAGGAATAGTATTAAAACAAAAATATTGCGCAAATTTAAATAATGTTTATCGAATGTGTGTATCATAATCATTTATATATATATATATATATATATATATATATATATATATATATATATTGTTATTTATGATCATATTTTATTCATTCGAAACATTTCTGAAAAAATTTTATGTTCGATATATTAATATGGCATATTCGATCGTTTAATAATATTAATAAATGTGATATTTTATTGAAACTAATTTGTTTGTTTTATATGATTTGTTAAGATAAAAAAAATCCTTTACGTTTCATGATGTGTTAATGTTTCCTGTACACTTTTTTCAACAATTGCAGCTTTTTTCGTTTCGTATGTTGAATCACATCTCATCATATATTGACATCTTTTACAAACCATTTTCTCTATTTAACTACTCTACTTTATATATTAGTGTGTGGTATCGTGCCAATATTCGTTGCGTGTTTTAATTTCTGAATAGTTTTTCGAAATGTATATAAAAGTTCGAAACCTGCGCGGGAAATCGATCGGATTTTATTACAAAGGGCGCAGTTTTATTTTTAAACCAAATATTTTGGGGTGATGTCGAACTAATGGGTGCAGTGTTTCAACTGCAAAGAGGAATTTCATAAATTTATTCTTTTTCACCCCACAAACCATAAAAATATATTTCAGGTCAAAATATTCAATAAATCATTATTGTTACTTATGCGCCTTTCTATGGTGATGACATCATCTTCAAAGCGCCAAGGTACAGAAAATCTTATACCTACGAAACGAAAAGGGTACAATTATAGAAAAGAAGTATACAGAGAGGAAATCAAATTAAAGTTATCCAAGTACTGAATAATTCAATTTATCGAAAGGGTAAATAACTGAAATTTCGTTCTGATCCTTCTCTTAATTTGAATCTACTAAACGTCTGTACTCCACAAAAAGTCACTAAATTCAGACATTTAGCTGGTCCTAAACAAAAAGGACATCTAAGACAACATGCCAACAGGATCGCATGTATAAAATCTTACAATAATAATTTTATTGTGATGTTACTCTATTTATCTATTGACTTTACTGATAATGTACAAGGAAGATTTTCCTGGAAGATAGGAAAAATGATGAATATGAATGAATTTCTTTATACAAAAATGAAAATTGAATAAATTACCATTCTGAATAATTCAAGATATTGTTTTTATCTTGTAGAAAATATAAATTATTAATAATTAAAATTGTATAGGCTTTATAATAACTTCGTGTGTGTGTGTGTTAGATATAAATGAAATTACTATGCCGAAAGAAATATTGAGAATACATTTAATAGATGCTGCATGAAAATCTTAAAAGACATGAACAGAAATTGAATTCCAGGAATCTGATTAATAACCAATTAATACTAGAAAAGTTTTTACAAAATCTGTTTTCTCTGCATGTAATTGGGTACATAACTATGTAGTCGATGGTTGAAACAGAGTTTGTGTAATATGAATAATTAATATGTGATAGTACTGTACGTTGTAGCTTGAGGACCTATGTATCGATTTCACAATATCTAGTACGAAACGAATCATTAAATAATTATCAAGATAGATTAGGTATCTGTTCACTTTAAATTCGTGTACTTGCAATTTGTGATTGCAGTACTCAGTATGTGTACATATATAAATAAATATGTATATAAGTATATATATACATATATATACATATATACATAATATATTAGGTTCTAACATATAAAGTTTCCGAATTTCAGTCAGACAGTGGTCGTCCGCGATCGAGAAAGTTTCTGTGCACTATTTTACAAGTTCAGCTATTTGGAATTGACTAATGTACTGTTCCCTTCAATTGTTTTTAAATACAGAGTTATTGTTGTTATTTTTATTTTTTTATACCCTTTAACAGGATGGTGTTCACAAAAGATTTACGTCTATTTTTTTATATGAGTTCAAGTTGGGACACAATGCAGCGGTATCAAGTAGAAATATCAATGGAGCTTTCGAAGGAGAGTCGGATAGCCAGAGAACAATTCAATTATGGTTTAAAAAATTTCGTTCTGGTAATATGAATCTCGATAATAAGCCACGAGGAAGGCCCAAAACCATTGTAGACGAAGAACATTTGAAAGCCATGGTGGAAGCTAATCCACATATAACAGTTCGAGCTCTCGCATGTGATTTAATCCTTAGTGTTGTGACTGTTTCTCGTCATCTTGCTGCAATAGGAAAGGTAAAAAATCTGGATAAGTGGGTGCCGCACGAATTGACAGATGGCTAGAAACTGAGACGCTTAGAGGTGTGTTCTTCATTGATGATTCGAAATGATAAGACACCATTTTTAAATCGAATTATTACTTGTGATGAAAAGTGGATTCTGTGTGATAACAGAAAAAGATCTGGACACTGGTTAAATACAAATGAAACTCCAGGACACGCACTCAAGCCGTCATTACGCCAAAAAAAACTTATGGTTACTGTGTGATAGACAAATAAAGGAATAATCGATTATTCTTTTTTAAAACCTGGTGAAGCAATTACGGCTGATTCATATTGTCGCAAAATCGACAATATGAATAAAAAATTAAAAACAATACAGCCATTGCCGATCAATAGATATAGGCCAATACTTTTGCGAGACAATGCTCGACTACACACATCTCGAATCCAATTTCCAAATTAAATTCATTCAATTATGAAATTTTACCGCATCTCCCTTATTCATCAGACCTTTCACCGACAGACTATCATCTTTTTCGCCACTTGGAATATTATTTAAGAAATAAAAAATTCCGAAACCAAACAGAAGTGATTCAAGGATTCGAAGACTTTATAAGCTCTAAAAATGTTGATTTTTATAAAAATGGGATAAACAATCTAATTTCTCGTTGCCAAAAGACCATTGAAGCTGATGGAGCTTATTTTGATTAAATATATTTTTTGTTAAAAATATTGCGTTTTAATACTCACCTACAAATTCCGTAAATTCATATATTACACACTTATATATATATATATATATATATATATATATATATATATATATATATATATATTAAGTGTAAATATTAATTCGGTTCCTTTAAATTGAATCAGTCATAACTCTATTTTAAATTAAAATAGTTTCTCGTCGTTTTAGGATTTTGAAATGCCAACCTTAATATTTAAAAACACTATATATAATACCCAAGCGGTTGGCATAATCTCACAAATAATAGTGAACACGATGGCGTTCGAAAATCAGTATATTAGGCATTGCAAACTTTTCGCAATCTAGTTGAAAAATATGCTGTCGAAGCCGTAGAAATGATTTGTTCAGCTGTAGAGGAAGGTCTTGTGATGCATAAAATATGCAAAAAAATATTTCAAAAGTTTTGTAGTAGTGATTTTGATCTTTTCGATCGAGTACTTCCCGGAAAACTGAAAAAATTTGGAGACGAGACACTTGGGCAGCTGTTAAGTGAAAATTCCACCCAGACGGAACAGGTACTTATTCAATAATTCGGAGGTACCGACTGAACAATTTCCTATCGACTACATCAGCTGGGGAAAAAAACTAGGCCAATGGATTTCACATGAGCTCAGAACGAAAAACAATGTAAGAAGATGTAATACAGCTATGTTTTCGCTCACAAGGCTCAAAAGGAAGATTTTTTACATAAAATTATAATGGGGGATAATAAATGTGTTTTGTACGATAATCCTGAGTTCCGATAATCATGGATCAAGAGCTCTGTAAACAGTCAGCATCGAGTCCGAAATCAAATATTCACGCCAAAAAAGTGTTATTGTGTATTTGGTGGGACATTTAGGATGTGGTGATTATAAATTTTTCGAACTTGGTCATACTGTCAATTCAAAGAGCACTACTAACTACAGCTCATCTGTTTGAGTGACGAATTTGAGAGAAAAAGACTATTCACTGATGATGGAATAAGGCGTCATTTTGCAGAACGACAGCTCTCGGCCGCACTACGTGAAAGGGACCAATGACGTTATTTGTTCTTTGGGCTGGGAAGTTCTTCCTCATGCGGCGTATTCAACGTATTTAACCCTGTCAAATGAAAACCTTTTTCCGTTGCTCCAGCATCACTTGGCTAATATCCATTTTACAATAGTGGAAGAGGTCCGAAAATGTATCGACGAATTCAACGATTCAACTCCGCCATTTCTTTCGAGAAGGATTCATCAGTTACCCAACTGATGGAGTAAAATTATACAAAATAATGGGGGCATTTTGAGGATTGAAGTTTATTCCATATTCCCATAAATAAATATTCGTTTTCTATAGAAAACACACTGAATTATTTTATACATCTAATGCATATATATATATATATATATATATATATATATAAGTGGATGGGTTTAATAAAAAAATTACTACTCACACACACGTGTGATCGCATCTTGTCACCAACGTTGACACCACAAAGTAAATTGTTTGATTTGTTCAAAAGTCCAGGCTTCTTATTCCACGACGCAGTTTTGTTATTGAATAATATGCTGTTAAGGTAATTCGAGACGTATATCCGTTCCCTTTATGCGAGAGAAAATAGCGAGAAATGCTGTCAACACGTTTTTGTTTGACTTATTTTTATTTAAAGGACATTTTTTCACAAGTAAGGATCTCTGTTTTTTCTACACGTACACAAAGATGTTAATCATGATCATATATACTTGTTATCCTCTCTCTCTTTCACTCTTTTTAAATTACTAACGTGTGTGTATATATGTGTATATATTTAAAAAAAAATCAGTTCGAATAAAAATTTATCTGAAAAATTTATTTGACGATGTAAAAAGTCTGTGAAGATCGAACGGGATCTTTTCATAATATTGTTTTCATAAACATCTACTATTTTGATATCATTTTTTCAATATTTATGTGTTATTGAGGATTCGACAATGTGTTATTTTTTTTATCTACGATAAATAAAAATTGAAATTTTTCTTGAACGCTTCAGTAGATACATTTAAAAGTTTATATTTGTCTTCAGAATGAAATAGGGAACAGTAATATGTATATTGATACTACTATACGAACACTAATTTTATAAACCGTCTATAAGTCTTTAAATAACGACAGTATGCATTTAAAACTAAAGCAACGAGGTGTAATTTAAATAAGGTTCTTATCTGTAATGAAATTTAAATAAATTCTGTTCATGTCCGTCTCTCTCCAACGCCTAATATAAAAATGTATACGTATGCATAACTATATATTATCAACCACACACACACACACATACATACACATACAATGGGTCCTCGACGGCAGGTGGTTGCGTTCGTTCAATTAAAACAGCTAAATTTTAAATTTCGCATCTGATTGGACGAAGGCGAGCATTTTTGTTTTCTTTAATCATGATTTAATTCAGTCGAGGCGTGGCTTCCGTTCAATTCCGCACTGATAAAACCTGGAAGTCATCGAGATAATAAATACCGTCTCGAAAAAAAATTAATTGGACGAAAAACCGAAAATTAATTCGGACGCGTGTAAATGTTTCCACCGACCTAATGCACGTTTGGTTCTTCTGTGTTTACACAATGGCAATCAAAATAATAGTTGTGAGAAATATTGTATTAGTGTAAAAAAAACTGGAGTCCATATTTCAAGCACAACGCATCCGCACTTTCGGCAATATTTTCGCTTTTCATGAAAGTGTTTGTGTTTGACAGCTGTTTTTCAAAAAGGACACAAATTCCGATTATAACTTGAAATGATTTCAATTTCATTATATCTGAAAACAACTTCTGTGCATGAAGTATATTATTCATGCTATTCAAATGAGTATACGCGGATATTGGTTTATGTTATATATATATATATATATATATACACACACATACACATATATATATATATATATATATATATATATACACACGTATATAAATGCATTGTATTTCCAGTTACGTGTATAACTCACTTGTGGAGGAACAATTAACTTTTTATCTATTTCAAGTTTTATATACGGGTACGTTTCGCTCCGACCTAAATTGAAAATAAAAGGAGCTGTAACTGTCTTTTACTGTTGAATTTTTATTATTTATTATGCACTAATTTCATTTTATAACTCATTTGAAACAATTTAGATGAGTTCAAAGCAGATGCGCGTTGTTCCTTTCTGACATATTATTTTAATGATTCTTCAATATTTTACATCCGTGCAATTCGACAAATGTGCATGTATATATATATAAATATATATATATATATATATATATATAATTAATCTATAACTATCGATAAATATATATATATATATATATATATACATATATATATATATATATATATATATATGTATATATGTATATATATGGATATATATATATATGGATATATATATATATATATATATATATATATATATATATATATATATATATATATATGTAGATGCATACTATCACAACTATCTCATGCACTTTGATTCTACGATCATTTAAAAGAATGTCATGGATTTTTTCAATCATCTCTTAAGTAGTCACCTCAATATGACGACTTGGACGTTCTTCATCACAAACGTTTGTACGACCACGTGTAAATTTATTGAACCAATATCTGACGGTTGTCATCGAAGGTGCAGTCTCCGTAGACAGCGTAAAACTTTTCTTTAATTTTCTCACTAAAAAACAGAAATCTAATCACTGACTGACACTGATTTTTTCCATAGTTAAAAAGGAGCAATAGTTGTTTACTTTGAATGACTGTCGAAACTAAGCTAATTAACGTATTGTGCTCAAACTTTCACAGCAGTATTTTGAAAAATAATGCTGTTAAAAAATATTGAAATTTGATATTAATAGTGTCATCTATTGTCAAATACAGGTTATTATCATTCTACCCTTGTGTGTGTATGTACGTATACATAAACATATATATATATATATATATATATATATATATATATATATATTCAGATAAATAAATGTGAAAATATTTTACAAAAGTATGCATTATTTATACTTTTCATGGGTGCAGTTATGCACGTATTACAAAACTAAATTTTGATCGGTCCCTTATTATGTTTTACCAAGATTTTTTAAACAGTTGACGTTTATTTCGAAAAAATGAACTCTGGAAAAAACCACGATTAATATGTGGTTTGTGGACAGTATTACTGGACGAGTTTAAACGAAAATTCGATCTTGAGCCTGAGACTGGTTATTAATTTATTTACATGTGCTCGAATTTGGATATTAGTTCTGATTTGAACAATTCGGGCCCCATCGCCACGGAACTGAACTTAAAATTAAATTTCATCTGTAAATGTTACATTATTCCCGTCACGGTTTAGATTTCCCGTCGTCCGTGTCCGATTTTTAGTTCTTCTATTCTATAAATAACGGTTTCTATTTGGCATTCCTTTATCCAATATATTAGTAATAGAATAAACTATTCGTTTTCCAACTCTTATACGTCGACCTTCCGACACGATGTATGTATATAAGAAATGCCGACGGTATATTTTGATAAGACAGCGTACAGATTCAGCTTAATAGAAGATGCTAATGAATAATTGTTAGTACATCTACTTGTAAGACGTACATATTCGTATCTTAAGAAATTTCACGTACAGTCTTGTGTATGGAGATCTGTTCTGAACGATTTCTGCTCATATCTCCGACGGTCGACTAAATTTCAATATTTACCTAGAATAATGATTCGTGCAACAGACTGTCATTTTCAATTGAAATAATTTATTTCCATTTACGTTCGACAGAGAATCGCACTTACATGCAGTCAGTTTTTTCAGCCCGTGCAATATTAATGAATACGATAGCGAGTTCATGTCTGTGTATACAAATTAAACGCGATGTTAAAATTTGTTTGATTTAATGCAGTTTCAGATATTGTACAGATGATTCGGTTGTTCTGGTGTATCGTGAACATGAACGAACGACGGAAATAATTCCGAACAGATTGGATATGGGCAGGTGACGTTGCACTTAACGATGTGTTTGTAGATCTTAATGTAGCGGGCTGTTTGCTTAAAACAATTAGTGGAGATGTTCGTTTCGTTTGAAAAATGAATTTATGTAAATTAAGGTAACGATTTTTTTTTGTCTAATCGACGAAACCGATATGTTCGGTACGATTGTAAATAACGAAACGGACGATGATTTGTGGCGTAGGAATATCGGAGTACGTGCGTGTAGCATAAAACTGAAAAATTACTCATTATAATTCATAATGTGGTGCTTAAATATTGATTTTTTTATAATTAAATGCCGCGTTTTTGATTAATAAAATGTAAACTGGCACAGAGTATTTCAAAATTCAGTTGATATTAAATTGGTAGTAAAATAATTGCGGTTAATGACCTTTAAATTCATATACATTTTTCTCAGCTAATAATTGACTTTCTCGATCGAAATAAGCATCATTAGAATCGACACATGTTTGTCAATTAATTACAAATTTATTTATTCCGGTGGTGTAAAATTCCGAAGTTTTGGAGTTGATTGAATCTCGAAATGCACTTTCGATAGCAGCTGGGTTGTTGAAGACCTTACCTTATAAGAAGTTGTCGAAATACTTAAACAAGTGATAATCTATTGATGAAATATCTGGCGAGTATGGTGGATGAGGTAATGTTTCATAGGCCAGTTCATTCAACTTTTGCTGGGTCAATCGAGCGATGTGTGGTCGTGATTGTCATGCAGTAGGATTGAACCATTTCGGGGAGAAGACGTCACAGTCCTTGGTATATTTTGTCGATTTCTTGACAAAACTCTCAGCTGCAATAGTTTCGCTAGGATTTAAAAAATTGTACTGTGTTATACCGAGCGCTGACCACCAAACCGTCATCATAATTTCCTTTTGGTGTAATTTCGGTTTCGCGTAAAACATTGGGGCTTCATTTTTGTTCAACTATTGTTCAGACCGCTTTTTGTTGTCGTAATGGATCCACTTTTCGGACACGTTACAATATGATCGGGAAATGGATCGTCTTTATTGTGTAAAAGAAACTTACAACAAACTTCGTACCGGCGATTTTTTTTTTGGTTTTCTTTCAGTTCATGCGATACTCGTTTGTCAAGCTTTTTTGATTTTTCTAGCCGTTTTAATTGGTTCAGAACTGTTGGATGATTAACACTTAAAATTTTTGCAAGCTCTCGAATTGTTGCGCGTGGTTCTGATTCAATTAACGCATTCAGTTGGTCGTTATGAACTGAAAAAGACGCCCGTAGAACTTTATCTTCAAGACCCTCTTCCCTAACACGAAATTAGTACCCACAATTAACAGTACCCACACCAAAAGCATCGTTTAGTTTACAAGCAGTTTCTGCTGCTTTACCCCCCATTTTGAACTGATTAAAAATGCTTTTATTTTCTTCTTTTCCATCTGTAATCCAAAGCGAAATTTGAAACAAAATTATTAATAAAACCAAAGTCTATATTACCAAAATACAGACTGAAAAATGCACTTTAAAATGATATTAACATGAATATGATAAATGATACATTCACTGAAAAAAATTAAGGTTACAATTCAGAAAACAAAAACTGTAATTATCTTCCTACCAAACTAATATCAACAAATGTATGATAAAGAATGACAATTTTTATAAACGAGTTTTTTTTCATGGCGTTTACCGAGCTGTATGTTTGTGAAAAAGATACACGAGAAACAAATTAGAGTACAGAGACAGAGATTACAGGTATATGATTAAACAGTCGTTCGTAGTCGTAATACTCATAAGTGTCTCTTGTATGAACATAACGATTCACCCCTTCTGAAGCGAGTGAATGTAATCGAATACATGCAACACATTCGTAGCCCGTAGAGATTCAATTCTGCAAACGGTCATGTCATTATTGAGACCTAATACGGCGCTCGAGTCGACAGACAGTCCATATAACAATTTTCAATCTCGCATAATGGGCACTCGGACGTGAAATATTTGGCAAGCATCCACCAACTATTAAAACTAACCTCTCGAATGCGGTGCAAAACATCGCACCTCAAATTTTATAACCGTACTATTAAATTCAGACATAGTTGAGGAGAACGTCTATCTATGCAAGTATGCGAGTCTTTACTGAAACGACCGTCTCTGAAGCCAACTTGCCAGTAAGTAGTGCGGCGCGCAGCGCAATTTGCAGACCGACTGCGAGAAAGTTTTAACTTTCTGGCGATAAAACGCCGGGAGATGAGATGTTTAGAACCGGCGCTATCTGCTCATGAATGTATGTCGCCGGATTCCGTATTAAATATTGCCGAGATGAAGCTGTGCAGTCGTCGGAGGACGTTATTCTATTTTTATGGAGGGATTGAGCTTCTTAGACGGCGGTTTCAAATTATTCTTGCTAGATTTATTCCAAAGTGCCGATGATGTTTAATTGACGACCCTAATGTGGACGATTCGATTGTTTTGCTACGTTTGAAATATTTTTTTTGTACACGGTTTGGCCCGTTCTGTCTTTGTTTCGTTCACTATTGCGTATGTTTTTTTTATAAATGGAAACATAAGTTTTTTGAAAAAAAAGTGAAAAAATTGTGAAAGGAAATAATTTTCTTTTGGAATCAATACAGCAGTACTTCAAAATCGCTTAATTCTTATAATAATCGGTAAATTCATGTAAAAGTTCATTTGTATGTAAAAGTACAAAAAACTAAAGGGTCGCATACACTATCAGTTTGACCGTTAGTTCTGACTGATCAGTTGTGATCGGTGCGATAAACTGAGAGTGAGTGGTATGTGTATCATTCCGTTTTGAACTGCTCAGTACGACTGAAGAACTGAAAGAAATTCCATCTATTTATCTCTCCGACCAACTGTATGGAAGTAAAATTTCAGAATGTGTGTTGCAGTTTTTGTTTGTCTTTTCTTGTAATAAGCTTAATTTTTTATGTTATATTTAGTTACCTATTTTTTTAGTTAGATAAAAATTAAATTAAACTTACATTAAATTAAAAATTAAATTAAACTTTAACCACTTAATATAAAAATTAATTTTCAATCTTCGGTCAAAATATAATCATTTTTTTTATTAAATAAATTATTACTAGTGCATAATTAAAAGAAAAAAATATATTTTCATTGACGTAGCAAGTGTATTTTAACTTAAGGGGTACAAGTTTTTTAAAAAATAATATTTTGTAATAAATGGGACAATTCATAATAATGATAAAATAATTTTAGTAATTCGATACTGTTCGAGACATCCTTTATAACAGAAAAATAACTATATAGAAGTTAATTTTCTACATAGCTTGAGGTGAAGTTATAGTGGAAGACTTATGAACTTTATAACATTTACCCGTTGCCGAAAACCTCAAAGTAGCAGCGAGCCGCTCGTATGAATTTATGACCTGCCTTAAAATTGTATCATTTTATTAGATTAGTGCAAAAATAATTACGGTTTTTACGTATTGAGTATAAAGACACATATATCAGTTAAAAATTATATTTATTAATCAAAATAAAGACCATTGGCCTGCACACATTTCTCCCAACGGGAAACAAGTTTGTTTATTTCTACAAGGTAGAATTCTGGAGTCCTGGAATTAACGAATTCATCGAAAGCGCTGCGAAATGATGCTTGATCTTTGAAAACCTTCTCTCGTAGGAAATTACTTAAATGTTTAAAAGAATGATAATCTGTCGGAGACAGGTCCGAAGAATAAGGTGAGTGAGGTAAGGATTCATAACCCAGTTCATTTAATTTTTTTTGTCATTTGTGAGACGTCAGGTCGAGCGTTGTTGTGAAGAAGACTTTATTATCTTCGATTGATTAATACTAGTCGTAAACAATGCAACTTCTCATGCATTTTTTTCAATTTCCTGATAATATTTTTCTGCTGTTATTGTTTCACCATGATTTAAGAAGTTGTAGTGAATAATGCCATTTACCGAACACCAAACAGTGACCATGATCATTTTTTCATGAAGCTTCGAATTAGAAAACTGTTTTGGTGCTTCTTCTCAGTGTATCTACTGTCATGATCGTTTCCGATTGTTGTAGAGAATCCACTTTTCATCACATGTGACAACGAGATCAAGAAAGGGATCATTTTTGTCACGCAAAAGAAGCGCAGATCAGAATTGTTTGATGTTCATTTAGTTCCTACGGCACCCATTTATTCAGCTTTTTTGTTTTTCCAATTAGGCTCAAATGTCCAACAATTATTGAGTAATCAACATTGAGTTTTTCTGCTACCTTTCGAGTTGTTTTACGTAGGTCCTCTTCAATAATAGTTCTTAAGTCATTTTATCTATAGCTGAAAGATTTTCAGGATCCTTGTCATCATCAAGGCTTTCGTTTCCATTACGAAATTTTTGGAGCCAGTGTTGAACTCTACGTTCACTAATTGACTCTTCGCCGAAAACAAATTTGCTATTTCCAGTAGTTTCTGTTGCTTTACGTCCCAATTCCAACTCGCACAACAAAATCGTACGAATTGATTTTTTCCATGAATAATTTAAGAGGTTATATCCAATAATACTAAAGAATGAAACTAATAGACATAAAATGAAATAAGTAGTGCTATTTTCATTGTTTGTAATGATGCATCACATGACTATACAAAATATAATGCTAACTAGAAAAATCGGCACTAAAATTAAAATGATAATAACCTCAATTATTTTTGCACCAACCTAATAATTAGTGGAGATACTATCGTCAATAACTTGAGGAATGTCTCTTCATTCATTATCAGATAATTATACCAACCTTTGGAATAAAATTTGAGTTCATTCAATAAATTAATATGTGAAAACGGTTTCTTTTTCCTCGACCATTCCTTCACCCATAGTGTTTTTTTCTTTTTTACCTTTTTAGTCTTGTCCATAATGATAAATACACAATCATTAAATCAAAATAAAACGATCGAAAAAGAAATCTGATTGTGCATGAACACATCGTATTAGTTAATCTGATGATGTGTGTAAGCACAATCTGATCAGTTAAAACTCTTTAGATTTAAATGATCAGTCAAAACTGATGGACAAACTGATAGTATATGGTGCTCTTAACGGAAAACTTGTGATGTGTATCTAACAATTCTAGGGCTGCCGTTTTGAATTCTAAAGGGATCTTATCCTTTTGTCGATCTTCTTTAAACGGGTTTTGTACAAGTACTGCCTTTCAATTCAACGTTGATTCAAAATTAAATTTTTCGCATGTAAATTGACTAGTTCGGGCCGATTCCGTTTATGAATAATAGAAGAACATTGCGAGCAATACGAAAGGAATTATTTTAAACGGTGACGCGTTTACTTGATATATTAGCGGACATTAGAGAGACATAAAAGTCGCTCGAACTTCATTTGTGGCACGCACGCAGCACGCACTCACAGATAGACAGACAGACGTACGTACACACTCTTTCTCTCATATGTCTCTCTGTCCGCGCCGTCTATTGTGTCTGCAGTCGCAATTTCATAAATCCGAGCGGCTATATCTGTCTCGATAGTGTGTGTATATGTACGCCTCGGGCGTTTAGAGCGGTTTTGTTAAATGTTTGCATTAACTTTAAACTTTATATTACAATATGTTTGGCGTTAAGTCGGAACGACGAAAAGTTAGCGCAGTTCTGTGTTGTTTTGTCGGCAATAAAACAACGAAAGTAATGCGGAGTCTTATTCTCTGTGTACTACATTTAAAACGAAAAGAAAATATGGCCGCGATAAAATTTATCTGCCGTCTTGGACTACTGGGACGCACAATCGTTCGGATTCCGTCTCTGTCTCGTTCATTCTCTATTATTATCTCGTCGGTTGAAAAGTGTTATGATAAGCGTACGAGTGCGGTTATATTATCGTACTGGAATTGCCGCCGAACACTTTTAAACTGAGTCACACGTTCACACGCTGTGCTCGAAAGTAAACGAAAACGATCGCACTAACTTTTTTGTTCCGTTCGAACAAAGCACGAATTACGTTTATCTCAGTATGTGTGCGTTGTAATAATATTTTCTTATAAAGTCTTGATCTCTTCTTTATTCTCTATAAAATTGTACATTGATGTTTTTCATACTGTTTCGATTTCAAACCTGAGAATCGCTAAAATCACATCTAGAAAGAAATCTACTTGCAATAAAAAATAATTCATAAATCGACAAAAATAAATCGAAGGCTGTATATAAAAAACATTCATTTTTTAAAAAGTTCCACATTTGAATGAAATGTAAAATATGCGTTGGAAAATTAATAATATGAATGCCACAATATCCACTCACCTTAGTCATGCCAAGATACAATATTCTGAGAATGGGGATATTGGATATTCCAGTCATTTCTGCGAGTTGTTTCTTCTTCAGTCGACCATCTTCCAATACAAGATTTTTGACTTTTTCGATAATACCTGGTGGTTGGAGGTGGTTGTCTCAACCGTGCGTCCAGAGCAGTAATCATCTCTCAAGTATTCTCTTCCCTGTTTAAAAAGAAAATGCCACTTATAGACCACGCTCTTTCCTGGTGAACGATCTCCGTAAACGGCATACACCTCTTCCATGATGATTTTTGAGGATTTCCCTTGCTTAGTAAAGAATTTAACAATAACCCGTAATTCAATTTTCTTCATTATTTCGTACTTACTCTGAACTGAGTTGTTCTTTTGGCGATGAAGCATGATGAGTACTGATGACAGCATAATGATACTTCGCTTTTACACTAATTAAAAGTTCTCTGTTCGATTGTAACTAATGAGAAGTGGCTCTGAACCACACTTTCATTCTTTTCCTCGAACTTTTGGACCGCCCTTCTTTGTAGTTCTTTCAATATGTATATATATATATATATTTAAAAAATATTACACTTACATAAGGATTTATAAATTTGTGTGTTTATACGAATTTTTTTTCTATTTTATAAAAAAATCAAGTTTGGTATGATTAATATATATATATTTATATACATACACATATATATATATATATATATATATATACATATATATATATATATATATATACATATATATATATATACATATATATATACATATATATATATATATATATATATATATATATATATATATACATATATATATATATATATACATATATATATACATATATATATATATATATATATATACATATATATATATATATATACATATACATATACATATATATATATATATATATATACATATATATATATATATACATATATATATATATACATATATATATATACATATATATATATATACATATATATATACATACATATATATATATATATATATATATATATATATATATACGAAATCCGTGAACCATTTCTAATAACGCTTTCGAAATTTCGAAATAAAAAAATCGTAAATAAATATTTCTAAGAATACGAACAATGGATTTCAACTTTTATTGCTTTTATTGTATTTTAGGTTCTGTTATGTTCTTTATTATATTTATATTTCTTTATGCGTTTCTATATTTTCTAGAAATCGAGATTTTGTCGCTTTGTGTTATCTTACAACGAAATCTTATAAAGTGTTTATATTATTTTGGAAAATTTTACATCCAAGTATTACATATTCACACCCGTACACATTTCTATCATAAATGTTTTTATATCCTTTGTATTGTATTGTTCTTTCATCATAATCAAAATAATTATTAGATTTAATGAAAATCATTAATCTGAATTTCAGTATTCTGTTCAGCTCTTATAAATACATTACTTATTCAAAAATATAGATTTTTCGTATTAAACTTCAGACCGGTTACTTGATTGATTTTGATTATAAGCAATAGCTGTAAATTTTAATGCAATGTTTAAGGTAATAGTTCATGTGTGGAGGTAAATGTATCTATCGTGTCAAAATAAATACACATAATAACTTTACCATGTTAATTTTTTAAAAGTACAAAAAATATAACTTTTATAATATAGCATTTTATCCAAACATTTCTAAACATTGAACTTTTAACAACCTATTCAAATATTTGATTTAACAGATTAGATTTTGGATTATTTAACCCACTTACGGGCAACGTTGTCTAAACGCAACATTTTATATTTTGATTTTTTCAATCATTTATTATCAATGTTGAAGATTCAACCATAATGCAGAATAATAATTGAAGCTTCATCTTAGGCATATAAATTCTCTGTTTGTAATATTTCTTATATTTAAATATAAAATTTTATTATTTTTACTCAAATATGACAATATTTTGCTGATCGAATATAGTCATCTACAATTATATATAGAAAATATATTTTTATAATAATCGAAATTTGGTTATATGTAATTAGGTTATGAATGTTTACTCATTATCAATAATTAAAAGTGAATTTCGCAAATGTACATCTAGTATTTTTATTTCGATCGTTAATTTTGCGCATCGCAACATTGGCGTAATACGCTATCTCTAGCTGAGCTGACAAATGCAGTCCCAAATTCTGGAATTCCCCTAATATCGGTACTGATCGCTTGATGCTAGTCAATTATTCAGGGATTCCTCTAATACCTGAATTGATGATGCAATGTATATGATCATTTATATATATGATCATAATGATAATAATATATATGATCATATGAAATTTTCTCAAGCAGATGTACATTGGTCATTAGATGAAGATAAATCTGTGCTAATAGTAAGAAAAACATTGTCGTGGAAAATATTTAGAGAAATAAAAAAATCTGCATTTATCGGATAATAAAACATTAGATAAAGTTGAAAAAATTTCCAAAATAAGACCAATTGTTGATATTTTAAACGAAAAATTTATGCATATTGTGGTATTTATTCATCATATATTGATGAACAAATAGTTCCCCATATTATAGACGCCACTCAGCAAAAATATTTGTTCAAGGAAAATCTATAATATAAATTTGGTCACTTTATAAAATAACATCCTCAGAAAAAGATAAAAAGGTACCGTCTCCTCTAGTGCCAAGCAATATATTCATGTAAAAAATGTAATTTACATTCACTTGCAACTTGTTTCGATATTTACTATAATAAAAAATTGATCCGAATAATTATTTTAAAATTTTTCATTAATACATTTTCAGCCTTATGATATCGTTTCCAGCCAACGTGGCGTATCCACAGCATTTTATTTCTTTAAAGTAATTTTTTTAATTTACAAATAATGCTACTTCATCTCTATCTAAGCTAGTTTAAAAGCATTTTTAGCGAAAAAATTAAAATTTTTATTGGTTGGTCGTAAATAGATTAATTTTCTTTTTTATTTTTAAGACTGAAAAACTCTTTCTTTATGATTTATTAACCGGGTTAAAATAATAAAAAAATAATATGTAATTACAATATAATAATATGTAATTTAAGTTTTCATGTTAAAATTTCAATTTTATATCTTATAAATAAACTTTTAGATTATAAGTTGTTAATTTTTTGATTTTCATTTCCTGTATATGTTCGATCAAATATCTTTTCATACAAGTGCATAATTAATAATGGATAGACGTGCTTGATTCGGTTATAATTACAGTTCTCTACGCCACTGTGCCAACATAAATAATCCAAAAGCTAAATCATATCATTCTGATAGAGGTACCTGTGTTATATTCTAACTACGAACTCGTGTTATTCAAATACCCAGAGGATAGTGGAGTTATGGCCGAAACTAGTTCGTAATAATTAATTTTTGTTTTTACGTCGAAGTTTGTGTAAGTTGCGCGAAGCTGTTTGAGCGAAGCAAGCTTGTACTGTGGGCGACATTTTCAGATGTCGAACTTTAGGGGCTTTCGGGTGGTGTGCGCACACACACACGTATATGTACGTTTGTGTGCACACATCTACATTTATATATATATATATATATATATATATATATAATGTATGAATGTATGTATGTATGTATGTATGTATGTATATTTGTATGTGGAATTGGAGTAAACTTTGTGCCGAACCAATTCCCTAGCTCGGGGGATCGTTGCTACCACCGCATCTCTCGTGGTCAGTCAAGAGCGTTAGTTGTAAATGTCTGTCTTCGACATACTAGTTATACATTAATCATATTGGAATAAAGGTTCGCTCGCACTCCATTCAGATTTCTGTGTGTGTGTGTGTATAAATGTGTGTACATATATACAGTGTACAGTTTTATGCGCGGATTTGATTTAGAAGTTAAATTGAATGTTTTTGTGAGGAACTTCATTCTAAGATACTCGACAGCTCGAAATCCAACCCGACTGCATTTTAAAATTGAACTTCCGTAATTGAACATGTTTTCAATTATGAATTAATTCAATTATTACGTCTGGTTGTGAGTCGGTGTTAATTGCGCTTACGTTACAAACATATTTTTTCATTAAATTATATATTAATGTTAAATGCAGTGTACTTATATTAAAAAAAAAACTTTTGCGCGATAATTTCTTGATAATCTTTTTATTTGTGAATAGATGATATGACAATGGAATGAAAATTTAAAGCTTAAATGAAAATAAACTATTTAAATAAGAAATAACATAACAATTACAATTTCTGGAACTATTATTAAATTGGTTTCCATAAGTGAATTTTTATTCTTATGCGTGTCTGACATTTTGACTAACGTTTTACACATGAATCATTTTCTCGCCCCACAATCTACAAGAAAATTGTTTTTGATCAAAGTTCTTCAATAAATCATTATTGATTCTTGTTTATGTGTATTTCGATGACAATCTCATCACCTTCACTTTACTGAAGTACAAAAATATATTTTTTGATTTATGGGGTAAAACAAGAATTAATTCCTGATAGTAAATTTTTATTCTCTACAAACCCTTTAACCCTTGGAAACCGAAGAGAAGGAAAAGGTGGTAAACTTTTTTAATAAATATTTTTCAGTTAATTGGACATTTTCTTATTGTAAACAAAATAAAAACAGAAAAACAGAAAATTCAGATTAGCCATTAGAAATTTCATATTTATCTGCTATATTGTGGATAATCTTTGATGATATTCAGAGAAATACAAATTTCATGATGGAAAACATATATATATATATATATATATATATATATGGAAGCTAAAAAAATGATTACAGTTGAAAATTTGCAGAAATAATATTACTGTTGAGTGTGAAGAATTTTGAAACAATCAAGTATACACAAAATAGTTTCACATCAGTCACATCTTGTACCTAGTCGTCGGCCTCTTCCATTTGCTTTACAGACTACACACTGTGCTTGTTAACCATGATCTGATAGCATTACCTCCGAAAAATGAGGCATCGATTGGTGTGGATTTGGACTTCTCATAGAAGATGCATTTGAAACAACTTTTTGAACAATATGTAAAGCCAATATAAGTTTGTAATCAGCAAGACTCATTCCTTTACGATTCACACGGTAATAAATAACGAATAATTTGTAGATTGTAAGACTGAAAATATGGAATAAAAGTTTTTTGTCCATTTCATTGTTTTTCTTGTCATCTTTTTGATAGGAAAAAACTAACTTATCAATGAATTAAAAAATATCTCTGCACACAGAATTTTATTTCTTTGCGATGCACATGAAAAACTTAGTCTCCAAATTTTTTATACGATTTCTTACAATGATGAACTTTTGAAAAAAAATATTATTCAACCCAATTCTCATGTTCACCATTTTTGTAAGTTTTCAAATGAGGAAACTTCGTTTTTTTCTGATTTTTGGCCGACGGTATTTTTTTTTCTAATGAATAGTATTATAAATTTAGCCTCATTAGGAAGATAGTAGTGACCTTTAAATTTATCATTCAAAAGATAACGCTCTGAAACCATAGTTTCTTTAGAAAACGTCAATAGATTCCTAGATCCACGCCCAGTTTAAAAAGTTAAAAAGTTTAATAGTTTATAAAAATGGATTATGGTTATTTATAAAATTATATAAGGTTTATTATAGGGCTTTACACGTTTTCTCTTTTTCAAAATAACCAATCTCCTCAGTGTTACTAAAGAAAACAATTGTTCAATATTTCTCGTCACAGTATTGCTTTTTTTAAAAGTCAATCGCATATTTATCTGTAATTGCAACTTTATTAACACAGAAGTTAACATATTAGTAGTAAAAATAACCTTTTAATATAGAATATACCATTTAAAAAATATATATATATATATATATATATATATACATATATATATATATATATATATATATATATATATATATATATATATATTCTAGATTGATAGCATAGCAATGCATCAACGCATGCAGCCAAAAATTCAATACAATTACACTTTTTCGATAATTGGACGTAAAGTATAGTAATTCATAGTAACTTTAATCCAGTGTTCTTCAAACAATGTTCCGCGAAAGGCTGAGTTCCGCGAGCCAAAGTTGAAATTTTGTCAATTTCGAAAGAATTTTTGAAGAAAAAACCCGAAAAGCTAAAAATTCAAAATAGTTAATTCATAATAATTTCTTTTATTTCTATAAATATCTATTATTATGAAGTAAAACTGTATTTATACCTATTATGTACTAAAACTGTATGTAAATAATAAGATTTGGTCATGTAAGATGACTGATTTTCAAAACTTATGTGGTGCGCATCTTGAGTTTTTTGGGGACGGTAAGAGTTCCCTCAAAAAAATTATAATCTTAAGGGTTACTTCAGTCGACAAAGATTGAAGCCCACTGCTTTAATCAATAGTAGCTTTAGTTAATCTCAATATAAATTTAGTTTTGAACTGCTTATGACATAGAAACAATTTAAAAAACTTGAGATATACAGAGATATACATAAAACATCTGCATTTTTTCTATTTTCACTCTTAAACTATGATGTATTATTAGAATTAACTTCTCTAAGACATTTAGTATTTAATTTAAGTTAAATTGACTCTGTTTAAATATATATATATATATATATATATATAATAAGTCTTCCCATGAAAATGCCTGAGCATATTCTAATTCAAAAAGTTTTCGCCGATACACCGTCATACACATTCCTTAAAATTTATATTTGTCCCGGAATTTCAAATCATCTGCGAGGCTCGCGAAGAATTCAAAGAAATGTCGGGGAATACTTTTCATTGTTTCATAACAAGTACACGTTTCGCTTTCACCGCCCGTTCCCCGTTTTTCCGAACCCTCCGTCGCACGTGTTTTTTCGCCACACTCACTCTCATTCGCTCACTCGCTCTCCTGTCGAGTTCTGACGACGACGATAACGTCGTTCCATCGAACCGTCGCCGTTTCGTTCGTGAAACTTTTAATATTGTTCAAGTTTGTAAAAACCGTCCGCATTTTTGAGTGACACAAATATTCTTGAAACATTTTACCCACAGAGGATTTTTACTAATTTAGTAAAGTACGGGTGTCAGATCTGTTTTGATTTGGGTCGCGGCACGTCATTCAAAATCGGCGCCCTGCTCTGTAGGTCGCAGCGCAAATTACACATTATACACGTACTTCTATCTCTCTCGCACTCTTTACGCTTATACGTATATACATATATACATATACACCCGTCCGTTTCGCCAGGAAATTTTTAAATGATTTTTTGACATATAGTGTTCGTAGTGTTTCCCGGATTATAAGATTTACGTCGACGATAAAACGATTTTTTTCCATCATTCTTTTTCCGTCGTCCGCACGTGGATATGCGAATGTATTTTGGCGGGCTTTATTACGTGTGTATTTCGTGTAATTTAATTTCGAGTTTACTGCCGGCTATGTGTGTGTTTGTACAAGATTTGTTGAATTTTGAACAGATCACAGGCACGCGAACACGTTAAAAAATAAGCACGAACGTGTCTTTCAATAACAACCAATGACAATTTTATTAAATTCTTTTATCGATTCACTCTATTTAGTTCTTTGTTATTATCGGCAGAACTATTACGTTGAATCGAACGACGATTGAACTTGGCAGATACAATTACTTTTGTACTCGATAAGTAATCATCGAATCGAATGAACATGTTCAATTGAAGTGAGTTGAAACGTCGTTTTTTTGAGAATATTTCTATAAACTTATTGCTTGTCGAGAATAAAATCTCAATACGAGGGTAGACTGATAAGTACTCGTGTTTGACAAGAAAACACACTTTTTTTGAGTAAATTCTTTTTATTTTTTTGAATCCCCTTTTAGCTCGATGTACCTTAATCCAATGCATTTTCATTTTTTTTATCTCTTCCTAATAGTACGGTTTGTCAAACATCTCAAAATAGGCATTTAGAATAAAGATAACTTTCGAATTTTATGCAAATATTTTACCTCGGAGCCATTTCTTCAAGTTTGCAAATAAGAAAAAATTACACGGTGCCAAATCTAGAGAATGTGGTGGATTTGGAAGTAATTCGTAGTGAAATTCATGCAATTTGGCCATCGCAATCGTACCGGTGCATTGTCATGATTAAAGAACACTTTTTTCTTTGACAAATGAGGACATTTTTTCTTAATTTCAACATTCAGCTGGTCCAATAATGATGCATAGTAAGTTCCTGTTATAGTTTTCCCTTTTTCAAGATAGTGGATTACCAATATTCTGTGAGCATCCCAAAAAACATTCGCCATAACCTTTCGAGCTGATGCAATGACTTTTGCCTTCTTTGGTTCACGTTAGACAGGAGAATTCCATTGTTTTGATTACTCTTTCATTTCAGGTGTATGGTGATAGATCCATGTTTCATCAACGGTTTTATATCGACGTGAAAATTCATGTCGATTACGTTTAAACGTCGTTAAATACTCCTTTGAAATATACAATCGAATACGTTTTTGGTCTATTGTGAGAAAACGCTGCACCCATCTGGCAGATAGCTTTTTCATATGAAAATGTACTTGAGAGATGTTCCGTACAGGTTCATATGAGATGCCTTATATCTCAATTATCTCATGCTCTTTGATTCTACGATCATTTAAAACAACGTCATAAAATTTTCCAATCATATCTTCAGTAGTGACGTAAATTGGATGCCCTGAACGTTCTTCATTACAAACGCTTGTACGACCACTTTTAAATTCATTGAAACAAATATCTGACGGTTATCATCGAGGGTGCATAGTCTCCGCAGACAGTATGTAACTTTTCTTTAATTTCTCCATACATTTTCATATCCAAAAACAAAAATCTATTCACTGACCCCTACTGAATATTCTCGATAGTCAAAAAAGAGCAATATTTATTTATTTTGAATGACTGTCGAAATTAAGCTAATTAACGTATTATACTCAAACTTTGACAGCAGTAGTTTGAAAAATAATGCTGTTAAAGATATTACATTTTGATATCAATGGTGTCATCTTTTGTCTACCCTCGTATGCTAAACATATTTTAATTAAATTATTATTTAATCGAATAGAAGCAATACGAGAGTTTAAATATGTGCGTTTTCAATTCTTGTCTCTTGATACATTGTCCTGTTGTTCTTTGTCCTTTTGGATCAGCTAAGCATATATTTTTTATTTTTATTTTAGGTACAAGTGTCATCCTTGCACTTTTCAACACATCTACCTGATGATGGCAATCAGACCGAAATTAGTAGTGAAAGACAAATGGTTAATTGATCCAAAACAACGAAGACCATGTTTTCGTAAAAACTCTTGATTTTTCACCCTCAAGAACTTTATGTATGGGCCTTACTGATTGATTTATTATTCGTCTTGTTGTGTTTATTAATTTTTTTCTTGACGATTTAGATAATTAAAGATTGGGTTTATTACAATAGCATGACTGATAGGGTATGCAACAATCAACAAATTCTTTATAAACGATAAAAAAATAGATACCACGAGTTCGATGGCAGAATGGCCCCGAAGAGTCTTATAATAAAATACGACCATACCTTCTCGAGATAATATTTTTAGTTTTCAGTCCGAATTGTACACTTGAAACCATAAAATCCGCATCTTCGTCCATCACTCGATGGAACTAAGCTCCATGTGCTGCACAATGTCGCAAATGTGCGTATACATTTGTGTCAGAGCATGTGACGTTAAAATAATATCAATTTATAATTAACCGCCGGTCCATAATGGCGTTGTTTTTAACTGTCCGTCCGCAGTTTTTGCATCGGCCGCGTACTCTATAATCTTGTTTTTACGATTGCTTATCTCGCTATAACCTTTTTGTCGCGATCGCAACCAATAAACATTACGGTTTTATCAGTAAACACACACAAACCACTTGTTAACAAGCCAAATCGCGCGTAAAATGGAAACATAAAAACATATATGAAACGGGTGTAGTCTATACACATCGATATGATATAAAATTTTATGTAGTATACTGCATCGAATCCATAAATTAAGCGCGTGTGTGTTTGTTCGAGTGCGAGTGCTTTATTCGATTTTTATTACTAGTATAAATGGTAAGTCAGATCAGGACAATCTGTATTCATTTACGAATCGGATATTGAAATCTGTTTTGTGGGGTCACCGATGAACGATTAAATGAATTCTACGAGCGAAACGCGTCGATACGGTTGAGTTGTTCGACGCTGATTCGTTTAACTAAGCTAAGTTTGTCTCTTAAATATTTTAATGAGTTTCAAGCATGAATGGAATTTCATCAAAGATTAGTTACTCTATATTTCTTAGTGAAAAACAACTAAGTAATGAAACTAATGCAAAAAATGTATGGGTTAATATTCAATTTCTGCTAATGGCGTGAGAGTCGGAATCGATTTGCAGACTTGAATTTTTGAACTATTTCATTCTTGTGTTCTGTATGCAGTAAGAGATTAGAGTTGAACATGCGATAGATGATATTGTTTAGTTCTGAAAAGAATTCCTACAACTGGAAGTGATTTCTCTTAGACCAGTGAATTATTGTTATTATTCGTATCGACTATATTTAATGTACAAGTGGAACAAAACGCATTGCAAGAGCATGAAGCTCTGCACTCTAAATGCATTTCGAGCGCGTTGTGAAATCGTTTCGATGAGAGAGCGTCATCGGAATCCGGAATGAATTGATAAAGAAACGACACGGACTCGGACGTATCTGCGAGTCGTTCGTTCGTTTTAAGTAAACAGTCGTTATCTGCACACTGCGCGCCGCGTTATAAAATTGAGACATCTCCGCACTAATGACCGCACTTGACGTGTCATAATGAGTGCTCTAAACGAGGACGCAATAAAGTCATTACGGTGATTTGTATAATGCCGCCTTATCGCGCCGCTCCGGACGAAAGTGACACCGCAAAGAGTTTATCTCACATAAACACATTCACCTCGGTGTCGTTTTGTTGCAATTAACACAAAAAGACACCGGTTTAATGTACAGCGACGATCAAAAACATATATAATTATGTTAACACTGACACACGTACGTGTTCCTCTGTGTTTATGTTCACGGGTGGCGATAATTTTCACTCGCCGCGGCGGTGGAGACGGTGTGCGCTTCTTCTCGGACTGCTTTAAACTTGTGCGACGATAGTGTTTCAGAACACATGCCGTTCTCTATTTAATTACGTGTTCAATATATACATATATATATATATATATATATATATATATATATATATATATATATATATATATATATATATATATATGATCAGTGCAAAAGTCCGTATACGATTCAATATGTGGTGTTAAGAGTGCCGCATGGCCGGCGTTCATAATTGAAATGTATTCATGTTATATGTCGTTTGAAAGGCAACAGTCATAGTTATCATTTGAGCATTAGACATATTTGTTTTCATTCGATTTGTGTATAAAAAATTTTTTTGAAATGGTCAACGAAAAAATATACTTTTGTCACGTTAAGTTGTACGAGTTTCGAAAAGAAGTAACTGTTGGCGTGGTAACGAAAAAATTCGGGAGGTTTATTTGAACCATGCACCATCACTTCCAACTGTGAAGAAATGATTTGCTACATTTCGACTTGGAGATTTTAACCTCGAAGATCAACTCTGCTCTAGATTGTTAAACCCGAATCTAGTTGACAATAACTCACGAATTTCGACGGAAGTGGGTGCCGAGACACAACGTTGGCATATTGACTGCAGTTAGGAATTTAAAGAATCTGGGTTTCACGTTGAAACTCTACTCGTTGTTTGAAAGAAACAAGTTTGATCCCATCTTTTCGGCAGTTTCTTTGCCTGTACTCTTCAACAGCGAACATTTTTTGGATCGGTTGGTGACTGGCGATAAGAAATGAATTTTGATAACAACGTCTGATGCAGACGAATGTCGGAACAAGCGAATGAATGAGTAGAGCCAGTTGCTAAAGCTGGATTGCATTCGATGAAGGTGTTGCTGTGTGTTTGGTGGAATTGCAAAGGTGTTGTTATTTTGAGCTATTGTCACGGGGCGAAACGATTACTAAAGAGAAGTACTATTAACAACTAACCAAATTGAACACAGCAATTAAAGAAAAACTTCCGATTTTGGCAAATCACAAGGGGGTCATATTCCAACACGACAACGCAAAACCGCATATATAAAAACTGACTCTGTAAGAACTGAAGCAGTTGAAATCATATCGTATCCACCGTATTCTTCGGACATTGTATTTTCTGATTATCATTTGTTCCGGTCGCTGTAGAACAGTTTAAATGGTAAAAAAATGACATTATGGAGGCCGTCAAAAACCACCTCACCGCCTTTTTCCTGAAAACCAGGCAGTTTTAACGAACGAGGAATCCAGTAGCTGCCTGACCGTTGAAAAATAACTGCAGAAAACGATCGTGAATCGATAGTTGATTAATAAAAGCGTTTTCTGCGAAAAATAATCGTCCGAGTTTCAATTTAAATCGTATACGAACTTTTGCACTGACCCAATATATATATGGTTAATATACCAAATCTATAAATACGAACATATTTTTTAGGTTTGTTTCAAATATAATATTAGTTCAGTTCAGACTATATTACACAATCATTAGCAATTTTTGAGATATAATCCTGAAAATATGTTTTAATATTCTAAATATTTCTGATGATTACTTGCTTTAAAATTTTTTCCTCAATTAATTTTAAAAATTTGTACAAAAATCGGTTGGGCTTCTTTGGTGACAATAATTTATTTTTACATTTTTTATGTCTATACAAATGAATTTAAATTAGAATTATTTCAGAAATCAAAAATAATTAGCATATTATTTAATACTGAATGATTTAATTTAATTTCAGTGTTTTTCAATGCTTCATTGTCGATGTTCATCACTATGACTATCCTTTAAGGAACAATATTCTTTTAATGTTACAATAATTTTAACAGCCTATAAATTAAAATACGCCTGATTTCTTAAAATTTAAAGATAGTTGAGTACACATTCGAAAAATGTATTTATAAATTTTAGAATTGTAGTTGTTATTAAGAGAAATTATCATTTTTTAAATATACAGTTTTCAATAAATTTCCACCAAGTCAATATTTTTTCAATCATATGTACAGTAGCGTGTCTAAAAGTGAATCTATGATAGTTGTTCCGGTTCAGTTAGTCTATATCATTTTTTTTTAAATTTATATGCAATTGATTTCTGTGGTTTGTACAGAAGTAAAAGTGTTTGATTATTGTGTTATTTAGATTTTTTTCATCAATGTACATTCTATCGTATAACATTTTTCCAGTAGCAAATTTTGCTGTTTTTTTTTGTCTTGATCAAGAAAAATAGTTAATAATTTCAGTAAAAATGCTAAATAACTTTTGTGATATGATTCAATTGTATTAAGATATTGATACTGTATTTATAACAATTCTGTTTATCATTTAAATTTGAACTTAATAGTATAATTATAAAAGTTTTGTTT
Source organism: Acanthacorydalis orientalis (assembly GCA_034766995.1). NCBI lineage: Eukaryota > Metazoa > Arthropoda > Insecta > Megaloptera > Corydalidae > Acanthacorydalis > Acanthacorydalis orientalis. Next base: position 18,623,148 of record CM068315.1, on the reverse strand, counting down.
AAAAGTCAAGGTCGGGGTGGATTGAAAACGTTGCGACTAAATTTGAAATTTGTATATTGGATTTATATTTTTTGTCTAGGATACAAAATAACTAAATGTGTAAAGAGAATTCTTTCTTGACTCGCGGTTTTAAAAAAAATGAACATTGCACATTAGACGAGCGTTGAGAATGAACTCGTGGCTCGACAGGATGTGCATCGTTGAAGGGAACGACGAATCAAAAATTAGATCGTCCCCGTAATCTAAAACGTTGGCGGCAAACACACAAGAAACATATTTAAATAAATTACACGGCAACATTATAATTTAATTATTATTACTATGATTCTTTTTTCTGTTTGTTCCATGTCTGGCCACGGACACGCCGCAGTCATGGTGAGTGGATATATGTTCTTCTTGTAATATTTATAAACTTGCACGCGTTTCAGTTCTACTAATTCTTCATGTTTGTATTATGTTTGCTGTTGTTGTTTTTTTTGTTGTGCTCGCTTGTACGTCACGAAGTGTACGTTACACTTTAAAATATACAAGACGTGTAAATGGAATAACAGAATAACAAGTTTAATAGAATAACAGTTTTAAACATTGCCTTCTACATATTAACATTTTCGTACATGTTGTTTTGTTATAAAATAATAATCTCTGTTGTTGATCACTTTTTCCTTAAATATATAAATTACACAGAGAGATAAGTGATCTGAACATGGCGAAATTAATTATTTATGGAACAGGAACATTCGTCTTTATGTAAAAACGTTCACATGTACTTGTATTATTTTTTTTTAAAAAAAAAAAAACAGAATACTAGAAAATATGTTATACGTACATTTAATATGTGGATGTGTTTAATAATAACAGTATTTGATATAACTGTTCGTTCACAAAATAATAAATCTATTTAGGGAATGTAACATTTTGTAAGTTTAATTTTTATATCGAGATTAATTGTTTATTCAAAGTGTAAATTTTAAAATATCAATCGTTAATATTTTTCTGGATATATCTCGTAGATATTTTTCTAATAAAAATATACGATATTTTATTAAGTATAAATGAAACGCTTCTGTTGAACAACTTTTCGTAGTCGTTCAAACTAATTAACAATATAACTCAATTTGTTTAATTGATCCCAGGAAACGTCCGTCGAACAAAACCGTGAACAAATAATGGAATTTAATTTACACGAAATTCCAAACCGTCGAGCATCTTTTTTAAGAAACACGATTATTTATGTTGTCTGAAAGAGAGCATCGCGACTCTACCACATCGAACACTTTGTGTGTGTGTGTGTTTGTGTAAAGTCGCTCCCCGGAAAGCACTTAGCGAGTCGTGTTACGTTATCTAACCAATTTTTAAGCCGTGAATACATTAAAATGAAATTTCAGTTATCAGTCAGAGTCTGTGAGCCGACCAGTGACCATAATATGAGACCCGCCCGACGACAATCTTTTACGACTATCGCCGTGCGCTCGCGCTTGCACGTACGTGCGGTGCGAGCGTGTTGCGAAACAGCCTCTGATGAATTGTCTCCATTGTGGGACGAGAATGTCGTCCGCGGATCTATTTTTCTAAAGAAACGCGCTGACGTTGAATTTCTTTCTGTTATTTATAACGCAAGCGGTTCGGATTTCAATAAAAAACCGGCGTATAATTTAAGAGATACATAAAATTAAAATCGCTCGGAATATATCAGGTCGACGCCGGGACATTATTTCTAGTTCGAATTAATATAAAAAATTATATTATCGGTGGAAACCCTGTAGAATACAAACGACCGGATGCCGGGAAGAAAGGTATATGAACATATTATACGAATTTTTCTCAAAATAAAATGAAAACGGTGCAACATAGAGATTAATATAATTTATTCTTTGATGAATATGATTCTAATATAGAGAATAATATTTTTAGATTTGATGTCTTCTTTGATTTGAATTATGTGTTTGTCGACTCTTCGGAAACATTGATATAAATGCGTACAAATACAAGAAAAAGTGTACTCAATAAATATCTTGAATTTCCACGTTCAGAGATTCATGAGGAGTCGGTTCGAATCGTCGCTGCCGAGATCGTCGTGTCTGAACTCGTCACACTCGCTTGCCTTGCACAAGGAAGACAATGTAAACGTCGCGCTCGTCCACATCCTCGTCGAATCCATTCACTTTGGGCAATCTTCGCCGTAATCTGATTCGTTGATAAATGTCACCGATTAATCCATTCATCAAATCGTCGACGGTTTTTATCTTTTCAACGAGAATTTCAGCTTAATTGGTGAATACATTTTTATAATGGATTTATTTTATCGAGCGTGACTGTGGAAACAGATTTTAATAGCTTTCTAATCTGATGTCAAAACGGATTCATGGTGAAGACAACGACCATTAAATACTTTTAAATCCTCTAATCTTTCGATTACCTACACGAATACATTTTTAGTTTTACTCTATATTGTATGTATATATATATATATATATATATATATATATATATATATATATATATATATATATATAATATGAGTATGTGTATACATATTTATCGACATTATAAAATATATTAATTATAAAGATATAAATACTTATTAATTATTCCATTAAAAATAATAATTTAAAAATAGATATATTGCCATTATTTAAAAGATATACGATACTTCTTTTTTGCTGACATATCTTATACAAAGTATTTATTTTATGTAAATCCACTTCTTTTTTACGACTTTGTTATAAATGTGAGTAGTATAGGCTATGAGATAATATTTAAATAGAATATTATTAAGAAAGAATATGACAAAAAGTAGAAATTATAACACGTATTAAACAGTGATAAAAATAGTTTTTATATACGAGGGCGATTTGAAAGGTTCGTGGCCTAACTATGAAAGAATATAATTTGTGTTTTTAAATTATTTTTATTTGTCAATATGGAGCATCTGAGCTTTAATGCACTTCATCCAGAAATGTTCCAGTGCTTTTATGCGGTCCCAGATATCTTTTTCTTTGAAGTCCTCAAAATTTCGATTCACTGTTATTGTTAGTTCTTCATCTGACAAAAGTCGCTTATCTCCAAGGATTTTTTTGAGTTTTGGGAACAGTTGAAAATCTAAAGCGGAAATATCTAGACATTAAGCTGGATGGGGCAGCAAGTCGTACTTGAATTCAAAGAGTTTTGCTATGGATACAACACTTCTATGGGAACGTGCTTGTTCTGGAGGAAAATGATTTTTTTCTTAAATAAACCTGGTCTTTTCTCATGAATTATTTGATCCAGTCGATCCAAAAGTTTAGCATAATACTCTTCAGTTATCGTTTGATACTTTGGAAGGTAGTCAATTAGTTGGATCCCTTTATCATTTTTAAAAAAATGAAGATATAAACTTACCAGTATATAAAACTAATTTTGCTTTTTTGATGGCGGAGAATCCCCATGCTTCCATCCCTTTGATTGTTGTTTTGACTTTTATTTGTAGTTATAAGTCGTCGAATAACATCAGTTGTATCACTCTTATATTGATCTAAACAGTGTTTGGGAAATTTGTACACGAATGCGTTTATGATCAGTTATCAATAAACGCGGTACACATTCCGTTGATACCTTTTTCATACATAACTCTTCAGTTAGCATGTGACACACGCCTTCATCTGAGACACACACAACCTTAACAATTTCAGATGCCTTCAATCACCGACCCTGTAAGACAATATCGTGCACTTTGTGGATGATTTCTTCTGTCGTTACATTTTTCGGAAGTCCATTACGCGGGTTAACTTCTAAGCTTGCACGTCCACATTTAAATTCAGCTGCCCACTTCTTTACAGTTGTATACGAAGATAAACTATCACCGAGTATATTTTTTATCTCATTAAAGATTTCTGTTCACGTTAAGCCTTTTTTAACAAAAACCTTTTTCACCGCACTATGTTCAACTTTATCCATTTCAACAACAGCACAAAAAGAGCTTTATTTAAATTGTTGTTTACAACCAACTGCTTGACACATTAATTATAGACTTTGAAGTTATGTATAATATAGATATCGCTTTATAATGCGTCACAAATATTTAAAATATTATCGCCACTTATACGTTAGACCTCGATCTTTTCAAATCACTGTCTTAAGATCAGAATAAAAAATCAGAATTTTGATTTTTGGAGTTAGATGCGAATAGAAAATTGGAGAGAGGTAGTAATAGTGGATTATTAGTGTAATTATGTTGAATTACGAGGGTGGTCCCAGAAGTACCCGACCCAACAAAGAAAACACAAAAATTTTGGAAAAAAAATATTTATTTTTCAACATAATCTCCTTTCAGCTCTATACACTTTTCCCAGCGATGTTCAATAAGTTCTATACCCTTTTTATAATAAGAACTGTCTTGCTCCCCAAAATACCCATTAACTGCCGACATCACTTCTTCATCGTTGGGAAATCTTTGACCACTGAGCCATTTTTTCAAGTTTGGGAACAGAAAATAATCCGAGGGGGCTAAATCTGGCGAATAGGGTGCATGATGTAGCAATTCAAACTTTAATTCATTAATTTTGGCCGTTGCAATAACGGATTTGTGAACTGGTGCCTTGTCTTGATGAAACAACACATTCTTCTTAGCCAAATACGGCCTTTTTTGCTTGATTTCTTCGCTCAAACGTTGCAATAAGTTCGCATAATACTCGCCGTTGATAGTTTTTCCTTTTTCAAGATAGTAAATGAAAATTATCCCACGCGCATCCCAAAAAACCGACGCCATGACCTTGCCTGCAGATGAAACGGTCTTCGCCTTCTTTGGAGCCGGTTCTCCCTTTTCAGTCCATTGTTTTGATTGTTCTTTTGTCTCGGGTGTGAAGTGATGGACCCATGTTTCATCCATGGTTATGAAACGGCGCAAAAATTCTGCTTTGTTGCTGTGAAACTTCGCTAAATACTCAATTGAAACATCTTCACGACACTGTTTTTGCTCGAGTGTGAGCAAACGCGGCACCCATCTTGCACACAGCTTTCTCATGTCCAAATTTTCAGATAATATACGATGTACCGCACTTTTTGAAATGCCTACTATGTCTGCTAGCTCGCGCACTTTCAGTCGACGATCATCCAGCACCGCTTTGTGGATTTTCTTCGCCATTTCTAGAGTCGTCACCTCATTTGGTCGACCACTGCGATGCTCGTCTTGGCAGCTCGTACGGCCTCGTTTAATCTCTGCTACCCAATATTTCACTGTTGTAAACGAAGGAGCAGACTCACCCAGAGTAGAATCCAGTTCAGCTTTTATATTAGTTGGGCTGAGGCCTTTCAAATAAAAGTATTGTATCACGTAACCATGACCAATTTTCTCCATTTTCACAAATTCACTGAAAACGTTCACTATTGATGGCTGCCAAACAAATACTAAACAACGTGGCGTCCTCAAACTTGAAACATATGCTTTATAGATTGTGTACTTTCTAATACAGTGATATTTTTCAAACAACTACGCCATCTCTAGGTCAGGCCGGGTACTTCTGGGACCACCCTCGTATCGATGGGAGTTCTTCATTAGAATCGATTTATTTATTTTCGTTTAAAAACATGACATACACCTAACTAAAAACACTCTCGACGAATGTACTAAAATCCGATATATCCAGAAATTTATTTGCGATAAAATTGATTTATGTGTCTATAATCTGTGAGACGGCCTCGCACACACACACGCACACACCACTTTTCAAATATTTAAAATGGAAGACTGATGTTTTATTGAAAATTAAATTTTTAAACACCGGTTCGAATCGCCAACAGTAATGAACGTGTTCACATTTCGGTCCCGTTTTTCTCTGTAGCGCTCGAAGATATCGTAAAATTTTAACTACTTTCATTTTATTGTTCACTCAGAGTGGATCTTAATGTGTGACCAAGGATACTAGTCATTCGCTCGATTATTTTAATTGTTGCATATAAAAATGACTTCTGTCGTAAAATCTAATGTAACATAGTGAGACGTGCGTCGAATGAATTTTCAAGAGAGACTTTGAAAGAATTTTACCCTTACATGCAGAGCACATGTGCGTGCATGAATATAAATCCAAATAGTCCACATAAGAATTTCGTGTAAACTGAAATAGATTTCAACGATGTAGCAGTAGTGTGTGATAATAAAATCACTCATCTTTTTAAAAGCGATGAACAGTTATTACGAACTATTCTGTTAAAGTACAGTGAACCTTCGTACAACGCAGGGGATACGTTCCGCGTTATAGGAAACCGTGTTACACAAACCACATGTGTTATGTATGAACTGTGAGCGTTAGGAACACATTTTATGAATATGGACCCGTCAACAAAGCTCTCTGTCATATTTAAAACGAAATTGTTTGATTATTTATCTCTATATTTTCAAGCCAAAAATTTAGAAAAAAAATGATTTTAAATAACTACAGTAACAGAGACGAAACTATTTTTTAAGCGATGAAACTGTACAACCAATGTTAACAAGATGATGTCGTTGGAACTTATTTGTTGATATCTACAGTGAATAAATGTTACTTCACTATTGAATTTTAATTTTTGTTTTGATTTTAAATGAAATAAAAATATTTTTCCGCTATCTCTTCATATATTCATTTTTATTTTTTAAGGCAAACCTTTACATATTTTACAACTATAACTCCCTTATGCATATATGAACAAGAAGTAAGTACGTACGGCGTTTCTAAAAAAAAATAATCGAAAAGTTGTGTTAAACTGTTAAATTTATCTAACGAGTTACTCGGGGATGTTTATCGCGTTTTATGAGTACTGGTTGCAATTTTTTCGTCACGTTATACGGGGGTCTACTTTATGTTTCACTGTTATAAATGAAATGTTGGCTTTTTTAATTAAACATGGAACTAATAGAACTTTACAACTTATTTTTATACTTTTCAATATTTAGCTTTGACTAACAGCTTAATGTATATTCATGTAGTATAAAAATATACCTTAATATTAGTTTAATAAGTAATGGGATGCAGCTGTGGATAACAATAATGTCATTTCATCAAAAATAAATTAACAATCAAAATGAGGACAGGCAGATATTATTTTTTTAACGATACACCTGTACATTTAGGCCACTGTTAAAAAACTATAGAAAAAAGACAATTCGAAAGTTTTTTGGTATTAAATATGAAAGTTCAACCATCAGTCAATCTTTTTTGTAATAAATAGATTTTTCAAATTGAAAATAATTGTTTTTGTGCAAAAGAACACCCTCTTTGGGAAATTCAGCTTTTGCAGTCGAAAGTCAATTATTTGTGATCATATAGCTTTTTGTTAAGATTTAAAAAAAAAACTGTAAAAATAATTTGAATTCCATTAAAAGAAAAACTATGTTTTTCAGTTATGTATTTTTAATATTTATTTTTATGTACTTTTACATTCTGAAATTGAACTCTCTTTTTAAATCTTTCTAGCCATCGGACCAACCAGTGCTGAAACTGAGGTTCTTATCATTTTCATCAGCCATTTCCTTAAGGCCGTTAAATAAACTCATTTTTTTCCTGGATAATAAATTTGATTATAACTATTATTTTTTCATTTAAGTCGCTTATTCATTCACTTAACACATTTTCCATTTTCTCTTATAACATTGGCTTAGACATAGTTGTCACTTCAACAGATTTACCGTTCTTGTGGCTGCACTCGCACGTATGTTTTCTGAATTTTTTAAAATTGTTCATACCGTTGCTGTTGGTAGTTCTATTGAACTGGCTATACGAAATGCTTTTTATCTCTTTTCAAAATATCGAATAACATTCATTTTCATTTTCAATGATATGACATGCCTTTATTTTTTTATACGAGAACCGTCAATGTCTTTATTCTTCCGCTTTTCACTCATCTTTCACTATAGTACCTTTTCCCCAAAATTAATACATACAGCAAATAATTTTTATTAATTTATTTATTTACTAAGCTCGATTACTGAAAACTGGATTAATGTTTTTAGAACGAAAACGACAAAAAATAGTTTCTCTCATGATTACCTGATAACTTTTTATAACGAAAACAAGCTTTGAAATCAGACAAGAGAAAGCATCTCTAAGCAGTATCCGTACACGTGCCATATTTAAAATTTTAGGAAACCTCGACTATAAATTTTGTTTAAGAACGTAAATCGAGAGAGAGATGAGTCAATTTGAGAACAGTCTCAAATTTTCCTCCGACTCAAATCAAAAATATGCTAATCTGAAGGCTGTATATCAGGGAATTACTGTATATATATATATATACTGAATCAGTGCAAAAGTTCATATACGATACAAAATTGAATCTCAGATGATTATTTTTTGAAGAGAATAATTTTATTAATCAATTATGTATCTCAGACAGCTGCTGGATTCCTTGTCTACAAAAGGTGCGCGGTTTTTCGGCATAAAAAGACGGTGAGGTGCCGGTATTTAACGCCATTTACACTCTTAAATTTTTTGCCATTTAAAATTTTCTGCAGCGACGGGGACGTATGATAATCCGAAGCAGCAATCTCCGGAGAATACGATGGATGCGATATGATTTCTCACTTCAGCTGCTTCAGTTTTTGCAGAATCAGTTTTGCTGTATGCAATTTTGCGTTGTCGTGGTGAAAGATAACCTCCTTGCGATTAGCCAATATCCGACGCTTTACTTTAATTACTGCATTTAGATTGGTTAGTTAATGAGAGTACTTCTCCTTAGTAATCGTTTCTCCCCGTAGGTGTAGCTCAAAAAAAAACACAACACCTTTGCAATCCCATCAAACAAACAAGAACATCTCCATCTGATACAAGCCAGCTTTGGCGATTTGTTCTTTCGCTTTTTTGCTTGTTTTCACGCTCGTCTGCGTCGAAAGTTATTAAACAGGATTCGTTTCTCATCGCCAGTTAGCAACTGATCTAAAAAAGGATCTGCGTTGAGTCGTCCAAGCAAAGAAACCCCGAAGAGGTCTGATCAAACTTGTTTTTTCCAGACGACGAGCGCGGCACCCACTTATCGAGCTTCAAAATAAACCCCAGCTTCTCTAAATGACAAAATGCAGACGATCAGTCAAAATTCAGTCGAAATTTCGTCGAAATTCATAAGTTATTATCAACTAAAGCGCGCACAACATCGTCGTCGATCTCAGTAGGCGTTCAGAGCGGGGTTGACCTTCGAGGTTAAAATCACGAAGTCGAAATTTAGCAAACCATTGCTTCACAGTTAGAAGTAATGGCTCACAGTTCAAATAAACCACCCGAATATTTTTCGTTGCTGTGTCAATGTTTACCCGAAACTCTTTCCGAAATTTGTACAATATAACGTGAAAGTATATCTTTTCGTTGTCCTTTTTCAAAAAATTTTCTCACACACAAATCAAACTTAAACAAATAGGTCTGATGGGAAAATTACAGCTGTGACTGTCGCCTTTCAAACGATATATAACATGAATACATTTCAATTCATCGTGGCACTCTTAACACACCCTATTGAATCGTATACGAACTTTTTCACTGATACAATATATCACATTAAAGTATTTTAATTTTTAAATCAAATTGGATTTTTTAAAAAATGTAAATACGTAATTTGATTAAAACAAAAAAATTTTGGTTCAGTCAATTAAAAATTTAACATTAGTATATTTATTCTTTTTAATCAATTTAATTATCACAATAAATAATTATACATCTTGAGAAGAATTTAAAAAAAAAGTAAGTTTGTAATTATCGATTCGATACGACTCGCAGCGTGTTGTCAGAAGTTTAAAATAATGATTTCTTTTTTAAAAAAAAGATAAGTAATGTTCTTTCTTAGCATCAGTAATAAACGTGTTGAGAATGAAATCTAAAACACAAGTGTTTCAAAACAGAAAATGTTTACTTTTGTTATAATTCGACACGGCGGCGTCTGGACCGTTTTAATAACCAGCAGAAGTAGTTGCAGAACCCGGATCCAGACATCCCGACCGCCTGTGCACGGCGGCCTGGATGGAGTAGTATATGCGGTTCGAGCATTGGCCACTATATGACACATTACGTTTCCAGTTTTAGGTCGGGTGGCGTACTTTGTTATTCGAGACATGAGTTATTTTTATGGTCCGTTGAAAAGGCATACGTTTTTTGTTTGAAATATTGCGCGCGGGTGTGTACGTTTTTTTTTCCTCTCTGTGCGAGAAAAATGTTTGTTAGTCTCAGGTCAAGTAAATAACGGTCTGTAAAAAATATCGTCGCGTGGGGGCAATCCGCCTCGTATATTTGTTTAAAGTGTAGTAAATTTGAGTAGTGCCCTTTTTGCGCATTAAACGGCGATTAAAAGAAAATATTTTTTTTACGAATTGTTGCGACGGTAAAACGTTTTATACCCTTCGCACGTCGTACATCCGTAACGTGACAGCTCGCCGTAAACATTTTTCGGAATAGCGCTCATTTTAATTTACCAGTCTACGCACACGAATATTGAGATTTTAAATGATTGACTATCGATACGTAAAGAGTAAATCCGTAATTAAAATTATTATCGGAGTCTTTTTCATAAGAATTTTGTAGCTACGTCGTTTTATACGGCAACATTAATAGTATGTTCCGAGAATTCATTTTTTTAAAATTTTAATAATTTATTATTAAACTAGAACAAGAAATAAGTCTTATGTGCAAAAACTAAACTGGATATTTAGTTTCAATTTTGGATCACAATTTAGGTTGGTGCAAAAATAATTGCAATTTTTACGTATAGTATAGTATAAAGAGAGTATATATATATATAGTATATAGAGTATAAAGACCCATTAATCAGTTAACAATTATATTTATTAATCAAAATAAAAATCATTGGTCTGTATACTCTTCTCTCAGCAGAAATCAAGTTTGTTTATTCCTTTAAGATAGAATTCTAGAGTTCTGGAATTCATCGAAAGCACTTTGAGGTGATGCTTGACCCTTGAAAACCTTCTCTCATAGGAAATTATTCAAATGTTTAAGAAAATGATAATCTGTCGGAGACAGGTCCAGAGAATAAAGCGGGTGAGTAAGGTTTCATATCTCAGTTCATTTATTTTTTTCAGTCATTTGTAAATGTGTGGTCAGGCATTCCCATGAAGAAGAATTGGTCCTCTTAGATTGACTAATGCTGGCCGTAAACGATGCAACTTCTACTGTTATTGTTTCACCAGTATTCAAAAAGTTGTAGTGAATGATGCTACTTGCCGACCACTAAACAGTGTGACCATAATCTTTTTTCATAAAATGTTGCTTTAGGAAACTGTTTCGCTGTTTCTTATCGGTCTATCCACTGTGATGAATGTTTCCGATTTTTGTAGAGATTCCATTTTTCGTCACATGTTAATGCGATCAAGAAAAAGATTGTTACGCAAAAGAAGTTCAGATCAGACTTCGTCGCCGAGTTGCTTTATATTTGTTCAGTTCATATGGCACCCATTTATCCAGATTTTTTGTTTTTTCAATTAAGCTCAAATGTCTAACAGTTGAATAATCAACATCGAGTTCTTCTCACACCTCTCTATTTGTTTTACATGGGTCCGCTTTAATAATTGTTCTTAAATCATTATTACCTGTAGCTGAAGGATGTTCACGAGCCTCTCTATCATCAAGGCTTTCGTTTCCATTACGACATTTTTGGAGTCAGTATTGAGCTGTACGTTCACTAATTGTCTCTTCTCCAGAAACAAATTTAATATTTCGAGCATTTTATGTTGATTTACGTCATAATTTAAACTCATACAACAAAATCACGCGAATTTGTTTTTTTTTTTCCATAACTAATTTAAGAAGTTATATCCAAAGATACGAAAGAATGGAAACAATAAACATAATCTGAAATCAATAGTGCAAATTTCATTGTTTACAATGATGTATCATATGACTATAACAAAAGATAACGGTATCTAGAGACAAATCGGCGCCAAACATAGAATGATAAAAACCGATTTTTTTTTACACCAACCTGATATTTTATTATTAGGATAATCGATATTTTTTAATCTTAATTTCGTATTCTATAATCGATTAACATAATAACTCTTCTCGATGTTATGTTATGAAGTATATCATTTATGTGTATGACGAGTATACTCATCTAAAACATTAATTTGAGCAATCAAATTATTGATTTAAAAAATAATCAAATGCCATTTCGTTACAATTTAATTCAATTTGACAATAGCTGCATGTACTCTGTGTTTGACGAGTATTCTCGTCATCCCTTCATTTTTGCGACACAATATAGATAGACACTCTTAAAATAGGGCGATACAGCTAACAAGTTAAAGAATCGATAACGTTCAAATCATAATTTATGACGGTATCGTAGTCATCGTCATAGAAAATAATAAATAGTTTCTCGTTTTTTATTTGTTTTCATGTAAATTTAAATATCATTTACTTTTCAAGTGATTCGGTGTGTGTGTGTGTGTGTATGTATGTATGTATGTATGTATGTACATAATGTACGTATAAACTTTTGTGTTGTACTGATTTTTTAAAAATCGTCAAATGTAGAAACTGAGTAGAAAAGCAAACTAATTACCATTCTGTCCGAGATGATTCGATCGAAATACGTACCTGTGGAGAAGCAAATAAATCACGGAAACAGAAAAAGGTCGTCTATATTTCACTGGCGAATTCCGCATTTAATTAATTACATCCCATAGCTCATTTACGGAATCATTTCATATTTCACCGGACGCAATACTTTTAGGCGAACCCACCTCGAACCCATTACTCAAACGGCTAATGGCCGCAGTGCATTTTTGGCCGAGCGTCGTATCGGCGCTCTAATATATTCTGGTTTGACTGCCCTCCGCGTCGCTCTTGACCGTTAACAAAAAGTTCGTGGCAGCGCGTTTGATCTGCACTCCGCCGGTCCCGTTAGGTCGCAAGATTCTCGAGTCACCGTGACAGGTGTATAACATATTTCCTCGCTATCTTATCGTTATTGATCCCTTCTGTAAATATTTCATTCGTACAAAACGGTTCGGATTGCTCTCGGCTCCGGGCCTTCCTGGCCGGGTGGCGCGGCGCGTCGCGTCGCGTGCACGTCTATCTCTATCGGTCGCTCGACGTTCGTGAATGTTTCGAATCGGACGATGTGCGCCTTTTTGTGTGCAGGATATGGAGAAAGTTAATCGCATTTAATCAAATACATAATCTTATTAACGTACAGACAGACTGATTTATTACACGACGTACACCGGTTTTTTCACGTGGCTCACTGTCGTTGACGCTACTTTAATATTTATTAAATTTTCGAAAGTTTCTCGATACTAAATTGTATATGTGTGCGTGTGTGTATGTGTGTGCGTGTGGCATCGATCGGTTGTCAATTTCAGAAATTTTCATCTAAATGAGATGATTCGTCTAAAAATTATAGCATCTAAACCTAACCAATCAATAGACATTGATTTTTAACGAAATTGTGTACTTTTACATATCTAATCGATTACATTGCATAATATAGTTGCAATACATTGATATTAGGTAAGAAATGTATATGTATATATATATATATATATATGTACAGCTGTAGTGGCTAGGAAATAAATATGAACGTATAATAGTGTGCAGAAGGGCAAAGCGAATAACATACAGTTGATGCTATATAGTAGCAGATCCGTATACAGAGCAACTGTACATTTCTCGACTTCCTACATATCCAGTCTCGAAGCCACGGCCGAAAAGATACGAAGGATATGAATTATTAAATCGGACGTTTGTCGTGTTGCAATGGGTGAGTGTGTTTGTTTGTTTGCTGTTCTTTTTCTACGCTTGATATTCACACGTAATGAATATAAAATGTGTAGAAATCATATTATATTAAATGTAGTGACATTTTCAAGTGCTTTATCATTATATATATATATATATATATATATATATATATATATATATATATGTATGTATGTATGTATGTATGTATGTATGTATGTATGTATGTATGTATGTATGTATGTATGTATGTATGTATGTATGTATGTATGTATGTATGTATGTATGTATGTATGTATTATGATTAGTGATATTGAAATAAATAGTGTTTTGAAAATTACTGAATGTCTGAGTCAATTCAATTATAATTATTCAATCGATAAAATAAAGTTTATGATGTTTTAATTCATATATGAATCAATGTTTGATCAATATTCATTATAGAAATCGGTCACATATAAATTTTCGTTAACGAATTGATTCGGTTTTCCAAATTTGGAAAGATTCTTTCTTTTTACAATGAAATTCTTCAAACATATTAGTATTCAAAATTTCAACAACTTCTTCTGAATAATAGAAATTTGAATTTTTGTTAAAGCTGTTTTTTTGATTATTTGTTGACCGTCTTTAAAACTAGTGTCTGCTTTAATCGATCCTATGTATATGAATTTAATTTGTCATCGACATATCTCGCATACATACTATACTCGCAGCATCTTTTATGTTAACGGAGCCCTCAACTGTTTCTGTTCATAATTTTCAATAAATAGAATTCATCATGATTTGTTAAATGTTTTTCTAAGAATTGCATATGGTATTTTTATATTTTTTCTTACATCAGTAGGGGATACACTTTTATCTCTTTTATAGCATTCAAATCGTACAATTGTCCGTAAATCCCGGCTCACACGTAGCCAGTAGTTTAGTATAGTATAGTAATTTAGTCAAGTGAATCTATTGTTCACATGAGGTAAGTAATTTAGCAGAGTTTCTTAAATTAAGCCGAGTCAAACAAGCGTTCTCACATGCAGCTATTAATTTAGTCGACCCGGTAATCTGGAGTCTAGTTAATTTTTTTTTATTTTTTATTTTTTTTAAGTATCACTATTGTCACATCACTCTCGTCAAAATAAAAATGAATTATTTGTATCGGGGAGCAGAGGCTTATATACATTTTTGATTCCCATCCCTTAACAATTTTAAAATTAAGCATATGAAAAACTAAGGTATAAGTGTAGGAGCAGACCTCTTCATAATTGAAATATGTTCTCTGTTCTCAGAAAACCATAATTAGAATAACATAAACAAAATAAATTAGAATACATATTTCTATGGAGAGGTTTTACACGATTCTTAATAAATATGACATTACAGTTATAGGTAGTTAAGTTTTCTATTGAATTTAACATAATTGTATTTAACATTATTGTATTTAAAACTTCTATTTAATATTAACATGTACATCAAACGGGTATATGACAGTACATTTATTGTACTTATTCTGCTGCATAAACGTTGATTGCTGTACTTACACTACACCCACTACACAAATGCACACGGACCTGTCCACACGCGTTTAGTAAACAGGCAAGTCCACTGGAAAGAAGGTCTATTCGCCTGAAAAACAGAATAGACTTTTATTTACTAAACTCAACTTAACACTGGAATACTCTAATCGAGTGAACTGGAAGTTCACTCGATTAAAATGTGAGTGTTCAGACTGATCGAGTACTAAATTTCTCAACCAGTCGACTAAGCTCTATTAAATTACTGGCTACGTGTGAACCGGACTTTATAATATTGTAAATCATTATTTTCAAATACTTACTTAATCCCTCGAACTATAGGTTGCAACAGACTGGTTATATTTAGGGAAATCCTCACTTGGATATTACTAGAAAAATAAGATAAGTGATTGTAGATTATCAGTTGTATTATCAAGTAAGTGCAATGCCTTGTTATAAAATTTTTTTTCTTCTATTACAATCCTTAACTTCATTAACAATGCAGTTAATTATTATCAACATAATATAATACAACGTTTATGACTTAATTGGAAAGCAATAATTTCGCCGAACAGCGTTAGTTTTAAATTAAAATGGAGACAGTGTGAAATAATCGTTGTCTATCTCGAATTCCATCTTCGAGACGGCGGTCGGTGCTAGTCATATCCTGTCGCTGCACTGAATTCGGACCATTCTGTTAACCAGAATCATAAACATTCCGTAACAGGTGTTTTAAACATTATAATTGTTCAACAAATAAAACTTATCACTGACGCCGAGTCAACTTACCTGCATGTTTTTCATATTATCTGATTGAGTCAACAGTAAACGGAGACACGTACAATTGGTGGGTTGTCGTTCTAACATTATTTGTACATATGTTTTGGTTTATTTATTTTCTACACACACACACACACATATATATATATATACAAAAAGATATATATTATTTTAATCAAATACAAATCAATTACATCAGTTTTAAAAATCAATCGATGAATCTCTCGTGTATTTTTGATTAGTATCTTTTTAAAATCCATTTTATAAATTCATCTGATCGATTTTTTATATCTAAATATAAATTTATAGAATATATATATATATATATATATATATATATATATATATATATATATATATATATATATATATTTGTGTATACGTGCACGGTTGTAACGAACCCGAGATTTGTTTGTAAATAAAATAATACTTTGGAAAAATTTATCGGGCATGTTATGCCTTCACATTTTTTTAGGGCCGCGTTAATTCAAACCCGGACATAAAACATATCTAACGCGTGTTCTTTTTGTCCGAATGTAGATTTTATGTGCGTTTGAATAGACACTAAGACGTGTCCGTCCACTATAAAACCTAAATAAACAATATTCAAGCATTGTCAAATAAAACTAGACAGATATCTGACATAAAAAGGAATCCACTGTGACCTGTGAATGAATCTCCAACAATAGGATTACCGGACTCGTTAGAGATTTTTTTATATTTATAATAAACGCTCGTTTCTATAAAATATTGTAGTGGATCTGTTCGTTTGGTGTTTTCTGACTGTAACGTTTATTATGTTTACGTTTTGTATAAAATCTGACATTAACTATTTGTTTACCGAACGGAATTAACGGTTGTGTTTATAGTTGCTTTTAGACGGGGCGTGTTTTAAAATTGTTTTAATTATTTATCTCTGATTCCGACAAGTACATTAACGATTGTTATGGCGTGAACTTGTGCGATTGAATATACAAACTATTTAAATCAATGTCAGAGATGAGATGATATATGTTCGAAATAGTGTAATTAGATATTTTAAATTATTAGATATATCGCATAACATTTTATTATTATATGGATTATTATTTTCAGTTGCGTTTTATAGTTTTTATATCGTCATACATAAAACTTATTCCACTGTATTTTACAGAAAAAATCAAACTTTAAAATATTTGAGAGTTATTAAGACACTGTGCTTGTCCGTAATGAGTTAAGGGTTTCAGTTCAGCAATCATTCGTATCTGTATACGTATGTGTGTATGTGTCTAAACATGTTTTAATTTAGAAGTGAGTGTAATCTCTGTAAACCACCGTATTCTTTAAAACGCGCCACTCAAACCACAACAACATTCCTAGACATTGTCTCGCATTACCTTTCGTACCCCTTGCTTGACGGTTTCGGTTTCATTTTGGACAGAAAATCATCCTCAGTGGGGGTTCGATCCTCACGGTTTTTGACATCAATGACACTAATAACACATAAAGTTATTTGAAACCAGCTGAGTTTGTGATATTTATTTTCTTAGAGATTCTTTTTATTTGTTATTTTTTTTGTTGTTCTCCGGCTCATCTGACAGCTATCATTCTTTGTATTTTTTTGTCAGTGATATAAGATATTTGTTTTGTTTTTTTTTCAAAAAAAAAGGTGATTTTAATATTAGTTATGATGAACAGTAACAATAACTGTAATTGTACTGTTTAATATTATCATACGTATAACGAAAATACATGTAAATTAAAACGTTCAATCGTTTTAAAATGAATCAAGACGTCTGTGTGTGTGCTCGAATTATATTTGCTTTAACATATGTCTTTGTGTATGTCATATCTGTATCTCACAGTGTACATGTGTGTTTCTTTACAGAAACTTTATGATCAGATATGACTTTTTACATTATACGACCGTTTTGCATACTAACTCAACAAAACTTTATTGTCGACTGTCATTTTATGTTGGCTGATAGAACTATATCCTATTTTATATAATATTACAGTTACACAGCTGCTAGTACAAAAGTGGCTGGCAAATTATATTTAGTTTGCAGAATTTTTGACATATGTCAAGTCAGTAATGTCTTTTCATATTTTAAACATGTTCCAGACATCGTGTGGAACGTAGTTCGTGTAAGAAACGAATTCACCGGACGTCTATGATATGTACGGACTTTGTTGCGAATACTTTTTTACAGTTTAAAATAGTTTATTTGTATTTTTTTTTCATATACTCAGTTATCAAAATTGTAAAATGTACACGGATCTTATATCATATCGAACTGGAGATTCATTCGATCGGTTAATCTCTAGTAATATCTGTTTTATCGAAATATATTTATTATTTATTTTTGAAACATAGAAGAGAGATTTTGTATATTTATTAAGACATCGATGAAAACAAAATTGAAAATATGGTATATATAACCCGAACTAGCCGTTTAAAATATTAAAAATACCCTGGATTTTTTTAAACATGTTCTGATTATTCAACATTCTAACATAAAGTAGTAAAGGAAAATTGACAAATATAAAGTATTTTTCTTACAAACCAAAAAAAAATATTCGTCGATCTGTAAACACATTTACTTACAATACATATCTGACACTATGGATAAATTCACTTGCAGAAGTAAATTCTCTTTCATCCCACAAACCACAAAATATTTTCGATCGAAACTGTTCAATAAATCATTATCGATCATTATTGATCCCTTTGATCATTTCGTTAGCAATGCCATCATTTTCAGAGCAACAAGGTACGATTTTTCTATATTTTTGTTCTCTGAAAATAATAACATCGCAATAATTAAAACAATCAAAAACGATCAATAATAATTATTGAACATTTTTAAATTGTTAACTGATTTATGTGGTAAAAGAAGAATTCATTAATGATACTGAATTTAGTAATAGTATCAAAACAATACTGTAATCTCAAAGTTTTTATTATTAAAATGTTCAGTAATTGATTATTATGAGCATTGAGCAATTATTATTAATCATTGAATTTTGAGAATTCATTTCAAATACTATTTTGTTAATTGCACTCATTTCCTGTAATAGCTAGAATATTTTTTCTAGGGTGAAAAAGAACTGATCTTACATGAATAGATTCAATATCTGTGTGTGTTTGTGTGTCTAATTGCATTTAAACTCTGAAAATATGGCATTGAGCGTTCGATTCCGTGTGACATATGTTACAAATGTCTATCCATTCTACAGGTCATAAATACAACTCCACACTAAAGTATCCCGGACCTTGTGTACGCATACGAATGTGCCTTTGCGTTACCAGTAAAGAACGCAGGTTATATGTAGCATTGAAGATGGGTAGGAGATATTCAAACGGCTCGAACACAATGAATTCGCACGTTTACTGAACGAATACCGAACACAAACGAGAATGAATATTGCAATAGTCTTGACGCATTTTTTTCTAAGGTTTCAAACAAACAATAAACAAACAAACGTATACGTATGTTTTGACAGGAGATTTATTATTCTGCACGCTCGAAATATAAAACGTTGTCGTTATGAACGACATTTTGTGTATAAATAGTAATATTTTTATTATTTATAATATATATATATATATAATTAAAAACTTATATATATATATATATATATATATATATATATAAATCAGAGCGTATGTATTTAAAAATTTAAAAATTCCCCAAAAGATTAAACATTTTCAAACACGTTGATGCTATTGCAGCAAAATCCTTTGTACCTGTCAAACGTTCAACAATCGTAGCAATAATTACGAAACATGTCGGTTTCTTTTATGGATTCTCTTTATGGTTATCCTTAGTCGAGCGTGAGCCTCCAGTGTCCAAACACAATCTGTGCACTATTCATCAGAGTTTAACCCATCACCGGGAGGTCCTTATCCTGTCTGTCGAGCTGATTTATCCAGTCGAAGGGCAGAATTAGTAATAATGGTCGATCATACCTGCATATTATTTCCCAAAATACACACACACACACACATATATATATATATATATATATATATATATATATATATATATATATCCATATTGTATGAATGTGCGTATAATGTTGAAAGAGCGATAATTACTTTTAGATTATCATCTTTTTCGAACGAAATCAATTTATAAGCCATTAATGATATAAATAAATATAAATCGTGTAGAGAAATGCATGTCAACTGATTTGTTCGGACATTTTCATCAGCTCATTAAATTCGAAAACACACATACATATTATTTTGTTCGAACTTTTCTGTTAATAAACTCTTTACAATTATAAGTACAGGTATGTTGAGTATGCAAGGAAATTTCGTTGTACCATACAATTCTGTCTATAAATTTATATATACATATTTATATATATATACATATATATATATATATATATATATATATATATATATATATATATATTTGTACAAGTTTGTTAGCCTGAGATTTGTTTGAATATAGTTATGTATGTGTGAGTGTGTTTTTTTGGTAGGATGATTAATGGTTTTCATAATAAATTTAAGTGTTGTCCACAGTTGATACGCAATCAGGTAGAAATCTCATTTCTCTGCTTACTCTTTTATCATTAAATGTATTTATTTTATCGCTAAAAGAAACATACAAGTTTGTCATTGTCGCACAGGGCCTTATTATTATTATTGTTGTGACTGATTATATGCGGCCAGGTAAAGAGTGAGTAAGCATTCCGAGTCCCGACCACCGATGTTTCGTTTAATGCAACGTATTACTGTGGGATATTTGTACTGTGTGAATAGAAGAATGCAGGAATGGGTTCTAGTTGGTGAGTGCTGTTTGCAAACATATGTTTGGATGTGCGATAGAACCGGACGAAATGTTCGTTTGTCTCGGTTCTACTGCTACTATTTGCGGCCAGAGAAGCGAAAAGTGCGACATCATCGTTTTTAAATAAATAATTGTCGTACGAAATTGTAATAATTTAATTTGTACTAATGATCGATCCGAGTGGAAGGAACAGACGGTCCGAATGCCGGGTACATTTAAGAGAAACTTTTTGTCTTGCATCGCAGATAAAGTTCTCACACAATACTGTTTCATTAAAATGAATGCGTAAGAACAAACAAGGCTCCATTAAATTCTATATGATTTTTTTTATTTATTTATAAAAATATGTGCGCGGAATCCAATCTGTTATCATATGATATAGAACACGAGATAGAAATATTGTCCATATGATATATAAGCGACACACTTAATAGTTCGTTATTATTATGAGAAATTAACAATTATCCCCTGTTGGGTAGTCCCTTTGAAAGATAATCAATCATTGTTACCGTTTTATAATTTCAGAAGATTGATTTAGTTAAAATAATTTTAGAGATTCTCTGTGTTAGGTTGAGAAATTTTTAGCTTTTAAAGGTTTAAAGTTAATTATATTTTGTTAGTGCAAATGAGTATAATATTTCAAATCAATTGTCATTAATTTTTAAATATAAAAAAGTGTATCAGTCGGTAATGAATCGATATAATTTATTGAAATATTTATAAAACAGTTTTAATACAATTTCAAACTATGTTACATTAATGCGTTTAGTCTTAGAAATATGTCTGTTTCTTTTCGTAACATCTTTAGTTTTTCAATTTGTATACAGTCTTTAAATAAATTAAATAGGTAATTAACTTTCGATTAGATTATATTATCTATTTAAATTTTATCAGATTATCTATCCAGGGAAAAAGATTCGTATTGAAACGGAATGCAAGAATGCAATGAAAATCATTTACCGTTCGATATTCCTATAATAAAATATGCTCGTCCGATTAACTGTACCGTAAAGTTTACGCTGACGATTGTATTTTTATTTTCCCCTTATTTTTAGACCTTTAAAGTTCATCGCTGATTTCAGCGATTTCCTGGTATAAAAAAGAAAATTATACAGAAGAAGATATACACTTATATAGTCGTATCGAGTTGCATACACACAAACACACGTACACACACAGAGAGTGTAGCCTATGTGGCACAATTTAACGATTTGTAAAATTAAATAAGTCGTACGTGGAGGTTTTTATAATTTTAATAAAGTGCCCGGTGTTATGTATCACACACGCGTTTCGCTCTTTGCATAATAACTTCACATTGTTTAGTCAATTAATTTTACAACCTCTAATTTGAATTTGAAATATTCATATATATATATATATATATATATATGCGTATATGCATACATACTACTGTTCTAATTTATTTTATATTAATATTATTTATAATAAATTATGCGAGTCGATCTGAAAAACTAGACATTAATAAATTGATCTCGTCAGAAACATTTCTTATGTTGCTGTAGATGAATTATACAGGTGTATTCGAATGCAGATATATTATTATTAATGAATATAACATTTTATATTTTGATGTATTTAATGTATTTCAAGTAAATTAACACTGTAAATTGAAAATAGATATGAAAAATTCGTATATGATGTTGAAAGTCAGTGTTGTTTGCACACTTTCATAGTTTTTATTTGATTTTAATAATTTATTTTTTATTAAATAAGATTATACTTTAACAGTGTAAATACCTTATCGATGAATCAATGAAATATTTTATCTCTTTCCTTAGGAAATATAATTTTTTGATTTCGTGAAATTTGTAATCGTATTGACATTTTTTGTATTTACTTCATGAATACATTCGATTTGTCATAACAAATGGATAGTGTGTTTTCATAAATGAATTTTCACACGCGATAACACATTTTTTAATTCAAAAATTCTATAATTGATTATTGGTCATTTCGATATACTTACGAGGAGAGGTCCCAAAGTTCACGGAAAAAAAGACAAGGAAAAGTCTGATTAAGCTGATTTTTTTTATTTCTCAATATAGTCCCCCTTAATACTAATACATTTTTTACAACGCTCAATTACGATTTTAAGATCTTCAAAAAATATTCTTTTCGTTTGCTTAGAAAATGCTCTGAAATAGCCGACTTCACTTTTTCATTGTTTTGAAATTTTTTATTCCTCAAGTCTCTCTTCAGATTTGGAAATAAAAAGTAGTCGTTCGGGGCCAGATCTGACCTATATAGAGGATGGATGAGTTCTTGAAAGCCACATTCGGTCACAGAGGCCATCGCAATCTAACTTCGGTGTACTAGAGCATTGTTTTATAAAAGAACACCTTTTGACCATTTTTCACATCTTTTTTCTTTAATGGGTTCTCGAAGTCGACGAATACTCGACACGTAGCTCTCTTCGATTATACTGACACCTTTTCCTTTGTATTCAATTAAAAGAATATCTTCTGCATCCCAAAACACATTCGCCATAATTTTTCCGGCTGACTACGACACCTTGACTTTTTTAGGTGGAGGTGGATTCTTTTTCATCCACTACACGGACTCTTGTTTGCTCTCAGGTTGTAAATGATGGACCTAAGTCTC
This sequence comes from Acanthacorydalis orientalis, assembly GCA_034766995.1. Lineage (NCBI taxonomy): Eukaryota > Metazoa > Arthropoda > Insecta > Megaloptera > Corydalidae > Acanthacorydalis > Acanthacorydalis orientalis. The sequence goes on along the minus strand of CM068315.1, from coordinate 18,599,766 downwards.
GTTTTCGTTAACAATTCTGTCCAAAATAGCACTAAAATCGTTACCACACAGCTCTAAAAACTCCCGACTGTACGCAATTCGTTCCCTTTTTGGACCAGCGTAAGCATTCTAGACACCCGTTTTGCACTCACCTTAGTCATGCAAAGATGATCATGCAAGATTCTGAGATTGGTGATATTGGACTCGTACTCCAGTCATTTCTGCGAGTTGTTTCTTCTTCAGTCGACCATATAAAATATACGAGATACAAGATTTTCGACTTTTTCGATAATGTCTGCAGTGGTTTCCACGACCGGGCATCCAAAGCGGTTATCGTCTTCCAAGTCTTTTCTTCCTTGTTTGAAAAGATACCACTTATAAACCATGCTCTATTTTGCTGAACGATCCCCGTAAACGACAGACATCTCTTCCATGATGACTTCTGGGGTTTTCTCTTGCTTAGTAAGGAATTTAACAACAGCGCGTAATTCAATTTTTTTTCACGATTTCGTAGATACTCCGAATTGAGTTGTTCTTTCGGCGACAGATTGACGAGTATTGATGACAGCACAATGATATTTCGCTTTTACACTAATTAAGAGTTCTCTGTTGTATCGTAACTAATGAGAAATATCTCCGGCCCTTCCTTTTGCGCGAACTTGGGACCTCTTCTTGTACTTTATACCCTGAAGATGATTAATTTTTCATAAAAATGCACACAATTCATTAACAAATTGTCGAACTGTTGATTATTGACTACTTTAATCAAAAATATTATTATGTTATGTGATGAGTGAATATTCATTTGTGAAAGTGAATTTAGCTATAGTGGCAAAAATCATAACCGTTACGTGTAATTGTATGTGAATCTTATATGAAAATATTTCACTGACGTTCACAAAGTATCTCTTCGTTGAATCCGCATCCGGGAATATCACCATACGCGTATTATCTTCTGTTTTATTGTAACATTTACACAACTAAAACTGGCTCTGATTCGATATTCGAATCGAAACAAAATGTGCGTCTCCATTCCACACACTCGTTTTAATGACATCATGTCCAAGGCTGAAGGAATTTGTGTCAGTCAAAAAAAGACAAACACGTCTCATAAGACATAAATTATTAATTGTATCCCATCAAATCTGATACGTACGTACCATAAATTAAGGCGAGTGCAATGTGAATATATATTTTTCGAAGAGCGTAACCGTATTAAACGGAACGCTGCGTTTCTTATTTACAAATGCGCACATTAATATACAAAAACCAACATCACGAGCCACACGCTGCGCTCCCCGTGGAAAAAACTGAGGCTTCGGCATGGTCTCAAAGCGGATTAATGATCTTAATTAAAGAAAGACATTAAGGGAAACGGGTGTACAGGTGTAACTAGGGAGTTATTGCCTATCATTGTGAATATCTTCATGTATTAATAGTGTTTCGGATTTGTCTGTTTGTGTGCCCGTTTGTTGTGTGTTGTCGCTTTCTTTAAAAAAAAACATATTCGTACACATACAGATAGAATACAGAGGGAATCGAAGGATTCTAGTAACTAGTCCGTTTGCATAAGTTTATGTGTAAGAGTTGCAAGTGTGATTTATCATCGTCTCTTGAACCATTTTTGATTACTGATATCTCTCGTTACTAGAGTTCAAATGAAGAAATATAAACAGATCGTCAATTAAAAGATATATCGTTTAGAATCGATCACTATGTTTAGATTTTTTCGCATATTTGAGTATTTGGTTGTCTTATGTTTTGTTAATCGTGAGGTTGCTGGCCGTACCTGGGGAGTCATTACGTTTAGATCCACCTTTTTTAAAATATAGAAATATTATATATATATATATAAATATATATATATATATATATATATATATATATATATATATAATGCACGTTTATAGTTTAAGATTGTGGTTAAAGTCACTTTTGAAAATGAATCGTATCACGAACACCTGAAGATTTCTTAATGTTAAATGATATGCTAATTGTGAACGTTGATCGCGTATTCGTTTCTCGTTGTGATGCCGTCATCTTCAGAGTCAGCTATAGAATATTTATCCAGCGAAAAATATTTTCTGATGTTGGTGATCCAATGTTTTTTGTATCTGTATTTTCTGTTTGTTGTCTGAATATGAAGATGATTATCTAGAAAATAAGGTATTAAATATTTCAAGAAGTTTTATTCGTAAAAAATGAAATTTATATGTATTATACATAATATTAACCACTAATTTACAATGTGGTCGCCATTAATTGAAGCCTTTGTCCCATCAATCAGTTTGCTTAAACATTTTTTCGAAATATTTGTGTTCGCTGAAATTTAGTAAACAATATATCACTTTATTTTCTGTGTTTTTCTCACTTAAATTTCAGTGTTTCTTTTTCAAAAATATTTTTTTAATGATACAAAAAGATTAATGTGGAATTGGACTAGATTTGAAATGTCTGACAGATCAGTAAAAATGTTTTATACATTCCTTGTGATCCAAGACAGATTTAGATAAGATTTTAAAATAAATGGAAGTAGTGAAATGCAATAATATATTATTTACTGAATTTCAGAGAAGAGTTTTCTATTTCTTATTGCTCTAAGAATGGAAGCATTTCCATCGAAACGAATTTACGAGGTAGTTTGATAAGTTTGGTAAGTTTCTATGTTATGGCGTCACCATTCATTTGGCAACTTCACGGCTATCAAGTTTAACTTTTCCAACTAGCATAGGCGAAATTTCAGTCAGAAGTTCACGCGTTGTTCATGTTTTATAGATGTTTGAAGTGATAATTATAGCAGTTTCCGCAAAATTGAAAAAAATGAGAAAGCCTTTTGCTCCGGTTTGTCACCGTGGATAAAACACCTGAGTCGAAGCAGCAGTTAAAGAAGTGGATAACGACTGGTGAAAGTGCGTCGAAGAAGGCGAAGACCGTCTTGTCGACTGGGAAGGTGATGGTCACTTTTTGTTGTGATTCTCAAGAAATTATCCTGATCGACTACTTAACGAAAGAAAAAACGATAATAAGAGTCTATCATGCAACATTATTGAACCGTTTGAAAGATGAACTCACTCAAAAACAATCAAGATTGTTGCACAAAAAAGTGTTCTTTCACAAGGACAACGCACCATCTCACAAATCGATCATCGCAATGGCAAAATTGCACGAATTAGACTTCGAATTGATTCCTCATCCATTCTATTCTTCGTACTTGACTCCATGCGACTTCTTCCTCCTCCCAAACTTGAAAAGTTGGCTCGGTGGAAAGAAATCCTCGTTGAATGAAGATGTCATCGCTGCCTTCAATGTTTATTTTATAGACTGAGAATATAGGCTTTTCCGACGGGATGAAAAAAATGGGAATTCGCTGGACCAAGAGTACAGTCTTCAATTGAGACTATGTTGAGAAATAAAATTATTTTTTTTTCCAAAAAACGGTTACATTTTTTACCATACTTAACAAACGACTCTCGTAAATTAAAATTATAATAAACAATAACTTATTAATTACTGTTTTGATCAGATTTTTGTTTATAATATGTGGCGAGTGAAAATTCATATGCGAAAGAGAATTAACTCGAATAAGATAGAAAAATTGCAGAATAACGAAAAAAAAATATTAAACTGAACAATAATCGACACGAAGAACTTCGCGAGCAAAAAACTCGCAAACTAATTTGCATCCTCACGTCCAATCTTGCACGTACTGACACGTCCTAGCGCGCGAAACAGTGACAAGTTATATTTTTAATGGACATTTTGACAGTCACTTCGGTATCCGCACTATCTGCGTTACAGTCTCTTATCTGCCGTTGCTAGTGAGCGAGTACGTGCATTTCTGTCGGAGGATCTCGACAATGTGAGCCGGGTTTCATAAAAATAATGCCCTTTCTCAGAAACTGAATACAAATGTCGAGATTAAAAATGTGTATTGCTCCACCGGGTGGAAATGTAATCTTTAAGCAAACAGATTAGCGGCGACGATAATCGGCCTGAAATTAAAATATGATGTTTGTTTCCACTTTGCTATTAGCCGAGTTCCCGTTGAGAATTCCACGTACCTCTGTATACGGCGAATTCTGAAAATCGAGGCGTGTGTTTCTATCTTCAAAACTATTAAATCGTGTTTGAAAATATGTCGTTAACATTATCGAAAAATATATCAGGGATTTCTCTAAAGGAATGACCGTTTTATTTACTGGAGAAAATATTATACAATTAATAAATATAGAAAACTAACACATTAATATTTGTTTTAACGTTTACTAACGACCGAGAAATTGAGAATAATAAGTTAATAAAATGCATTTGAGTATCTCTTGTACAGCCACAAACAAATTATTGGTGATTGCTATAAAAGAATTGATGATACTATCTGTTTCACTAATTAAACTATAAAAAGAGGTTAAAAACAAGAATGGCACGAGTATTAATTTCATCATATAAAATTAATGACTTAAAAATGAAGCAAATAAACTCTGGCCCAGTAAGTAAAAAATGTCAATAAAAGTATAATTAGCTCATATATGATATACTAAAATAGTATTTCTCAACCTTCTTCCGACCGTGGCCCCCTTCCGACCTTGTTTCCTCCTGTGGCCCCACTGTCCAAATAGTAGAAATGTGTATCTATTTAAATGTGTTTTTTTTTGTAAATAGAACATTTTTTATTTTAATTTTTATAATTTATATAAAATATAACAATTAAATAAAAAAAATATGCTTTAAGTATTTCTCGATCATTTTGACCATTGTGCTTGATGACCACGACATTTTTTTTATATCTGGTTTTATTGCTGTGAGGGATAACTAACGATCACCTCTGTCCATTATGTTAATGCGATTCAGCGTTAGGTTGAGTAAATAATTCATACGACTGAAACTTGATTCTACCAAATACAAAATAGGAAATTCCATGAAAAACAATTTTGCTCCAAAAATGATGTTTTTCTTGACTGAAAGTTATTTTGGCTTTTATGTTGCTCTGTAGCTCTCTATGAACGCTTCTTAAAATCTATTGGTGGTCACTTCTTTGTTCACTTCACTTCTGTTTTCTTTTTTCTTCACCTCCCTGTTTTTCTTTTTCTTTTCTCGGTCACCTCTCTGTTGTGTTCTTTCGTTACTTTTCTCTATGGCTCCCTAATCTTGTTCCATGCCCCCTTTTACGTGAATTTCACCTGTGGCTACCTTGGAATATGCCGGAGCTCTTTGGAGCCCATATGGCTCCAAGTTGAGAACTCTTGTGCTAAAAGACTTAGAATCAGAAGAAAAATTCATTGATAATATAGAAATGGATAGTGAATGTTTCATATTAAGAACTATACTCATAATATAAATTAAAATAATTTTTGATTCAGTGTAAGTTGCAATCTCTGATTATGAAATGAAGAGTATGCGAGAATGGAAAAATACAAAAAAATTGATTTGCCAAGTATCTAAATATCAGCGATAGATATTATTTTTTTATCGACATAGTACTTCATTATTTATTGTATTTTTTAAATATAAAAACAGGAAATAATGAATATCAGGAGATCAAATTAAGAGTCTCATTAAAAACTACCTTTCCTTATATATATATATATATATACACCACGGGTATTAAAATGTTCAGTTATTTCTCATTACAACACAATTAAAATGAATTTCAAATCAAAATGATGTAAACTAATTTTTCTCTTGTATTAATTTTTTATACTGGAACTCTATTTCTATATATATATATATATATATATATATATATATATATATATATATATATATATATATATATGTATATATGTGTATATATATATATATATATATATATATCCAGTTAGTTGGTATGTAAATAAACATTTTAATAATATTAAAAATGTACGATCCGTAATTTTAACATAAATGACAGATTGACAATTTGTTATTATGTTTAATGATTGATAGGTTATTTAGAATTTTAGGGCGTGTCGGTATCGGAAAATGACTTCCGACAACATATGAATATATATATATATATATATATATATATATATATATATATACATCTGTGTGTGTGAATGTACATGTGCTTAAAATCACAGGAAATTTCGATAATGAAATAATTTGTAAATAATATTAATTGCAGTTCTTTCTCATTAAAATATTAGTAATGTTCATTAAGTTTGATTAATTTTTAATGATATAAAATATATTTTATGTTGAGGTAACGAATACTTATTATCTTGAATTAACATTAATTAATTCTCTTCATTACATATTTGGTATATTCGTTAACTCTGACAATCTTCTTTTGATGATTCAATTAGGATAACGTTCTTAGTATGTGTTTCGATAATTTTTTTTTCTTACTGGGTCCAAAAGTTGTATTTATTAATAGAAATAAATATTTAGAAATCGCACGACACCTAAATAAAATTCTCAATATTATAAACTAAATATATGATTTTGTTTATACAGCGATTCTAGTAAACTGTTTAAAACAAAGTCGTTTTAGAAAAAATATTACTCAATTAACTTAAGAAATCAATTAAAAAAGATATTATACTCAGGTAGAAAAAATATAGACCTAATTATCGAATTATAAATGAGTTTTTCACTAAAACTGAAATGGGTCCTGTTTCTAAACCATAAAATATCATTTTTTATCACGTGCCATAATTTTTAAAATATTAATTTGTGTCAGTGAGGGAAACACACGCATACGTTCGTTTACACACAGTCTCTATGTTTACCTGTTGTAAAGACTTGATATATTAAAACATTAGATGTTTATATATATATATATATATATATATATATATGTATGTATGTATTTGTGTGTGTAATTTTTTTCTGAAATAGGATGTTCCCATCGACGATTACAAAGCAAATAGTGGAATTGAATTCTTTCTCCGCTAACGACCGTCGTAAAATATGATACCTCCTTTCTCTCGATTCGAACCGAACAAACCAATTTCCGATAATCATCCTCGGATTCTTCCAATGTCACTAATCCTAAAGAATGTAGTATTCGTCGTAGTTGTTCTTCACCGTCGGTTGTGTCACACCACGATCGAGGGGCGCGCGGGGGGCATTCAGTCATTCAGTCAGCGTCTTCTTGATCAAAATTTTGCTGGCCGACTGTGATGTAAAAAGGTCTCTAAACACTTGTTGCTATGTCACTAACATATATTATATGAAACTAGAGAGAAGTATCAAATGTTTGACTTAAGAACAGACTCGAAGGTTTGAATGTGTTCTTCGCTCTAAACAGGTGTGTTTTGAAATACATTTATTTTTCATGTAGAATAACTAAAATTTAATTTATAGTTGACCGTTTGTTGTTCAGTCAGCACACGAAAGTGTATGTATGTGTGTGTGTGTGTGTACGTAGATATGAACAATATTGTTTTTGTTATCAATTCGACGAATGTAAAAAATCTTTCGAGATTATTTTCGACCAGATATATTTTATAACGAGAATTGAAATAACGACGAAATAAATGTCGAGTCGTTGCATTTATTGATAATGGCGAGCGCATGATATGATGTCTTCGTACGAAACTTGTTAATATCAATATTTTTCTCAAATCGAATCAACAGAAGGACTTCCTTGTCTATATCTCTCGTAATAAAAAGACATCAAATTTTAAATACGAATACATATTAACGTAAACTATTACTTATAATAAGAAGAGTAGATAAAGTGACCTCTTAATCCATTTTATTATGTGTGCATTTTGTTGAAAAGAAATAAACATAGGAGTTGTATATCCACATTTAAGCAGAAGTGTACATCAAATAAGATCAAATGAACCGTTTATATGTACTGTATATATATATATATATATATATATATATATATATATATATATATATATATATATATATATATATAATATGTGAATATGTTTCAAAAGCCGTGTTAATGCTAAATTCTTAAATAAATTTATTTATTCAGCTCATATCATTCTAGACATGTGTATATGTTTGTATATTTAAAGTGATTGTGTTTTTTATACTTGTACTTTTCTTCATGTGGGTCCTGGATTTGAATCTAGCGTAACTAATACATTTTAGTGCGTTACGAATCGCGAACATTTCTGTTCGGTCCTGTCAATAGTTTTCGTTTCAGGCATAAGCCGACGACATATATATTTTAGCGGATACAATGAGCACATTGTGTCAATGCTAACAAAACATGTTGCCACACTCAGGTGGTCTTGTAATGTAGGTAAATATGACTTGTAAGAAAAGTAGGACAATATTGAATGAGAGTGAAACAACGGTGAGATCGAAATGTTGAAGGACACGGCGTGAAAAGTCAACTCGAGATTGTCATGTAGTTGAGAAAAGTCGTACATTTCCCACCGAGTAAATGTTAAAGTGAATATTATAAAACAACAATTTTAAGGAATAAATATCTTATTTATTTTAACATTTTTGTTGGGTGTTTTATGATTAATAGATTTTTTTTAATATTTGGTTTAGAAAATCATATTCCGTCAACATAAATGTAAAAATATTAGTTACAAATTTGTTTTTTCATTAAAGCATACATTTTTATATATTAATTTATAAATTTTTTTCTTTTTACAATTCATGTAAGCTGTTTATATATATATATATATATATATATATATATATATATATATAAATATGTATATATATATATATATAGATATATGTATGTATATATATATATATATGTATGTATACATATATGTATATATATATATATATATATATATATATATATTTATATATGTATATATATATATATATATATATATATATATATATATATATATATATATATATATATTTATATATGCATATATATATATATATATATAATATTTATATATGTATATATATATATATATATATATATATATATATATGTATATATTTAATTTTTAACGGAAAATAAATCATCTATTAAGTTGGTATGAAAATAATTGCAGTTTTTGTTTTTTGAATTCTAACTTTATTTTTTTCATACAAAGTGTAATTTTATCGCTAATATTATTTTAAAGTGCATTTTTCGATCTGTATTTCGGTAACATCGACTTTGGTTTCATTATTAATTTTGCTTCAAATTGGACTATTGAATTAAAGATGAAAAAGAAGAAAATTGAGCATTTTTTGTATGTGTTCAGAACGGATGATAAACTGCGGAAACTGCTTCTGAAATAAACGATGATTTTCGTATGGGTATTACTAAGTAGCATATGGTGCAACGGGGGTTCTAAAAAATGTGTACTGGGGACGAGACCTTTGAAGATGAAGAAGGTGTCGGGTGTCTTTCTTCAGTTTATAATGACCAACTGCAGACGTTGATTGTATCAGAATCACATACAATAATTTAAGGGTTTGCACAAAAGTTAGTTGTTAGTCTTTCAACAGTTCTGAACCACTTACAATCACTTAAATTAAAAAATATATATGAAATTGAAGGTCATAAACTGTAATTATTTTTCTACCAACCGAATATAATGGAATGAAAAGTAATATATAAAATTGAATATATATATATATATATATATATATATATATATATATATATATATATATATATTGAAGTTAAAAAATCCACTTTAATAACAGTTTTAATAATGATATAGAGCCTGATGAAATTTGTCCTCCACTCAAGAATTCGTTTCAAAAAAAATCGAATGAAGCTTCGATACATTTTGAAATAAAATCGAACCGAACGAATAGATTCGAAGGAACACACAATCACTATTACATCAGCTTCACATAGAAATTATTTATTTCCTATTCTATTTATAGTGATTTTTCTTCTAAATGCCAAGTACAAAGCACGGACACAACAATAAAATCAATATGTCCGATTGAAAGGAGACGCTGCTCTCATACACGAATCTGAAAAATAATTCGTACGAAGAAACCGATTTCAGTGAACGAACTTCGTCCATCGAATTCAACAAAGTCAAATCCGTAACCAATTATTTTCTAAGGGTTGCACACAGAGGCGCGCACACAGAGTCCCTGCGCTCATTCTTAACAGAACAAACTTTCATAAGTGTCACTGCGGGTGTCGAGGCAGGGTGGGTCGTGTATGTGTGTCTGTGTGTGTATACGCGTGTGGATTTACTTCGAAGTGCGTGTACGTGTACATAACATAGATCCAGATGTTCTCGGCACAAATACAAACACACACACACGGTCTAATGGTGAACACCCATTCGAGACCGCGAAATTCAAATTAGTCTTGCATGATGTCTGTTGTATAAAAATGAGGAGTTTGCATCTGCTCATAACGAATCCGCCATTTATCTTGGAACATATTCGCTCGGTTCTCGAGGAAAGAAAAAGAATTTATCCAACGATACGTACATGTATATAAATATATATATATATATATATATATATATATATATATATATATATATATGTACATAAATATATATATGTTCGTGTGTATATGTATATAACTTTGTATACTTCATTTATGTGAACGTTCGGTCTCTAACGAAAAGAAATATCCAAATATGATGGATTTAACTTGTACAAAACATCATCTGCAGGGAATTCGAAATGACAGACGAAATTTTTGTCTGTGCCGTCTATAAAAGTTTGGCATTAAGATAAAGTATTTTATTGAAAACGATACGAGCTCCAAGAAAACATTTAATGAAAATCAAATTTAAACAACTCTCCCTCAACGCAGACTGAAAATTTATCCATGTTTCGAGTCTACGTTTTTGTTTCAGTTTATTTATTGAATGTATATGTATATGCATGGATATATATATATGTACATATGTATATATATATATGTATATATATATATATATATATATATATATATATATATATATGTATATATGTATATATATATATATATATGTATATATATATATATGTATATATATATATATATATGTATATATATATATATATATATATATATGTATGTATATATATATGTATATATATATATATGTATATATATATATGTATATATATATGTATATATATATATATGTATATATATATATATACATATATATATACATATATATATATATATATATATATATGTATATATATATATATGTATATGTATATATATATATATATATATATATGTATATATATATATATATATATATATGTATATGTATATGTATATGTATGTACACTATATGGAGTTATAATGTACTCAAAAATTAAACAATTTTAAAGTCATTTTTTTCATAACGCATATTCATATATATTTGTATAAAATATACGGCTCATTTTTTACATCCGTTTGGTCGATTTTCCCTACTATCACTTATGTAAACATGACAGATACGTTGTGTGTATGAGGGCGATTAAAATGTCTCAATTGTGATTGCAGTAGAAAGATTTCTAATAGTATATTTTAAATCGATTTTATGAAAACTGAATTATAGGTATTATTAAACATCTTAAGTGAAATGAATTGTTTTAATTTGTAGCTGATGGCCAATATTTATTTTCATATTTTTGCAGTTAATTTTTCAACCTGTTTCAAATCCGTCGCCAATCTCTACCACAATCTACCGGCGGTTTCATATAATGAATACGACAGTGGCTATTTAAAATGATTCACCATCTTTGTATCGTACTTTTTGTAGTAAAAGTAGATAAAAACAAATTACACATAATTTTATCTGGATTCTTATCTCGCATTTACCTGAAAACGTTTCAACAGGCACCCTACGCACAGGTGCTTATTATGAAATAAAAGTCCATTAGTGGTGTATTCTTTCATAGACCTTGTAAAGAGAACAGGCACAATAATGAAAGGTGTTCGAGCCACTCTGTCTCGATTTTCTCTGCAAAAGATGTCAATTCGTTTATGTATCGGAATCGCGTCGAGCGTTAATTGAAAAAAAAGATGAACTGAATAGGAGTGGAACATTAAAAGTACGGCTTCCTCCTTCCAATTTGACACAGCGGGCAGATCTGATGTATGAACGATGTAAATGTATATAGATAGGTATTGTTTTAATTCCGGAAATAACTTGTTTCTCGGATTGCTGACACGTTAATTCTCTTAAGCTCTCGTTCCGCTACTTAACCGTTTTTAATTTATGCCGCAGTCTGCTTTGTCAGCACCACTGTGAGAATAGAAAAATTAATATTTGTGTATAATTAGAATCGTTTTAAGTCGGTCGAGGATTGTTCCGTTTATCCGTATAATTCAATTAATCATTTTTAGTTCTGACAATTTGTAAACCGAGCATTACTTTGAAAATATAAGTTATTCGAATATCGAGTCATGTTTGATTAATTATACGAAAAAAAGTACAAGTAACGATTACAGAAAAATATATAGAAATAGGTCTTATCTGAGTGGAAAACATTTTTAAATCTGAAAAGAAGAATCAGAGTTAAAATGTTATTCAGATACGTTACAGTTAAAGTTCATAGAACGTTGTATTTTAATCAAATTATAATTTATTATGAATTCTTTTTAAATGCATTAAAAAAATTAGTCAAAATGTGTGCCTTAATGTTATTAGGTCGCTGAAAAAATAATTGTAATCATTTTAAGTTTGGCGTTGATTTTTCTAGTAACCGATATATTTTGTTATTTTCATGTGATACATAATAGTAAACAATGAAATTGGCACAACTGATTTCAGTTTATGTTTATTGTTTTCATTCTTTAGTATTGTTGGATATAATCTCTTAAATTAGACATGAAAAAAAGCAAATTCGTGTTTTTTTCTTTTATGGGTTTAAATTAGGACGTAGAGCAACAGAAACTGCTCGAAATATTAAATTGATTTTTGGCGAACAGTCAATTAGTGAAGGTACAGCACAACACTGGTTCCAAAAATTTCCTAATGGAAACGAAAGCCTTGATGATGAGGAGTGTAGTGTATGTAGCTATATACAATAATGATTTAAGAATCATTATTGAAGCGGACCCACGTAAAACAACTAGAGAAGTGGCAAAAGAACTTAGTATTGATCATTCAGTTGTTATTAACAGTTGTTCGACATTTGAGCCTGATTGAAAAAACAAAAAAACTGAATAAATGGGTGTTATATGAACTAAACGAACATTAAACAATTCGGCGATACGAAATCTGCTCTGTGCTTCTTTTACGTAACAAAAATGATCCCGTCCTTGATTGAATTGACACATATTATGGATGGTAGATTCGTTAGAACAATCAGAAACGTCCACCACACTGGCTAGACCGAGAACAAGCACCAAAACAGTTTTTTTAAATCGAAGCTTCATGAAAAAAAGATTATGATTACTGTTTGGTGGTCGGGAAGTGGCATCATTCACTACAACTTCTTTAAACTCTGATGGAACAATAACAGCAGAAAAATATTGTCAAGAAATTGAAAAAAAACATGAGAAGTTGCATCGTTTACGGCCAGCATTAGTAAATCTAAGAGGACCAATTCTTCTTCATGACAACGCCTGACCACATGTTTCACAAATGACCTTAAAAAAACTAAGTAAACTGGGTTATGAAATCTTACCTCACCCACCTTATTCTCCGGATCTGTCTTCGACAGATTATTATTTTAAACATTTAGGTAATTTCTTACGAGAGAAGATTTTCAAAGATCAAGTATCAGATCAAGGCGCTTCCGATGAATTCGTTAATTCCAGGACTCCATAATTCTATCCTGTAGGAATTAACAAACTTGTTTCCCGTTGTGATAAATGTGTGCAGATCAATGGTCTTTATTTTGGTTAGTAAATATATTTTTAACTGATATATATGTCTTCAAACTCGATACGTAAAAACCGCAATTATTATTGCACCAGCCTAATACAATAAATAAAATATCATTTTTAATTTCTAGTATCTCTGGTAATAAAGTGTTTATTTTAAATCTTGTGATAATTTTTCACGCGTGTTATCACGGATAACCTCAAATCGATAAATATTTTATTCGAATAAACAATTATATAATATTAAAGACAAATTGATGATTTTTATTGTTTGATTTTTTTATATGTTCTATTTCGATTAAATATTGAAATATGTAATCGAAGTAGAACATATGATTTAATAATGAATTATTAAATCATATAACGAAGAAAAAATATACTGAAAAAAGTAAATGAATTCAAGAAATGCAACAAAACAAGTATTCGATGTCGATACCAGTTATAAAATAAAACGGAAACTACATTTTAATTCGTAGTATTTTATATTTTACAAAGAATTCTATTCATTATATATAGACGTTTTTTCTATGAAAGTACACCATTTTCTTTAATCATTCGCTCGATGTTATTTTTTCAACAATCATTAAATCGAGTTCAATAACAGCATACACACGTTCATATGTCTTCGGAGTTATTGAAGCGTATTGCATCGAGATATATAAACGACCTTTTTGTGTAATTTAATAGAATATCGTTGGAAGAAGAGATATAATGCGGTATGATGGATCGTAATATGTTATAGTTCGGACTGTACCTCTGTACATCAGATAAGAGTCGTACGTGTAGTTTTAATTCAATTATTTTCTTTCGACTGTGTACACTCGTATAAGAAACGTTTCACTTTGTATTAATTAGAATTATCCGTTCGAATGTATCGATCGTGTTTCTATATGTATATCTTTGTCTGAATACATGTATATTAGGTTGGAACAAGAATTCGTAGCGTTTTTTAGGTGAAATTCAAAATGAATGAATGTGAATTTCAAAAAATGTTTACTCATTTGTACATATATTTATTCTGATATATATGTGCCGTTTTGATCCACTATCTTTCACGTAGTTTTATAATTCTGTCATCCCAAAACTTTGTAAACTTCTGGGCGATGAATTGATCCAGATGATTTCTGTAGACTTCCAGTGAAGTGAAGTTTTTTTTTATTAGCGGGTGAGGTAGGACGTTCCAGCCAAACAGGACCAATTTCTTCCGAGTCTGCAAAGAGGTCTAGTGAGGTCTACCTCACTAGACCTCTTTACAGACTCGGAATAAATTGGCGCTGTTTGGCTGGAACGTTCTACCTCATCCGCCATACTCACCTGATCTTAAACATCTGAACACTAGAGTGTTCTCTTCTTAGAAAACGATGCCCTTCTGATTAGCCAATTCTGAATGATTTTGACGATTACAGCCTTCATTTGGTCCAGTTGAGTACAATACGCCTCCGAATTTATCGTCTGATTATTTGTGAGAAGCTAGTAATACACAACACTCTTCTAATCCCATTAGGTACACAACATTACCTTCTTCGGATGAAGACCCGTTTTTGAAGTGGTTAACAGATTCTCATTTTGTTTTCTTTAAGACCTTTTTCGATTCACATTATTGTTGATGATTCATTTTTCTTCTCCCGTGATTGATCGTTTCAGAAACGGATCGTTTTGGTTTCTTTTAAGGAGCGAATCACTGATAGAAATGCGTTCCATTAAATTTCTTTTAGTTAAGTTATGAGGCACCTAAACAATGTAGCGATTCACATATCCAAGTGTCTTCAAATACCGCATAACACTCGTATGAGATACCTGCAGTTTTTTGCGGTGTTTTGTGCCGTGTAATGTTGATTATTTTCAATAAGTGTCGCAATTTTGTTATTATCAACAACTGCAGACCTACCGGAACGCTCTCGAACCTCAAGATAAATTTTCTATCACTGAATCGAGCGAACCACTTTCAAACAGTACTGATAGCTACAGTACCTTCTCCATAAACAGCAGATATCTTTTTTTCTATCTCTGCAACGCTTTTTCCTTTCTGGAAATAAAACAGTATCAAATAATGATAATGCACTTCATATTCCTCCATTTTCAATTTCAAATTTAACATACTTAAAATTCATAAAATCGCACAAAAATAACACAGAAAGAAACGTTGAAATGTCACCTGTCAAAATAACACCTATGGAGTCGTCATATAATCGAGTTGCGCGCGATCCCGCAATTAATGGCATCTATTGGAAAACGTACGAACTTTTTTCAACCCAATATATTTATATATATATATATATATATATATATATATATATATATATATATATATATATGAAACAATGACTTGTGTGCGATGTTGCGATTAAATGTTGTAAAATTGGATTTAAAACGGATTATCTGGTAATAAACACCCTGTTTGCGGGAACTCGACGCGCACAGGACACGGGAAATATCGCGAAGTGCACTCGGAATCGAATTACCGTAATCGTCCGTTCCAGATTATCTAATATAATCGAACCGTTTGTTTTTTATTTGAAAATTTTCATTTTTATGTTTCGTTTTTTCTGCGAGTGCAGCGTGCGGTCAGCGCTGGACGCTATCGCGAGGTGCAAAAAAATACCCAGGTCACGTACGGCCTGCTCGATTCGCTGTCTAAAATTTCAAATAAAAGACTGGCTCTTGCTCTGAATGAAATATAAAATGATACTTTATAATAGTGCACACGCGGCTGCATCGCGCGGAGGCGAACTATCAAAGATATGGCGGAGTTTTTAAGTTGAATACAAATAGTTGTTTGTAAGGAACGGGGACCGGGCACGGGAAAACAATCCTGGATGTTGTAAATATCGTGCGGCGGTTACTTACCCACGTTACGATTGAATTAAACGCGGCAGAAGTTCACGTCGGATGCTCTTATTCGAGGATTATACACATTTTATATTTATCGCTCGTACGAAATGTATCTATCGTACATTCGTATTACAGAATATAAAACGATTATTAAGTTTATATGTATATGTAACATCGATCTATGACTCTTTTATTCCAAATCTATGGCTTATTTCACAGTTTCCTCCTCTATTTCTACGTTCATCTATTTCTTTAATTTAGACTTTTCAGCTACTTGTTAGGTTTCACGCCATCTTTGTTCACCTGTCGGCTACAAAATCATTTTTTTAAAACCTTATTAATATCTGTTATTATATTAGATTGGTAGGGAAATCATTACTGTTTTTGTTTTCTGAATTCTAATTTTATTTTTTTGAATGCAAGTGTCATGTTGTGAATATCATTTTAAGTGCATTTTTCTGTATGTATTTTGGCGATATCGATTTTGGTTTTATTATTAACTAATATATAATCTATTAAAATTATCGGGAAAATAGAAAGAAATATAGAAAGGAAAACTATTTATTTGTTTTTAGAAAATAATATACTCAAACATAAAAAAATACGTAAGAACGAAACTCAATGAATTAAAATTCAAAGCTATGAGCTGACAAAGCAAGCATTTCTCGTCACCATAGATAAAAATTTTCGTCGGCATAGACTTTGTCCTGCAGAAAAAGTGACGAGAAATGTGAGTTTTTATTATATAGATTTTACTTTGAATTGGGCTATTGAATTGAATAAAGATGAGGAAAGAAGCAAGTAAGAGCATTTTTTTTCGAAACGAGTTCAAAATGTGTGGTAAAGCAGCAGAAACTGCTCGTAAACGAAACAATGATTTTGATGCGGGTATTTTTAAGGAATGTACGGTGTAATAGTGGTTCCAAGAATTTCGTCCTGGGGGTGAAAACTTTGAAGATGAAGAAGGTGTCGAGTGTCCTTCAGTTCATAACGAACAACTGAAGACATTAGTTCGAATCAGAACCACGCACAACAATTCGAGAGATTGATAAAAGTTAGGCGTCAGTCATCCAACAGTTCTTGACCACTATTAAAATCACTTAAATTAAAAAATGTATATGAATTTGAAGGTCATAAACCTCAATTATTTTTCTACCAATCTAATATTATTTGAGTTTGTTAATATGTATTAGGTTTATAATAGCTTTTCGGTCTATTTTTATTCATAGTTTCATCAGTAACTCTTTCTAAATAAAATCTATAAGTTAATTTTTTTAAAAAAATATTGAATTCACATTAGTTAATTTGTCAAACTTCAGAGCCATCTCATCCTGCTTTGAACAGTAACTTTGTTTATTGTCATTTTTATGTTCTATCGATGTGTTAATTACAAAATATTAATTTAATGTTGTCTTGGATTTAGTTTTTTGACTTACTACTTCATTAAACATGATTGTAACTGTTTAGAGGAATTAACAACAAATATCCAATTTTCAATGAAGAATTAAGAGCTTCGAATGAATTGAAATATTTTATTTTAGAATAATTTTCATCTTATATGCCTGATTTTAGTGACAGGCTAAAATAGGGAATATATAATAACTGATAAATATGTTTTTAAAAATATATCTCCCATCGGACTGATTTATCTTAAATAAGTATATTATTATTATTCTTGCAGAAGATATTTTTTATTTTATATGGCTGTGACTAATTTTCCTTACCGGATGGACCTAAAATAATGTTTTCTTTTATTATTTTTCAATAACATTTTTTTTTATTATTTTTCAATATATTCTTCTTTGATTTCTGTACACTTTTTACAGTGTTCAATTAAAGCAATGTAACAAGTTTAATTAAAGTACTCTGAAGTTTTGTCTTGAAAATGGGTCAAAACTGCTACTTGTACTTCCTCGTCGCTGCCAATTTTTCCCCCTCGAAGACCGGCTTTCAATTTAGTGAATCAAAAATAGTCACTAGGGGCCAGGTCTCGACTGTAAATTGGGTGGGCGATTTCTTGAAAGTCGCATTCTCGAACAGCAGCCTTTACAACTACAGTGGTATGGACGGGTACTTTGTCATGTAGAAGAAGAACACCTCGAGAGACTCTCCCGTGACGTTTTCCAATTATTTTTTGACAAAGTTGTCTCAGTAATAACGCATAATAATCGACATTTATTACAGTGTTTCTTTCTTTAAAATTGATCATAATGATTCTTTGTGAATTCTAAAAAAACTTTCGCCGTGACCTTTCGGGTAATATTGGTAACCTTCGCCTTCTTTGCGCCTGGTTTGCCTTTTCGATGCCATTCCATTGACTCCATTTTTAAGTAAGATCATGATACAGAACCATATTTTAATCGCCTATAACAATGAAGTCAATTACTTCTTTCTCCTTCCCGATACAAAGTCCCAAAGCTGCTAACAGCATTTCACTCGCTTTTATTTTGAATCATGCTGACATTTCACTAAATGTTCGCTGTTTCTAACGTCTGTCGAAAAATAAGTAATGACAATTTTATGAAACAGATGGTTTATATAGGATGCAGGGGGTGTTACTTTCTAGGAAATTAAAGCCCAAGTACTTCAAATCAGGAATATTTGAAACCACAGGAATATATCATACAGGAATATATATCAGGGATATATATATATATATATAATAAAATACTGAAATATATCTTATATATAGTTTTATACAATATTTTAATTATGAAAATAAATCATGTATATTTAAGGACACGTCTTTTCTAAGTAGTAGTCAATTGTTTTTAAAATACTGATATTTATTCGAAATTTTTTGAGAGATTATGTATAGTGGGACTTTGAGCTGTATAAGAACCAAATTTCATTCGAGCACTGTTCCTTGTTTACCGATTCGCGTCACATATGTGAAAAAAAATCTAAAAATCGCTTATTTATTTAGTATCCACAACAATATCACGTCCGATTGAAACAATTCTTCGAGAGAGCAAATAGCCATCAGTGTGTTTCGCTTCCGTTGCAAATAGCAGACAGACAGACACTCACAATACCTACCCATTCACACACATGCACACACGCCGAATGAATGTACTAAGGAGCGAGCGAAGGAAAGTCCTTTCGAGTTTGGTCATTTCGCCGCTTCTCGCGCACTGCAGAAGACATAAATTGGAATGAATTGTTCGGGGAATTGAAGACGTTTTCTTTTTCTATTACGCGTTACGCCCAAGTGGACACTTGCGTGGAGGTTTGCGTGACCGAAGAAGAACCGGTGGACTACGGCACAGCCCTCACGGGGTTCAGAGATCTCGACCGCTCGCCGGTGTGCGTGGCGTCGTCGAATGTTGTCGCTCGGCGCCTTGGCGAACACTGATATAGTCGTGTCTGCATGTGTACGGCACGTACACGACCTTTCTATTCTTTCTCTACATCTATCTATCTATCTATATATATACATATATATATATATATATATATATATATATATATATATATATATATATATATATATATATACATACATATATACTTATATATCTCTCTATCTATATATATACATATATATATATATATACATATATATATATATATATATATATATATATATATATATATACATACATATATACTTATATATAAAACTGTGTATGTATATACTCTACAAACATACAATATTGTCTATAGACGATGGTCAACAGCGTTTTCATGAAGGTAGAACCTTGTCGTTTTATTGCAAAACAAAAAAGTACTTGGAATATGGGACAAAACATGAATGAAGCTAATAGTGGTGCTAGAAACACACATTTATATATAAATATATAAAGTGCATTTTTGGCATCTTAATGACGTATTGATTGAAAGGTTTAAATAACATTTTAGTTGTCAAAGAACCGTACTGGCCACTATAAAATAAATGGAGTTTAAATAGTTAGAAGTTAAAAAAGTGTCTATATTCAATTGTTTTGTACGTAGATATGAAAAGAGAAATGAATGAATGAGAAAACTTGATTTTATTTGTTTGATATTTGTTACACCCTTATAGGTTTATTAATCGATGATATTTGATAGAATCATTTAATGACGATTACAGAGGAACAATTGCATATTTTTGATAATAGTTGCATTAATTTTTATGTTATTTTATATTTCTTTTTAGACTCTTTATTGTTTAAAATAATTTAAATCTTTGGTGAGTTGAATGTGTATTTCAACTACAGTTATTTTAATTGCATATATACGCTCGCACATACACGCACACTATAATTAAATACACCTGTTTGTGTGCGTGTTGTTCATGTTTCTATTCGACTTATCCTTACCATTCGTACTATTGAAAAATAGAGTTGTAAGTCAAGTTAGTCCTCTGCAGACTGAATGATTAATGTCTGAATTTAAATTGAACGTGTTTTCTGTCATGAAATTTTGAACGAAAAGGGTACACACGATCCCGTTTTAATATTTATTGCGTTATTAAAGTCTTGATTTTATTTTACAGGTTTTTCCGATTTATCCTCCCGATAGTACAGTTTTTTATACTTTGATCGTTTTTTTTGGATCGAACTTCAAATTAGTGTAAAAGGTAAAGGAGTTTATTCGATTGTATGATAAGAAAAAACACAAATGGTATCTTTAATATGATGAAGTATGTTTTTTATGGTTTTTTTTTCAGTCATGACTTGTAAAGATTCTGTTAATTGTATTCTTTCGTTTTAAAATACAATTTATCAATACATAAAGTTATAGTTTATGTATGTGTGTATGAACATCTGTGAACTCATGTGTATACGTTCGTACATTTTCGATGAATTATTAAATTCCGTCGACCGTGAGGCTCAGTCGCGAGTACGAAAGTGTTGTAATTACGACATAGACGTTTTTTTGTCAAAGAAAATCGTGTTGCGAAGAGAAAAATATTTCTACTTTATTAATAAATGGCAATAATAAATGAAATGTAAACGGAGAATATCTTTGACAAGATTTAATCAAGTCGTATAAAATTTTTATGAATAAAAATGATACATGCGAATGAAAACATCAAAAAGAAACTTTTGTGCGCGAGTCTTTTATAAAACTCAATTCAAATTAATCAAATCACTAACATCAAATAAAAAAAGGAAAAAGTTTTCAACAACTGTCTGAGCATGCGACGTTCCGTCTAAATTAACTCGACGAACTTTTATTTCACTAACTTGGTCAATGGCAAGTAAATGCTGCCTGTTCCCTCTTTCTCATATTATAGCGTTATTAGGAACGTACTATTAATGAGACTGTGCTGTGCTGGAAATGTTCTCGGTCCGTCGATGATTAAATATTAATCGTATCGATTTGAAATTTAAAAGTTTTCTGTTGTACAATGGATGTGAGACGACAGTAGTATCTGATCTTGCTGATCTGAAAAAATAGCATAGCAATTATAGTCGACTGATTAGGAATATTGTCGTTTATAAGAATTGAAAATATACACAGAGGATATAGTGTTGTTAAATATCCTTAAAACAGTTGTTCAATGTTGATAATAAACTGTTGGGCTAGCAAAAAGTGTATATATTTTTTTAAAAAAATCAAAAAACTACACAGCGTATAAAACATTGGCATCGTCCGGTAATTTTTTTTAACCAGTCTTTCGATTTCATCGAGCCTAGCTACTATATACAGTGTGTCGTTTGTTTGCGGCTCGATGAAAAAATTGATAACAGTTATAAATCTTGTTCCGATTCGCTGAAAAATTTTTTTACCGACTTATAAAACATTATAATCTCCGGGAGAGCGCTCCGCGAAAAAAAAACAATGGCGACGCATTCGTAGAGAAAAACGTCACTTATAAGATTGAAATTGGAAAACTCTAGAGAAATGGCAAGAAACACGCCAGTCTCGAATTTCTTGTAAGTCGTGTTTGTAGCTCTGCTCAACAGAATACTGTCATGTAAAAATAAAATAGTGGAAGCTAATGTTCAGCGACTACCAAGTCTTCTTCTACTTCTCTTTTGTATGTTTCTTTTTAGTTTCTTGACTTTCTCGTAGAATGTACATCTGATGTATAATGCCATTCAAGAAAGGACGAAAGAAGTTAGTTGCTTGCATGCTGCATAGTTCACTTCTAAACATTCATGTCATTTATAAAGATAACACACACACACACATACGTATATATATATATATACTCATATATATATATATGTATATATATATATATATATATATATATATATATATATACTCATATATATATATATGTATATATAAGATATATTATGCTTTATTCAAAATTTATTCTACTCTGTTATTCACGTTTCTTATTTTTATGATTAGGTTGGAAAATAACTGCGGTTTTTGTTTTCTGAATTCCAACCGTATTTTTTTCAATGAAAGTATAATTTCACCGTGTTCATATTACATTAATATCATTTTAAGGTGCATTTTTTGTCAGTATTTTGGTAACATCGACTTTGGTTTTATTATTAATTTTGGTTTAAATCGGGCTATTGAATTAAAGATGAAAAAGTAGCAAATAAGAGATTTTTTTTTGTATGAGTTTAAAACGGGTGATAAAGCAGCAGAAACTGTTCGTGAACTAAACGATGTTTTTGTTGTGGGTACTGTTAAAGAACGTACGGTGTAATGGTGGTTTCAAAAATTTTCGTACTGGGGACGAGAGCCTTGAAGATGAAAAAGGTCACGGGCGGCCACACTTCATGGATCTCAATTAAATTATAGCCCTGCTTTACTATGAGCTTTAGGATTCATTTTTATATTTACAGTAGGGGGTTTAACTGAAGTAGTTTTAGCTAATTCTTCAATTGATATTCTACATAATACTTATTATGTTGGTGCACATTTTCATTACGTTTTATCGATAGGGGCTGTATTTGCAATTATAGGTGGTTTTATTCATTGATACACTTTATTTTCAGGAATATCTATAAACCCTAATTGATTAAAAATTCATTTTTTTATTATATTTATTGGTGTAAATCTATCCTTTTTTCCACAACATTTTTGGGTTTTAGTGGGATACCTCGACGATATTCTGATTATCCAGATGCCTACAGATCCTGAAATATTGTTTCATCAATTGATTCAACAATTTTTTTAGTAGATGTAATTTTCTTCTTATTTATTATTTGAGAAAGAATAATTTTACACTGAACTGTATTATTTCCTACTCATGCTTCATCATCCATTGAATGAATTCAAAAACTTTTTGCAATGGAACATAGCTACTCTGAACTCCTCCTTCAGTTCATAACGAACAACTGAAGCTGTTGGTTGAATCAGAACCAGGCATAACAATTCGAAAGCTTCCACAAAAGTTAGAAATTAGTCATCCAAAAGTTCTGGACCACTTAAAACAGCTAGGAAAAGCAAAAAACTTGATAGATAGGAGTATAAACCACAATTATTTGTCTACCAACCTAATATAAACATTACTGTTTTCACTTGACTAGTAACATAATTTTGGAATTTTACTCGAATACTCGGGGAAGTTAATTTATTACAAGTTATTATTTTCATTTTTATATTATGATTTTTCTTCTTTATTATTTATTTTACCAATGGGCTCCGCCTCTTACTTGCTACGTTCACCGACCTCCGGGGGACTCCACTCTCGCTCGCTTCACATACTCTCGTTAAGTGTTAACAATTTTTAAATGAAAAATGAAAACCGAAATATAGATATTATCTAATGAAATTTATTTTTTGATTTTAAATGAAACCGAAAAAATAGTGAATTTGAAAAGAAAACTTATTGTAAATTTATTCTAAAATTCTTATCTACACGATATTCGTAATTGATTTGTATTCTTCTGTACATAGACACATGATACTTTGTCTAGAGTATCATTTGGAGAGACCAAAGTACAACTGAGCGTGCCCGAATACTGTTTCATTGGAATCGACGAACATGAAGGTTCGTGAAACATCGGAAATGATCGGAATCGAATAAATGGAAATGGTTAACATGCTACTTGTAAAGTGTGGCGGTGGGAACAACATTGCAAGGGGTAGCCTACACGAAAAAAAATGTATATTTAATGGAAATATTGCGATGGAAATATTTTTTATATATAGAAAAATATTTCTATTATAATACTTAACATAGGGTTGCACCAATTTCACATTAGAACTAGAAAAATCGTCATATTTACTTTTCGTTCTGAACGTTTTCTGAATCAATATTTTTTTGTCTATGAATTTTCACCTCAGTGACCACAGACATTATTTTGATAAAAATTTACAATAAATAATTATTAGTTATTTTTCATTGTTGCTTATGGGCATTTTAAGAGTGCAAGGGTACATAAAAATAGAAAAATAAGATTTTGTGCACGATATGAAGTAAACTGTCCATGCAGAGTCTACACAGTTATCGAATAATTAAGTAATAGAGTTCAATGACGAGCTTATATGATAAACGAAAATTATAAATATTTTTTAAAACAATTTTCCATCAATTTTCAATAATGAAACACACTGATAAATTGTGATGTGAATAGATCATTCAATTGAATATGACGAGTTGAACAATGCTATAAGAGGATTTTAGAATAGTGTATATGATTAGATTTTTACATTTGAAATATTAAGTTACCCATGAACAATTATTCGAAATTCAGTACCGTTCTTCAAGAAAATGAGAATATATTAAAATATATGTTTATACATTTATGTGTGTGTGTGTTATTGTTCTAATATAAATCCTGTAGCTGCATCTGGTTAAGTAGCTCCGAAGTTATTATGTGGAATTTTATTTCTGCTGGAGTTATCATTAGTTGTCATTTTGATGAGATGGAAAAGAAAAATTTATTATAATGAATAGCGAACACTACTGCGAAATGTTAAAAATAGTTTTGAAAGAATAATTATCGATTACAGGACTGAAATTTTGGTTTTATTAACTCTCCCGTTTCGGTGCGGTCAACTTAGGTGGACGTATGATTTTATTTACAAATATTCTTCTTTCTGTTATTCATAGAACACTGATATTTCTTGCTATCCTCTATTATTTAGTAATATTACTAATGAGTGTAAAAAATATTGATATAAACCGCAAATATCACTTTAATTCTATTTTATTTCAAAAGCAACCTCAACCCTGGTACGCATGCGTTATTCAATAAATGTCAGTTTACTGATTGTGAAATGTTGGATATGAGGAAGAGAAGTGACATTTTTTTCACTTAATCTTTCTAATTATATTTCTTTATTTTCCAGTAATTTAAATGTTCTATTGATATTAATCGGTGACGTTAAGATTAAAATTGATGTTTAATTAATTAAGAATCGTTCTATTCTTTCATTAATAGTAATTCTCATGGAAAATATTAGCGATAAACTATGTTCATTACATAGGAAAGGAGATTTTAAAATGGTGTCGGGATGGAAGAGTTAAAATTTTATTACTTTCCATATAGCGTGGGATTAGATTTTTACAAAAATCTCTTAAAACATTTTCTTTTCGTTTAGCGATAATTCTTTTTCGCGATGGTAGTTAATAATTAGAGAAATAATAAGCTCACTGAAAAAATAATTGTGTATTTTCCAAATTAAATAATTGAGGAGCTGTTTAATTTGAAATAAATTAGGATTAAACGAGATGTTTCCGACTATTGTTCGAATCAACTAACAACGATTGATGGACAGAAGTGAGCTTTTTTGTAAATTATTTCTATGCTTCAGGAAATAGGCGATCGATATATTTGTCTTTTAATTATTCACTCGGTTGATTAAAAGGAGTCGAAACGATTTGATTTAATTAATCGCTACTTGCGAACAAAGAGAGGTTGGTTATCGTTAATGTATAATTACCTTTGTTTTAGTAAAACGACTTTTTTAATGTTGTCCTGCACAGTTGATCTTTTCGATAAAACATATAGTTGTTTGTAAATTCACTATCGATCCACAGTCGAATACTTACCGGGCATCATTGAACGTTTTGTTCGATACATTTCGAAAGCAATTGTTCGTGAACATCGCATCCCACACATACACACACACATGAGAATAAATTTTAAAATAATTCATTTTCGGCTCATTGTGCTGTACATACATCTGTTATCTCGTCGTCGTTTGCGAATAAAGGAGAACGTTTCCATACGGACAGCAATTACTGTCCATTCTCTTATCACAGCGCTGCCGAACGCTTATAAATAAATATAGATCAATAGAAAGTTGGCGAATCAGAACCAACAAACAATGTGTTCCGGACGATTATAATGTCTGGTCATTATATGAAATTGTAACGACTGCAGTAGTTAAGAACATTTTGTGTAGGGTTAATGGTGATCAATAGGACGATAATTTTAATCGACGCTCGTGTAACTGGCGACCCTCGAACGTTGTAATTTAAAAAGTATTAAGGTAAAAATTCCGTCGGCCAATAAATTGAACAACCGTCGATATGTCTGCAAATAAAATTAAAAGAACACTTGAAATTCAACAAGCAGCGCTCTCAGAACTAGTATTTATTTATTTGAAAATACTTTTATTCGTATTAATTCATTGTTTTCATATTTTTCTCTTCAACGACCGGCGATTAATTTTTATTGAAAATACATACTTTTTTTGTAGTTCGTTCATTCTTGTCGCCTATAATCTATCGTTTCATTTACAATATTTATATTTTTAAAAATAATAGTAAATACAATCGGCTTGGACAATCGATTAAAAGGAAAGATTGATTTCACAAGTAAATCTTTCAGCATTTAAAAACAGTCTATTTAATTTATCTACAAACGTTTTCAACGAATGAAACATTAATAGTAAAGTAAATTATATTTCATTCAAACTTTCATTTCAAATTCTGTTACAGAATGTTCAAATAATCTATAGTTATACTTTTTGTTATATAGTTTTCGATTGTTAATTTGTTATAAGGTTAATATTCTAAGAACTATGGAAACGACATAGCGTAGCAGGTGTCATATGATTTTTTATTCCTACGATAAGTGAAATAAAAGTAAAAAAGTTCTTTTCTCATTCAATATATATATATATATATATATATATATATATATATATATATATATATATATATATATATATAAAGAGCATATAATTGCTCGAAAATCATAGGATGGCAGTAGAATATTTAACAAAATTTCGATCATCAAGAGGTTAGAAGAATTTTACACTAACCTATATAAAAGTATATGTAATGAAGAAAACAAGGATAGAAAACTTACAAACCAATGTGTCCCACCAGTACTGTCGTAAAAGATTTCATATGTAATAAATAATACGAAAAATGGAAGATCACTAGGAAATGATGGATTAATAGTAGAAATCTTCAAGCTGGTACAAGAAAAAACTGAAAAAGTTCTTGTTTACATATTAACATCGTGTATAGAAAAAAGAGCTATCCCAGATAAATGGAACGAAATCATTGTAATTCTTCTACACAAGAAAGACGATAAAGAGGATTTGAAAAATTACCAGCTAATTAATCAACTACCTACAATATATAAGATATTTACAAAAATAATTTCATAAAGTCTACAAGCACAGGTAGACTTCACTCAACCAAGGGAACAAGCAGGATTTCAAAGCGGCTTTAGTATAATGGATCACATTCAGGTAGTGAGGGAAGTAATCATCCGGTCAAATTAATATCAAATACCAGTATGATTTGAATTTATAAACCATGAAAAGGTATTTGATTCTATTACCATATCAATTAAAGAATCATGGCATAGAGGACACATACATCGAGTTGATAGATAACATCTACAAGAAATACAAAGAAACCTTGACGGTGAAGCTACAGAAAAAACAAAAAAGATAAAAATCGAGAAATGTATAAGACAGTGAGATGCAATTTCGTCGAAATTATTTACTGCAGCTTTAGAAGAAGTATTCAAATTGCTCGACTAAGAGGAGAAAGGAATCGAAATAAGACAAAAGATTAAGTCACCTCCGGTTTGTTGATAATATCCTTATCTTCGCAAGTACTCCGGAAGACCTACAAAAGAAGATAAAAGAATTAGATGATGCCAGTTAAAAAAATGGCCTAAGCAAAAACCACGCAAAAACAAAAGTGTCGTTTAATGCGCTTGTCTGTCCGAAGAAAATTTAAATAAAAAGAAACAGAAATAGAAGAGTTTACGAAGTATATCTAGGCCAGCTTATCAACAAAGATGATTCATTCGTCGAAGAAAAGAGATCAGCAAAGGTGGATCATTCAGTGAATAAGTAAATAGGAGAATAAAAATGGGATAGAGCTCATTTGGACGAAACGCTTCTATACTTAAATCAACAATTCCATTCTGTTTGAAGAAAAAAGTATTTGATCAATGTATACTATAGTCCTTACCTATGATAGCAAAACTTGGGTGCTTAACACCAAAATCATTCAAAGACTCCAAACAAAAAAGAGAAGTATGGAAAGATGTATGCTAAGAATAACAAAAAGACATAGGAAAAGAATAGAATCAATACGAAAACAGACAGGAGTCACAGATGTAATAAGAAGAGTAATATATCTGAAATAGAAATGACCGGGGCATGATGCAAGAGGGGAAAATAACCGATGGACAACAAAAATTATTAACTGGGAACCAAGGAACATAAAAAGACCAAGAAAGAGACCAATGAACAGGTGGGATAAGGAAATTAAAATGTTTATTAAATTAATATTTTATTGTAAATAAATAACTGCTTTCAAGACAGGCAAAATTAACAGTATTTACAGCAATTTTTCGTTCAGTTGTAACATATGGATGTAAAATCTGATTAATGACTGAAGCAGATGAAAGCTGTTTACGGTTGTTTGAAAAAAACATTTTACAAAAAATCTTTGTACTAAACAATTGGAAAACCGAGAGTATATCAAAAGAAATAACTACGAATTGAGTGAGGTAATAAGAAGCGACGTTATTGTCCGTTTTGCTAAGACGCAGCGTTTAAGATGGGCTCGACACCTGATAAGAATGAAGAATAACCGAGCTCAAAGTGAAGTTTTTCGCGCCATCCCAGATCGTACCAGAGCTAGAGGTAGACTCAGAGCTAGATGGTTCGACGGCGTAGAGAATGACGTACAGACAATTCAAGTTAATAACTGGAGAATGATCGCACAAGATCGTCCAATGTGGAGGAACATCTTAAAGCAGGCCAAAGCTCACCCTGAACTGTAGCGCTATTAGAAAAAAAGAATCAGTAGAAAAAAAGGTATTCAATCGTACAAAATGGAAAATCATGGAAGAACCATTTATACAGCAGTGGATTGACAGAGGTTGTTATTATTATTATTGTTGTTGTTGATGATGATATATATACATATATATATATATATATATATATATATATATATATATATATATATATATATATAAACCATCTGAGTTATAAATAGTATGGAAACGTAATAAAAACACACACACACACACACACACATATATATATATATATATATATATATATATATATATATGTATATATATATAAATATATATGATAAATTTATTATGTTCGATCATTTTAATAATAATTAGTATCATAACTGAAACTGTATTCAGCATACAAATGTCAGTAATTGCAGAATTGTATTCATTTACGTTAATGTAAATATTATTACGGGCGTAAATTTATTCTCAATAATATACATTTATGTACTTTAAAGCGTAATCGAATAAATAATTTCTATAGAGTGTACATGAAATATAATATTTCCCCGTTTTTTATATATATTTATGTCTTCCTATGCACTTTTACAACTTTACAAATTGATCTGGAGAATGAAATAACGAAACAATAGTACCACCTACTGTATGTAACAGTAGGTCATGTACACACATGCACGACATATATATATATATATATATATATATATATATATATATATATATATATATATATATATATATATATATATATATATATATATATATATATATATATATATATGTTATACATTAACGTGCATGTGTGTGTGGGAGATAATAGCTCGATAATCCTTTGTGTTGATCGTACTGAAAACGTATGTCGTCGCGGTAATACAGAATGTGTGTATGCCTTAATTCATTCGTATTGTTGTCGTTACTGTAATTAGTTGTTATTTGTCAACATTGTTTTAAATGTTATTTCGTTAATATTTTATTATATCGTGTAGGTTCCGTTTATGGGCCGAGTGTGTGTGACCGATTGTGTTGTAATACTATAACGTGTTTCCTTTTTTTTTCTTTTTCTATTATTATCATCGATGCTTGATGAAGCTGTTCTTAAAATTATGTTTTCGTTACTCTGTTACCCGATAATAGACGCTTACGGTCGGATATTGTGTGTAATATTGTCGTATCATATAATCGAATTGTGTAGACATGTATTTATTTAATATAAATATTGATGGAGTGTAATTAGAAACAGGATTCTTTATTACGGCGTTGTGTAATACAGTATTTTTAAATTGTGCCACGCAAGACAAATTCTCTTCATCATATAGTGTGTATATTTTATTAAAAAAAAAATTAATTGAGAATTTATGATAGAGTGTGACGATCCATATTCTATGATACAACTATTACAAGTTTCATCTTTAGCAGATATTTTAAGTTGGATAATACCAGTGGAATGATTTAAGAATTCTGTTGGTATAATTTGAAAAGTAGAAAAAACTCAACTCCAGTTTCTGTATAATTAAGTCATTTGAGAAATATCTAGCGTGAGAGGAAGTTAATTAAAAAATACGTGTTCCTTATTTTAAAAAAATAATGCTTGTGCATAAAAAATTAAACTAGAAAATTGTAAAAATCTGATTAGTGAAATATTCAATATATCAATGAGAAGTACATATCTCAAGTGATTTGCATTTATGTACGAGGCCAATTTGAAAAGTTCGAGGCCTAACTATGAAAGAATAGATCTTGTGTTGTTAAATTACTTTTATTTTTCAATATGATCACTCTGAACTTCAATGCACTTCATACAGCGATGCTCCAGAGATTTTATGCCGTCTCGGAAATCCTTTGCTTGAAGGTTCTCAAAATAGCGATTCACTGTTGCTATCAGTTCTTCATCTGATGATAATCATCTACCACCAATGAGTTTTTTAAGTTTTGGAAACAGATGGAAATCTGAAGAGGCCAAACCTGGAGAATAAGCTGGATGAAGTCGTACTTCAATTGCGAGTTTGGCCATGGATACAACACTTGTATCGGTACGTGCATTGTCCTGTTTGAAAATGATTTTTTTCTTGGATAAACCTGCCTTTATCATGAATTGTTTTGTCGAGTTGATCCATAAGTTCAGCATAATACTCTCCTGTCATCGTTTGACCCTTAGAAGGCAATAAATCAGCAGGATCCCTTTAGCATCCCCAAAAATTGAAGCCATAACTTTTCCAGACGATAAAACTGATTTTGCTTTTTTTGGTGACCGAGAATCACCATGCTTACATTGTTTTGATTGTTGTTTTGACTCTGGAGTATAATTTTTAATCGAAGCCTCATCTATAGTCACAGATAA
The DNA here is from genome assembly GCA_034766995.1 of Acanthacorydalis orientalis. Lineage (NCBI taxonomy): Eukaryota > Metazoa > Arthropoda > Insecta > Megaloptera > Corydalidae > Acanthacorydalis > Acanthacorydalis orientalis. The sequence goes on along the minus strand of CM068315.1, from coordinate 18,567,857 downwards.
AGACAGCCGTATCGCACTTATATCGATCCAAGCACTCTTGGGAAATTTGAACTCGAATGAGTTTATGATCAATTATTAGCAAACGCGGAACCCATCTTGCCGATAGCTTTTTCATACCTAACTCTTCAGTTAGGATTTGATACACGCATTCATTTGAGGCACCCGCAACCTTATCAATTTCGTACACCTTCAATCGTCGATCCTGTAAGACAATATAGTGCAATTTGTGGATGATTTCTTCTGAGATTTCAGTTTTAGAATGTCCACTACGCAGGTTAACTTATAAGCTTACATGACCTCATTTAAATTCAGGTGCTCACTTTCTGACGGTTGTATAGGAAGGTGCACTATCACCCAGTAGACTTTTCATCTTATTAAATATTTCTGTCAGCGTTGAGTCTTTTTTGACAATAAACATTATTACCGCACAATGTTCAACTTTATCCATTTCAACAATGGCACAAAAGAGCTTTACTTCAATGCAACAAACTGTTTGTCACATTAATTATAGACTTTGAGTTCATGTATAAGATATATATATATATATCGCTTTGTAATGCACCAAAAAAAAAATAAAATATTACCGTCACTTATAATGTCATGTCGCGAACTTTTTAAATCACCCTCGTATAAAACCATTAGCTTTTTTAGTACCAACTTTTAAGTGCATCTAATTGATCTGTAAATTAGTAAAAATTAGTTTGTTTTTTTCTTGAAAATCATTTCATTAGATTTGCTATTTTAAGTGAGTGTATGCAAACATATTATTATAATTATTATATAATGAATTACTGTGTACACTTGTGTTCTATGCATGTGTGAAAAATAGCTTTAGTTTCCTTCTGAGCGATAAGTTTTAATAATCTACGAAGAAGCAAGTCTAAGGAAATAAATTATAACCGACGGTAAAAATAATTCCCCTCATTGTAAATTAGATACTTTAAGTAATATTTCTATTATTTTCTAATCTTTCTGAACGATATCGAACGCGAAAGTGTTCAGGCCGTCGTTGATTTAACGAAACATGACGTATGCATTAAATAATTATGTAAAACGGTTATCGGGCAAGTTGAGGAGATAGGTCTTGGGTTAGTGGCTAGTAAAGTGATCGTGTCATAAATTTGATTCCGGCCCTAATAAATGTTGCCTTTTATTCAAAAAGGAACAGTAATCTTGTGAAATGTAAATAAGCGACGAATTTTTATCTCGTACTTATTTATTGTACCGAATTTTAAACATAAATGTATAGTTCTTGCTTTTTTCCAAAAATAGTGGAATATTTTTTACAAGTCACTTTTATTTACGGCTAAATATCATATTGTTTCTGAAGTAGAATACTACTGAATAAAACGGGTGATGGATTTTATTTATGATTATAAATTTGAGTTTACAATTTATTTGTATATTTATTGTGAAATCCGTCCAGTAATAAACGATACGGTTTCTATTGTCAGTAGTCTTCAAACTTTGTCGACTCACAGAGCTCTCAAAATTATATATATTTTGCGAAACTCCTACTATCTCTAGAAAACTCAAGGTGCGTAACCGACAAGTTCTGAAAATCAGTCATCTTACATGATCAAATTTTATTATTTACATCTGATTGAGCGGGGTCATAATGTGTACTCATAAATATAGTTTTACTACATAATAATAGGTGCTTATAAGTAATTATAAATTAAATAATATTGAATTTTTAGCTTTTCGGATTTTTTCTCAGAAAATTCTTTCGAATTTTGACTTCGACTCTCGGAACCCTAGTGGTCCACGGAACACAGTTTGTAGAACAGTGATAAAGTTGAATACAACGAAATGACCTTTGTATCTCTATATATTGCAAGTTTTCAATACCAAGAATTAAACCTTGTTTAGAATGAGGAGTTTTTACCATCTTGTAGAGCACTTTTTCATAAAATCCTGTTAGGCTGCTTTTGACAGTTCATCCATGGCTAAATTTTGTACTCTTAATAAATATGCGTTTAGTCATAAGCGTCTATTTTTATATTATTATCTGTTATCCAATAGGTGTATTTTTTCTAGGTTTTAGTGTCTGAATTAATTCGTAGTATTTTATTGCAATCGATAGATCGATCAATCACAACAGAATAATATAAGAGTGATTTAACAGGCCTAAGATCGAAAGAGTAAATTAGTATATAAATTTAAAAAGTATCTGTTTTATGATACTATTCAACTGACATGTAAAAATTACTTACTTTTTCTAATAAAATCAGTCGAAAACTTAGAAATAAATTGCTTTTATAATAGCACTATGTTTTTACTGACTGTCTATTACCACTGATTCGTTCGTATATAATACTAGTTTGTGAAACTAGAAGACGGCTCGATTCGTGTTTGTATATTTAAAAATATTTTAATGTGGCAAACAGACATCTATTTAAGAACCTGTCATAATTATCGATACTAATTAGACACCTAATCGAGCGCATTTAATACACAGAGAGTTTTAAGTGAAATAATCCGGAAATTATTGGAATACTATGATACTAAATTATTGGAATATAGTCAATTGACACACGAGTATTTGAAGTCTCCCCTTACGAGAACACAATCGGATCGCTTGTTGAACGAGACAAATGAGGTTGGCCCGTTAAGTTCTCTAATGCGTTCTTGTTTTTCACATTTAATAAAATGAAGATAAATGTATTCTACGATCGTTGATTTTCGAGTACACGAGCGATGTTTAATTGAAATTGTGTTTGTTTCTATTAAAACGGAACACGGTGGATTTTTTTTTACTAGAATAACTAAGATGTATTATATTATATATGATGTATTTGATATATATATATATATATATATATATATATATATACATAAACGTGTGTTAATGTTCCTTTTTTTAAAAAAAACTGAAACGTAAACGAACAGGACACAATATGGAAACGGACTGGAAAAAAAACCCGCTGCTATCCGTTAACGATAATTAATGCCAGTAATGTGTGTTCACAATTAGTGGCCGAGTCGAAAACCAATTTGTCTCCCTATGAGAAATAGGAAGTGTATTATATTTGACGCCTACCTAGGGCGTATTGATTGATTCGTCGGGTTATTTGTTTTTGGGGCAGTGAATCGTTATTGTGAGTAATAATTAGATAATTTGATCTTCGAAATTGCCCACTGTGTCGTCTATATTGTTCAATTAAATTGTCGGTCCCGTAGATGAAATGAATATCGGTAACACTAGACGCGACAAAATAGCTAATTTATTGGCTCTAACACAAACTCTCTAGCATTTATATATACACACATACGTATTTATAAATGTGCGAGTGTATATAATTTAAAGTTTATATTAAATTTAATTAAAAGTAGACCACCGTATCGGAACCGTTCAATAAACATGCATTTGCAGATTATATATATATATATATATATAATGTGTGTATAAATATTTTTTTCCTGTATCGATAAATTAAATAGTAGTACGCATAAATATCAATTTCCATAACCTGAATACATATAATTTGTTTGTGTTAGTAGTGAAAAATTTTAAATTTGATTTTATATAATGGTAAAATAACATGTTAAAAGTACATTAATACAACAGTATTTGAATACCGTGCCGCGGGTATAGGAAAGCAGTAACATTTCTTCGTATAGAAATTTATTACCGAATATTTGAAGTACTCGAAAATAATTCAAAGTCGATCTGACGTGCAACCAGTAATTTTTATATGAACGAAGACAATGTGGAGTTTTTTTGTGCTAATATCGATTTCTTAATTGAAGTTTAAAGAAAAGAGTCGACGTGGAAATATTTTTTTGCTGAAAATTAATGTTCCTGTTAATACTGTATATTTTCACTCCACTAAAAATAGATATTAAGCGAAGTGAGATATTATGGAGGCATTTAGTTCCGGATGATAACAAGAACAGTGTGTAATTTGGAGAACTGGACTACCTGTACACGTTTTTAAAGAAAATGAGTGTTACTGATTATGGATTTGAGGCTAGATTTTTTTTTAGATTGGAGAGAACTCGCATTTAGATCTCTCTATTTCAGTGATTTGTTACTTTTTAGATCTACAAAGCTGTAATGCATACAAATCAATTATCAGTGAGATCGTTTGAGATTGATAGAGGCATGTGATAAGCTTTTACGAGATCACCGGTATAAGAGGTCCTATCACTGGTATAGCTTTTTGTTGTTAGTATCTCATCATCCTTTCGTATAGGTCATGGATTTCCCGGCATAATTATTCATAGGTACAAACATCAGCAGGCACATCTAGTAAAACGATGACGGATGCGCCTTCTGTCGCGCATAGAGTTTTTGATACGCTCGTCTTCCCTATAGTATTTGTCTTCTTCCTCATTATGGTACTATTCTTTGTATTCCCAATGGACTTTTTTATGGTAATGCTTTATAATATAATAGATTTTTTAGTTTTTGACTTAAGTAATTTTATCTACTAGCTAGATATATTTTTCTAAATATTTAAATTTCAAATTCTTATCGAAATGTAAGCAATGCTAAAAAATAATCTGCTCCGAATATCAAATACTTTAGATACGTTGTTACTCATTAGTTTGTAATTTGAGTCCTTTTTTATGGCGTTTATAATTTGTATAAGATCAGTCAGAGGTATAAATGGAAAGTATTTTAGATGCTGTTTAAATTTTCTAAATTTTATTGTGTGTAAAATCAGTATGTTATGGTTTCTAAACTTTCTTTATTTCTCTTTCTATCTCTTTATACATACATACACACACATATATAAACATATATATATATATATATATATATATATATATATATATACGTTTGAAAACAGATGTGTGTACTTGTGTAACAGATAGGCTCGTATATAAAGTGGCATAAACTCCTGTTCTGTACGAAAAGGGAAAAAATCACATGTACGATAATATAAACTTATACGCACGTATGTGCACTGACATATAAAGTTCACTCAAAGACGATTCCCACCAGCAAATAAATCTCCTCGGAAGGACAGGCCATTGTTTACCGAACGTATAGTTGACAAACGCAACGAAACAAACGGACGCGTGGATGGTCACGGACGATGAAGATTGGTTAGTGTGCGATGCGTGTGTTGTCTTTGGCCGCAGTTCGTTGGATCCGTGTTTACTTGTGAAAATTAAGAAAGATGGACGCCTGTCGATCGCTGTCGTCGGTGTCTATCCCGATTGTCCCGTACGATCGATCCGATTCGACGAGACTTAAAAATGTTCGTTTTTAATCACGATCATCACTTGTGTGTACAATGTTGTCTTTGTAATAAATCTCTCGATCGTCGAAACATATCTACTCATAATTGAGAAATTGGAATTTATAATTAAATAAATATCTAGAATTTAAAGTATAAAAATACAAACGCAAATAAACTGTAACTAATGAATCAACAATATTCTAAAAGTTTCATCTTATTCTGCCTTATTGCTCAATTATTAATAACAGCATGTTTATAGAAAAAAGTTACACGGAAAATACTAATTAAAACATTGTACTCTAATCACAAAAAAAAGAATATATCTCACGATTTCACTCGAGAAATAAAAATTACATGTACACCGTTCAATTAATTTTCTTAGTAAAACTACGATAAAAAAAGATGTCAGAACATTTAAAATTATTGAATAATTAATAAATTAAATGAAAAAGACGTCTGCTGTGCACTACAGGAATCATTTATTATTTATTATGACACGAACAGAAGTAAATGAACATATCAAGTTTCTAGTTAATCATGGAACTAATATTTATATATATATATATATATATATATATATATATATATATATCCTTTTATTTTCAAATTATTTAATTATGTTCGTTAATAAATTAATATTTATGTATAATACATTCTATCAAAATGTACATCCTAAAATTAATTAACATAAGAAATTAATAAAATGTTAAATAAGATATTATATACCTTTATATATATATATATATATATATATATATATATATATATATAATATGTCTGTATGTGCTATTGAGTATAAATTGAAAGATAGAACTGTATGTAAAAAATATTTTTTTGAATTTTTCATTCACGTCTTTGTGGACAATTTAGGCAATAAATAACAATATAGTTGTAAAAAAGATTGCTATTTTTCAATAATTTTGTATTGAAAAAGATTATATAGAATATTTGTTTTCGAAATTATTTATAATATTCTATAAAGTAAAAAAATGTTAGAATTTGTCGACCTACTAACATTTTCATGGAGAAATGAATGTGATTAATGTTCATATATGTACATTTTTCGTTCCTCTAGTAAATAATGAACCGTTTAGGTCGTGATTTCTAATTATTTATTTAAAAAAAATGTTTTTAATTTAAAAATGTTCATTATATGCTTGCTCACAATACAGTTCTGACACTGTAGCTAAATTCACTTCCACAAATTATTTCTTTTTTTCATCCCACAAACCATAATTTCTTTCTGGTTAAAAGTGTTTAATAAATCATTATCGATCATTTTTTATTGTTGATACTACGATTCAAATCGAGTTATAATTAAAATTGTTCAACAAGGATTTATTGAATATTTTTAACAAGAAAATTGGTTGTTGTGGGAGGGGGGCTGAAAATTAAAAAGAATTCATTTATATATAGATTTGTTATTAACCATTTCGACTATCGGTGATTATCGCCATCCGTTAAAATTTTGCATTAATTCACAACTTTAGTCTAACATAGCATAGCTTGTTATCTCAATCACAACTGATTTCTTTTATAATTATTTTGTTTTTTTTTTTTTTTTTTTCACGACCACTCTGAACATAACGATATGAGGATCAGTGCTAAAGTAACGTTCCGACAGTGCATTAGAGATTACATAAGATTTTATTTCAGCAAAGTAGCTGATGGTATGTAATTTTATTTCTTATGTTTTCATTTCATTATTCATTTCCTTCAATCATTTTTACTTTACGTGTGTAGTGTACATTCGCATCGTAACACTTCCGTACAATAACGCCGTATCCGCGATTCGAATACTCGTACAGCGGAAGCATAGTGGCGAGACATAGCCGTATCGAAAGGGTTAATATATGTAGTTTTTCTGAAAAAACTTATAAACAAAATTAGTAAGATTTTAAAGAAGGATTTTATCTATATATTTTTGATGCACATTTAGTTTTTAGTACACATTTTCAAAAGAATATTTCATGTTATAACTGTTAAATAAATACATTGAAAAAAATCTTAATTTATATGACATTTATGTCAGTTATTATTAGAATCGGAAGGATTAGTGTATATACACACATACACGTACTAACACATAAACGTAAAGTGCAAAAACGTCACCCGCTTATCTAGCACCCGTCTTAAGCTGATTATTTTTATTTCATTGGTTTAAAAGAACGTTTCTCTCTCGGCGAAACTAACCTAATTTTCAACATACAGGAAATATTGTTTGTTCTTAATCAAACCTGAAGCACACTTATCCGCTTTCTAACGTTGTTAACTTTGCGGGATAAACGTATGTTCTAGGATTTATGTAGACAGAAGTAAACAACCCTTTTATATTAAACGCGGTGGGCGCATTTAATGATATTAAACAAAATGATATTTGAGTTGCTATCGTGATATATATATATATATTATAAAATTTGAAGTTATTTCATATAAACAGCTCATTAAAATTATACTAGTTTATTAAAGTACTCACATTTAACCAATCGCTATTTTTAAGAAAAGGCTCCTTTTTATTACTAAAATTGAAATTGATTTACATATTAGTTGCTAATCTAATACAGAGATGTTATAAGATACTTGTGATGTTTTTAAATTGTAAGATTAGTCTGGTAGAAAAATAATTTCGGTTTTTGTTTTATGAATGTTAACCTTAATTTTTTCAATAAAAGTGACATTTCATAGTATTCATGTTAATATCATTCGAAAGTGCATTTTTTGATCTATATTTTGGTAACATCGACTTTGATTTTATTATTAATTTTACTTAAATTGGGCTATTGAATTGAAGATGGAAAAGAAGTAAATAAGAGCATTTTTTGCATGAGTTCAAAACGGGTGATAAAGCAGCAGAACTGCTTGTAAACTAAACGATGCTTTTGATGTTGGTAGTTTTAAGGAACGGACAGTGCAATGGTGGTTTCAAAAATTTTGTGCTAGGGATGAAAGCCTTAAAAATGAAAATGTTGCAGGGATCCTTTTTCAGACTAACTGAAGACGTTAGTTGAATCAGAACCATTCACCACAATTCGAAGGCTTGCATAAAAATTAGTCGTCAGTCATTTAGCAGTTCTGCACCACTTAAAACAGCTAGAAAAACGAAATATATTTGAACTTGAAGGTCATAAACTGCAATTATTTTTCTACTAACTTAATCATGTCTATTTAATAAAGAATAAAAATAATTTTCATAATATTTAAATAAAGAATATATTAAGTTTTAGAAAATATTTATATAGTTCGTTTATTACACAGCTTGTCTAATTTTGATGAAATCGCTTTCTTGTTTTTTTTAAAAAATTTAATTATAATTTGAAAAAATTATTTTAGCTTTGTCAATAAATATACATAGAGAATACACAGAATCGTTTCTTGATCCGAATTTAAAAATAGAGAATAATAAAAACTCGATTACTCTCATAGATATAATCTTTTAATAAATAATGCAGCGCTGCAACTTTATTTAAAATTATTTTTAGTTATGCAGGATTTTTTTCACTATTAAATAATTATATATTTTAGGTTTTTCATCATTAAATTTCACTATTTAATGTTTCATAAATAGTTCGTATACCTTTTCTATAGAAGTGTGTGTAAAGAACATGAAAAATGGTTTCTGAAATAATTTCACGAAAAAAGCAAAACAAAAAATCGATCGGACAAAAACGTTCCATTTGTATGTAATGTACAAACGTTAGTATGATAGCTGAATATACGGGCATGAATATTTCGAAGCCTGCTCGGTTTTTATTTATGTCGTCGTTCGACATTCGAAATCAACGGATAATGAAAAGGACAAAAAATACAAATTGATTTCTGACATGATGCCGTTATGTTTTCATCGCGTCCCGTTGTGTAAAGCACCTGCTCTCATTCAGTGTACGAAAAGGAATATCTTATGTATTTTACAGTTCTAGTTTAAGGTAACGTAATCCTAGTTATAATATTATTTGTAATATGTATGTGTATATTACTGTGTGTCTGTGTCTGTACATAGTAATGCAAACATTTCCGTTATTTCTTCAACTTTAAAATTTATCCGAACGTATCATCGTATAGTTATTATCTAGAAGGATAAAAAAACAGCACAATTTTTCCACCAATATGTACTTTTGTACACCAACTTGAATATAAATGAAACGTGAATGTGTGTGTGTGTGTATTTTCATTTCAACACCATTAAAATCTTTATATATGCAACAATCGAGCGCAAGCCAGCGAGCGGTCTCGTCGGGGCCGGCTGTTCCAATGCTGGCTTGCGAGCCGTCACGGCATTCGCTAGCAACTGACTCCTGCCACACAGCGTAACTGTGTATTTCCCTGCAGGCCTTTAACCCACACGCCTATCGATTTTACAATATCCTGACATCCACAGCCTACCACCAGCGCCTGCCCCTGTTTGCTCCCTCTTGCCTCTCCCGCACGCAAGAGAGAACAGAGAGAGGCCACTGTAAAGATTTTGCCCTCGTGCCTCTTTATAGTCTGTTTCGCATTACTCTTGACGTCGGTATTTGTGTGTATGTGTGTGTTAATGTGTATGTATGTGTGCGTGTGCTCGTGTACATTTCTCTCTTTCTTTCTTGTTCAGTGCGCTTCGTGAGTTTTCTCGATTTTCAACGTTTATCTAATTATATATTTATAGTTTAGTTTTTCATTCCTTTTGTTCTATAATGTGGACAGATAACGTTACAATAAATGAATTGCACGATTATGTTAAACAGAAATACGTAGACTGCCTTCTATATTAATGACTTTACACGCATGTTCAGAAAAATAGGAGAGAGAGAGAGCGATCAGATGAAAAAAATCATTGCTTGCTAATTAAACATCGTTACGTCGGAATGGATATATCCAGAATTATAAAAGTTTTGCATCATATTAAATACAAAACTCGTTTTGTATTTTCTTTTATTATGCAGTCTCCGTCTATCCATATTCATAAGTGTATACCCGTATAAAAATTTCTTTTAATTCAATAAATTTCCACAATTTTTAAGTTTTTTTGTCGTTGTTCTAACTTTTTCAGCTGAAATGATTTTATTAGTTCTGGTACAAATTTCAACAAAAATGTTCCAGTTTCATTTCATTTTTAGAAATAACGTCATTATTCATTCCAATTAATTCTGAATAGAATTATTTAGAAACAATTATACTATTAATAAACATTGTTATATATAGATGTCTGGTGAACAATAACTCGAACATCAAATAATTTAATTAAAATTGTCTCTATATTTGATCGAATCTTCCTTGTCTTTTTTTGACACGCCGATGATTAATTTTTTTCAATGTTTAAGAATCGTAAATGTACACTGTTGATTCGCCGCCAGCAATAATGCAATTGATAAAATTAGGATTCATTTTTAATTTTCTGATCAAAGTTTCATATAGTTTTTTTTTTAGTAAACGATTGAAGCATCAGTTAATAATCTTACTGGGAGAATAACATATTATATATATATATATATATATATATATATATATATATATATATATATATAGTATAATTCAATTTTGGCTTCCACATGGAGGTATTAAAAAGGTGCGAAGGGGTTAAGAAAAGTCGTGCTATTTTTTATTTAGTATTTTATTTCAGTTCAGTACCAAAATACAATTGAACTAAACTACTACATGGGGGATAATATGTTCTTTTTGCATTTTCATGTAGAAGCTTAATAGTTTCGTATAGAAGCTTAAGTTGAATCAACCTATATATATATATATATTAAAATTATAATCATGGGAAAGAGCCGGAAATTAGTCATTGATAATGTACGTTATTTTTTGAAATTAAAGTTGTCTTACAAATAATATTCGTATTCTTCTACAAGTTTTTATATCGTCAAATCATTTCGGATATCATCTTCAACGAAAATAATGTTAACTATGTTATATTTTCAAATTCTCTACAAGTAATAAATGAAATATTTGATACCGAAATCACTTTATATTTTTAGGAAACATTTTCTTTTTTTCAACTTCAGTCATGGTTTTTATTCGTTTGTATATGCGTTTGCAATCATTCTTTTTGATGTTGGAAAAATATCTAAGGACTGATGAAATCGTTTTCTATAAATAAAACTGAAAAAGTATGTATAGTCTAGAAATATTAAAATTTGTATTTCCTTTCATTGTTCAAAAATAAAAAGTTCTCATCGAAAGTTAAACGAAAATGTTTAAAATTTAATATTTGTTTCTGAATTTCATGAAGTTTGAATTTATTTAAAAATATAACTTTCATTAAAAGTTATTAAAATATATAGTGAACGCATACATATCATTGCTTATGTATGAATGGGCGATTACAAATTTCAAAAAGTACTAATTAGTACACGTTCTATAGAAAAGAATTTTCACATGAAAATATATTATTTTCATACGAGTGTTTCTCAGCATTCCCGGAGCGCGCACATACGTACACACTGTAGTGGCACTGAATGGAAGCCATGGTGGACGAGTACATGGAAGTGAAATTCTTCAGCGAACGCATACTTTAAATAATTAAATTCACCAGATCTTTTGTCACGACGGTTGCCAGGTTTATCCTTCAGAGATTTCTTTACTCGCGAGTACACGACGTAGGAGACTTGTTTCACATCTGTAAAAGTCTTCAATAAAACGTTTCTGAATACTGTTTCCATAATGAATCATCTAACACTTGATATACACGTACACGTATACAATCACATAGCTACTTTTGTACGTGCATACAAATATATATATATATATATATATATATATATATATAAGAGATGGGGTTAATAATAAATGGGTGTTTATGAATACATTACATTACTAACAAATAGTGATGAAATACGTAATATGCACAACGGCATAAACTACATATTTCTATGGTTAGACTTGGAGGAAATTTAAACGGACATGTATAATATTTATGACTTGTATTATATATATATATATATATATATATGTATGTATATATCTATATATATATATATATATATTTATAAATATATACATATACATATATATATATATATATATATATATATATATATATATATATATATATATATGCAAAGAGTGTAAAAAACTGTAGAATTTAAAATAAAATGTATAAATGTGTGATTTTCGTAGAGAAAAATTTTTTGTCGAATCATAATTTACATATTTTGTTTAAATATTTAGAATTATTCAAATCGTGGTTGTTTTTGTTTGGTTATAAATTTCTCAAAATTATGTTCTACTATTAAATTGGTGCAAAAATAATTTCGGTTTTTACGTATCTAGTAAAAATAAGCATATGTCAGTTGCAAATTACATTTTATTGTCAAAATAAAGACCATTGGCCTGCACATATTTCTCCAAACGGGAAGTTTGTTTATTCATACAAGATAGAAATTCTGGTGTCCTGGAATTAACAAATTTATCGAAAGCACTACGAGTTGATACATGATCTTTGAAAACATTTTCTCGTAGGAAATTACTCAGATGTTTAAAAAAATGACAATCTGTCGAAGACAGGTCCGAAGAAAAAGGAGGTTGAGATAAAGTTTTATAACTCAGTTCATTTAATTTTTTTAAAGTTATTTGTAAGACGTATGATCGGGCAATGTCATGAAGAAAACTTGGTACTCTTCGATTGATTAATATTGGCCTTAAACGTTGCAACTTCTCATGAATATTTTCAATTACCTGACAATATTTTTTTGCTGTTATTGTCACACCAGAATTTAAGAAGTTGTAGTGAATGATGCCACTTTCCGACCACCATATAGTGACAATGATCTTTTTTTCATAAATGTTCGGTTTAGGAAACTCCTCGGTCTATTTACTGTGATGAACGTTTCCGATTGATATAGATAAACCACTTTTCATCACATGTGACAATGAGATCAAGAAAGGGATCATTTCTGGCACGAAAACTTGAAACTTTGCCGAATTACTCGTGTTTGTTTAGTGCTACTGCACCCATTTATCCAGCTTTTTTGTTTTTCAATTAGGTTCAAATGTCGAACAACTGTTGAATGATCAACATTGAGTTCTTCTGACACCTCTCGAGTTGTTTTACGTGGGTTTGCTCCCATAATGGTTCATAAATCATTATTATCTATAGCTGAAGGACAACCACGGCCCTCCTCACCAACAAGGATTTTGTTTGCGTTACGATATATTTTAAACCAGTGTTGAAGTGTACTTTCACTAATTGGCTCTTCATCAAAATTAAATTTTATATTTCGAGCAATTTCTCTTAATTGACGTCCCAATTGAAATTTATACAATAAAATCCCGCGAATTTGCTTTTTTCCCATGATTAATTTAAGAAGTTATATTCGACAATACTAAAAAATGAAAATAATAGACATAAGCTGAAATCAATAGTACTAATTTCATTGTTTAAAATGATGTATCACGTAACTATAACAGAAAAGAGCGGTAACTAAAAAAATCAGCTCCAATCTTAAAATAATAAAAACCGAAATTATTTTTGCATGAACCTTATATGTATACACACACACACACACACATATATATATATATATATATATATATATATATATGTATATATATATATATATATGTGTGTGTGTGTGTGTGTGTTTGTATGTGTATGTATAGGTGTGTGTATGTATACACACACACACATATATATATATATATATATATATTAATGTAAAGTATGTGAATGACGTTCGCTGGACGTCGATTATTGCAGCGTTTCTTTATTCCGTATACATTTTCGATACAACTCGCGTAGTTACTCGTCTTTAAACTTGAAGGCGCAAAAAAAATTGAAACGACGTTTCCATTTCCATTATATATTTATATTTTCGTGACCGGAGTCATCAGATAACCGATCTGATAATATTGTCACTTGAAACGAAAACTTGTCAGAGAAATAAATGACCTCAGCGCGAGTAAAAACGAAATAACGTCAGGACGTCATAAAAGCGGGTGTATATTTTAAGGCTGACAGAACAGAAAAAAGTGCGGGGCGCGGCGCCGGCGCCGCGTATGCAGCTGGCATAGTCTGATACCGTCCGGCCGACGGGGAGAACTTAAACGAATTCGCCAAATCAAATTTATCAAAATTCGGTCAGTAAAGAAAACCGAATAGTTTACGATCCCCGGCAGGCGGCGAGCACTGAATACTGAGCAGACTGTTTGACCCTTGCCCGTCGAAACATGATAGATAAAATTGACTTACGGTGAAAAGGAAACATCTCCACGAATTTTGATATCTGACGAATTTTCGTTTGCATGCGCGCAACGCCGCCTGAGAGCCGAATCATTTTTATTTTTATTCGACGAGTGAACGCTCTCTCTGCGCCAATAACTGTGTATACACGTATCAATCAAACACCACACACACACGTTTTGTCTAAAACATATATATATATATATATATATATATATATATCCTAGATGTAATTATCGATGTATGAATATTTCAATGGAATAATTAGAACTACTTATTCCGACAGACAAAATTATTAATTAGAACATAACGCGACACACGAATTACTGTTCAATCAATATCGAACATTTAATTGGTCCAATTCGATATCATTATTTTTCTTTTGTACGTCATCGATGAAACTATAGAAACACGTTCAAGAATAGTCCATGTGGTGAAAAAGTTCTGTCCTCTTACAACGAATTCATCGAATAGTCGTTTTATAATTGAATTTGATCCTATAACATTTATTAGACTTCGGATTCAGTCATTCAATTCTTTGTAATGATTGTCTTAGATGAATCTATTGAATTTAAAACTGATATTGTGTTATTTTTATAAACGAAATCAATGGATAATTATATAATGTAACATTTTAGAAAAAAAAATTATTATTTTTTTTGTGGTGCGACTGAAATAATGTGATTAAAATTTCTATAAATTGATCTCTTAGTTTAATCTATCATACAATAGTCTTTCAACGTATTTATGTACATTTTTCTCAGATTAACTCTTTGTGTACCGTCAAAATTTTAATTCCATAAATAAAAAATGATATTAATAATCAATGGTTCAACACTCACGGTATATCTATATCAAAAAAAAAACTATTCTAAGGTTTATATTTTTTACAAATTCCTAATTTTATTTATTTTTTACATTTTTTAAATGTTACTCTTTTTCATAATAAAGTTGCATTGTTCCATTTATGTATTGTAGTAAACAGAGGGTTTATAGTATTTTCACACTAGTAAAATTGATTTTATTAATTTTTCATCACACAATCCTTCCATTTGTTATTCTAATACACTATATATGCACAGAATATTTTCCACATGATTAATAATTTGAAAGTTTATATATATATATATATATATATATATATATATGTGTATGTGTGTGTCTGTTTGCGAGTGTATATATATATATATATATATATATATACGTAGGTTGTTTGATAAATATGGTAGAAAAGCAAGTTAGACAGTTTTTTTTGGGAAAAAACGATTTTATTTCTCAACATAGTCTCCATTGAGCGCTCCAAGTCAAATTCGAGTTTTAGAAGAGGAATAAGTTGTACGGGGCTAAGTCTGGAGAATACAGTGGATGAGAAATCATTCGAAGCTTAGTTCATGTAATTTTACCATTGTGACAGTCGATTTATTGGACGGCGCGTTATTCTGATGAAAGAGAACTTTTTTGTGCGCCAATCTTGGTTGTTTTTTTTTAGTTTTTCTTTCAGAGTCCAGTAATGTTGCTTAATACGCTCCTGTTATCGTTTTCCCCTTCGTTATGTAGTCAATCAGGACGAGTCCTTGGGAATCACAAAAAACAGTGGCCATCACCTTTCCAGCCGACAAAACTGTCTTCGAATTCTTCGGTGCACTTTCACCAGTCGTTGTCCATTGCTTTGACTGCTGCTTCGACTCAGGTGTGTAATGGTGCATCCATTTTTAATTGACGGTGACGAATCGACGCTAAAAGTCTGTACGTTTTTTTTTCTATTTTTACGGAAATTGCTATAATGCTCACGTCAAACATATATAAAACGTGAACAACGCGTCGCTTCTAACTAAAATTTCGTCTATGCTAGTTTGAAAAGTGTCACGTTTGCCGTGACGTTACCAAATAAATGATTGCGCTAAATCATATTAATAAAATAATAAATTTACCAAACTCAACAAACGACCCACATATATATATATATATATATATATATATATATATATATATATATATATATATATATATAAATCTTCCCAACATGAATACATTGATGTATTTTTGTACCTTTGATTTTATTCAGTTCTAGCTTAAATCACTTATTCTATTTCTAAAACGAATTCTTCTTTCACCCAACAAACCACAAACCAAATTTATGTTTAAAAATGTTAAGTAAATCTTTTTTATTTCTTGGTTATGTGTATTTCGAGAATAATTTCATCATTTTTAATGCGTTAAGGTATAGAAAAATCTAATCCCTTATTGTACATGCGGGCGGTCATTTTATTTTACTTTCTTTTAATCCATCGAGTGATATCAAATATAACTGTATAAATATTAATTTAAATATATGTGGGCAACGTTTGCTTGACATCAAATTTTTGAATCGTTTCTTTATTCTGTACACATTTTCGGCACTTCTCGGGTATTTAGTTATAAACAATTCATCTACACATACTTATTTGAACTTTTTTTTCTTTCAAGATAGTATATTAACCCAGCTACTGCCGGGAAAATTAAGCACGTCTTGTCCATGATACCAAAATTTTATTTTAGAGAAAATAAAGAAATTCATAAAAAAATAATATTAATTAATTGCTTATATATATTTGAGTGTCATTTATAATGATTTTAAGAAAAATAACCTACAGGCGGTACCACTAAAAAAATTCGTATACTGAGTACCGACTACGAGATATTTTATAATATTTATTTAGTGAAGCTTTTCGTATAGAGGTTCTCTTTTCATTTTGTTCCATTCTACAATAATCGTCCGCTAACAAATCCCACCTAACGACAATCGATAATACGGATGTGTAATGATCATCACGGGGAAAACCCATAAAGCAAGTCAATTCAATTCAAACTTATAGCGCAAAATACGATATATCTCATTACCGACACTTGCGGTACTTACCCTTACTACGAGATATCTCGTAGTTGGCAGTGAATGAGTTAAACACATTTTTGTAGAGTGGTACTCTAAAAGCTATAATCCAAGCACTCAAAAAACTATTGTTGAATATTGTTCTTGATAACAGCAAAATTTCTTTGTAAGAACTGTTCGTGACAGCTTATACTTGTTCCTTTCTGTAACAATTATTCATGTTTCAGTTCTAGAAATTAGACATAACCATGTAATTAGACATAAAAATGTTTATATTTACTTAGACAGGATAATGTTTATATATATATATATATATATATTTTCTCACTATAAACAGTACTTTTTTGCATTACTCATTAACTAATTTGTTACACTTACTTCATGCGAGTGATAAATTAGAAAGTTTTATTTAAATACTGTAATCATTTTATCTATATTACTCTAAACATATGCATATATATACATATATATATACATATATATATACATATATATATATACACATATATATATATATATACATACATATATACATATATACATATATATACATATATATATATACATGTTCGTAAACAAATGTGTATGTATAGGACTGTAAATCAAAATAATTGATGAAATCCGGTATTTTTCATATGAATACATTTCAGGCACGTCATCCGTGTTAAACGAACACGGCCGAATCAGAATTTTCCAGTGTATTAACGCGCACAATGCGGCCAAGATCTGAGATACGAACCGTTCAAATATATATATATATACATATGTATCTATATGTATATATATATATATATATATATATATATATATATATATATATATATATATATGTATACGCACAAGCATGCGTATTTTTTTAATTTCCGCAAACTCGCACGAGTCGCGGTCCGTTCGCAAATTTTCCACAAACGATCAGCAATACCGTTCCAATTTATTAAAAAGATATTCACAACCTGTTACGTGCACCAAATTGCAGACCGCGATGATTGATATGCGTGTAACACTTTTCGAACGTCGTTCAGGCTTCCTGAAATAAATTAGTCCAGTTATTGGAACGATCCAGAGAACTTGTTCGCAGTCGCGCTCGCGACCCGTCCTATGATAATAGCGGCGTTCGGCCAACAACAGCTGTGATACAGCGACCAAGGAGACCCCGTGCCGGTCGACATGTTAATAGACGTATCGATTCACATGGATAATAAGGATTTTGAGATATGATTTATTGGCATGCGATACGAACAACGCGGATGATTGCCGCTGTTGCTGTTTTTGGTGTTTGCTCGTCGAACGCGCAGACACGCTGTTGCTTCGAGTCCGAACTGGGTCATTAGATTTTCATATACCGAGTGGATGTAAGTGTTTCTGTGAACAATTTCCTGAACGCTGTAATCATTCATCGTAATCGTATATGTATGCAATGTTCGTTATATCAATTCTATTATTGAAATAGTATTTTTTCAAATTGGATAGCAGAATATCTGTACCTCTTATATAAATTGTTAACATGGTAATTATTATCGAATATTTTATGATCATATTTGATAACATTGATTTTTTTTTAAATTCAATGTTTCTTTTGTTTTTTATTTTGCATAATTGTAATCGTATTTCAGGTCCTTTGAACAGTGAACACTAGAAGAGAATAATATAAAAATTGTTAATGCATGAGCTTGAAATCAAAAAATTAAAAGTTTGATACTGTACTTTATAGTACATTATTATATTAGGTTGGTTTAAAAATAATTGGGGTTTTTATCATTTTAAGTTTGGCGCCGATTTTTCTAGTTATCGTTATCGTTTGTTATAGTCATGTAATACATCATTGTAAACAAAGAAATTAGCACTACTGATTTCAGTTTATGTCTATTGTTTTCATTTTTCTGTATTGTTGGATATAACCTCTTAAATTAGTCACAGAAAAAGGAAATTCGCGCGATTTTATTGTATAAGATTAAATTGGGACGTAAGGCAACATAAACTGCTCGAAATATCAAATTTGTTTTTGTCGAAGAGTCAATTAGTGTACGTACAGCTCAACACTGATTCTAAAAATTTCGTAATGGAAACAAAAGCCTTGATGATGAGGAGGGTCGTGGAAGTCCTTCACCTATAGACAATAATGATATAAGAACTATTATTGAAGCGGACCCACATTAAACAACTAGAGAGGTGTCAGAAGAACTCAATGTTGATTATTCAACAGTTGTTCGACATTTGAGCCTAATTTGAAAAACATAAAAGCTCGATAAATGTGAGCCGTTTGAACTAAATAAACATCAAGTAATTCGGATATATGAAGTCTGGCTCTGTGCTTCTTTTGCGTAACAAAAATGATCTCTTTCTTGATTGAATTGTCACATATAATAAAAAGTGGATTCTCTTCAACAATCGGAAACTTTAATCACAGTCGCTAGACTGAAGAGATGTACCAGAACAGTTTTCTAAACTGAAGCTTCATGAAAAAAAGATATAATCACTGTTTGGTGGTCGGAAAGTGGTTTCATTCATTACAAGTTCTTAAATCCTAGTGAAACAATAACAGCAGAAAAATATTGTCAGAAAATTGAAAAAAAATATGAGAAGTTGCATCGTTTACGGCCAGCATTAGTAAATCTAAGAGGACCAATTCTTCTTCATGACAACGTTCGACTACAGGTCTCACAAATGACTTCAAAAAAATTAAATGAACTGGGTTATGAAACTGTACATCACCCACCTTATTTTCCTGATCTATCTCCGGCAGGTTATCATTTTTTAAAACATTTGAGTAATTTTTTACGATAGAAGGTTTTCACAGAACAAGCAATAGCTCAAAGCGCTTTCATTGAATTCGTTAATTCCAAGACTCAAGAATTCCATCTAGTAGGAATAAATAAACTGGTTTCCCGTTGGGAGAAATGTGTGCAGGCCGATGGTCTTTATTTTGATTAATAAATATAAATTTTAACCAATATATGCGTCTTTATACTCGATACGTGAAAACCGCAATTATTTTTGCACAACATAATAGTATTAACTTACTTTATATTAAGTTCATATCGAGAATATAATCGTGATTTTTTTAATCGTGTTCTTTTCTCAATCAATTTTTTGGCGTCATTTTCTCGTGACAGTTTATTGTCGTTTATTGAACGAAAATTGATTTCTTTTCAAACACTTCAGCATGTTAATTGTTCGCAAAAGAGAAGAAAAAAATACCTTAAATGTACGGATAATTGGCATTATTGAGCAAACAAGGGCCGTAAAGTGTCAGCAAACGTATCGCGATTCGCACAATCGTCGTCGTCACCTCACACGACGACGGAACGTGCGACTGCTTTATTTCGCGGTTGCGCGCACGAATCGAACTTAATTACCATCTCAGTTCCAGCGAGTGCATCGACGAACGTGCCGATTGAATTCTATTTGCGACGAATGCATTTACCCGTAAATCCTTTAACGAAACTAATTAGCCACATTCGATTTGCAGCGCTGAACTCGACATCCGCCCGATCCGTGAGACTCGCGAATAACAATCGTAACCGAGACGAGCAGACTGTAATTCGATTAAGGGCTTAATTGATAAAGACAGTAGGCGAATCTGCATAAGTTTATTATACGGCCTATGAAGAAATTGGATTCGATACGTGCATCTGTTGCGAGCGGGAAGTTTCTTTGGCAGGCGGGCGGTTTGAACGGCGCTCGCTTCCAATTGGAACAGTTTCGAATTTAATATTTCGATCGGACGTGGTTTGACGTTTTCTTCACATTCAATGGATGTCGGTTCGTTCGAGAGATTCTCATTCAAAATTTAGAGAACATGCGAACAAGGCCGTGTGAAAAGCGATTGATTCATTCTTAACATTTTTTTAAGAACAAAAAATTTTCATATCTGTGTTAAATCGTCATTATGAAAAGGTAAATTGATTGATTTATTATTTAGATTCTAATTGTTGATCCAATTTGTACACAGAATTCATTTTTATTGCAGTTTTACAATTTTAAATAATTTCATTTCTTTCTTCCATTAATACATGAGTGAATCTGTTATAAAATGAATCATAATCCTTTTCCACTTACAACTGCTTAATCTTTTCGGACATACCACTTGAATATAAAATTAACATTCGCTGAATGAAATTAATAACACAATAACATAATTATCTTATATACTTAATGCAATCGTCAATAATCAAAACTAATTATTACTTACTGTAATGTTCTCCTCTATGAGCGCTTCCGCATCAATCTTCACACATACACATACATACAGTTCTTTTATTACATTAGAGTGGAGAATCGACGATGTGCTCGTGTGATGTAATAACGTTAAAATAACGACACGCCACCAACAGTAACGTGTTAGTTATATTTGCCGATTACGGGAAACTAAATGAAAATTGCAAATATGTATGTGAATTAGTGTATAATTGTATTATGTCACTGTTCTCATAATTGTTTGCAATTCCTGTTACATAAGACTGCACATTCACAACGAACGTGTAATTACACTCAAGTAATGAAATTTCAAACAGGAATCTGTTTATATAAATCTAATGATATTTGAGTACATGGTAATCATATGTCTCGTTGATTGGCGAATTGACAGAAAATTGTTGAACTGTGTTTTACATACATTCACTAATATATATATATATATATATGCATATAAGAAAATATTAAATTGGTAAGAAACAAATTGCGGTTTTTGTTTTCTAAATTCTAACCTTAATTTTTTTCAATGAGTTTCATTTAATCGTATCCATGCTAATATTATTTTAAAGTGCATTTTTCGGTCTATATTTTGATAACGCCCACTTTGGTTTTATTATTAATTTTGCTTCAAATTGAGCTATTGAATTAAAAATAGAAAAGAAGCAAGCAAGAGCAAATATTTTGTATGAGTTCAAAACGGGTGCTAAAACAACAGAAACTGCTCGTAAACTAAACGATGCTTTTGGTGTGGGTGTTGTCAAAGAACGTACGGTATAATGGTGGTTCCAAAAATGTCGTGCTAGTGACAAGATTCTTGAAGTAGAAGAAGGTCGCGGGCGTCCTTTTTCAGTTCATAATGATCAATTGAAGGCATTACTTGAATGAGAACTACGTATAACAATTCGAGAGCTTCCACAAAAGTTATGCGTTAGTCATCCACAAGTTCAACAGATCACAACATCAACAGTTCTGGACAACTAAAGAAAATCAAAAAAGAGAAAAATGTACATGAATTTGAAGGTCATAAACCGCAATTATTTTTCTACCAACCTAATATTTATGACCCATTTGTAAATTCATAAACGGTTTTAATGCATCAGATTGATTTATGGGATGTACGATCTCTCTTATCATGCATTTTACAAAATTGTGAATGATTTAAATCAATTCTCTATGTATATAATTCCTTTTTTCGAAATGTATATATATATATATATATATATATATATATATATATATAACTTATTTAAAACGAGAAATTCATTTAAATTATATAGATTTTCAAGATAATAGGCAAACTAACTACTTTTTTTAGAAGGACGCCGTCGACCAACTATAACAATTTCGGACCGATATTTTCGAGCGGCTCGTGTTCCCTTAATAAGCGATTAATTCGAATTTAATTTTATATCGTTCAATTACTGTACCATGATATTTGTATAATACGAAAATAACGTTCGCAAATATTGTAAATGTGTACACATTATAACGCAAATCCTAAAATAATTGATAGCATTGACAAAGGGAAATCAGTTAGTACAATCATCATTAATCATCATGTAATCAGTCAATACAAATAATTAATTTTATTCGATATTTTGTCAATTTAAATCATATTACAATCTAAATATGTTCAGTTATGCATGAACATCATTCGATATTATGTGTGTGTATAAGTTGTATGTATATAAAAACTTATATAATACACAAACATATCAAATATACTTTTATGATGTGTTTGCTTTAGATGATTATTTTAACAAATTATTTCATATCTGAAAATAATGGATCTGAGATTAATATCTTTTTCAAATAGTCATCTATATATTTATACCCACATGATCTATATATATATATATACACACACACACACAGACATTATATATAATTTCAAAACGTCTACAAGCGCATGTAGGTTTCGGTCAATCAAGAGAACAAGCAGGATTTCGAAACGGATTTAGTACAATGGATCACATCCAGGTAGTGAGGGAGGTAATTAGCCGGTCAAATGAATACCGAATACCAGTATCTCTTGAATTTATAGACTACAAAGAGGCTTTTGATTCCATTACCACATCATTAGTCATATTTGTATTGGAAAACCAGGGCATAGAGTAACATGAATCGAGTTATTAGATAACATCTACAAGAATGCAACTTTAACGGTGAAATTACAGGAAGAAACAAAAAAGTTAAAAATAGAGAAAGGTAAAAAAAGGGAGATGCGATTTCTCCGAAACTATTTACTGCAGCCTTAGAAGAAGTAGTCAAATTCGGTTGGGAGGACAAAGGTATCGAATTAAAAAGCGAAAGATCACCGCCGGTTTGCTGATAATATTGTTATCTTTGTAAGCACTCCAGAAGAGGCACAAAAAAGGATAGAAGAATTAAATGATGCCAGTCAAAAATTGGCGTAAACATGAGCCATACAAAAGCATGTGTTGTTCAATTATGCAATTCATTTTATGCAAAATCTTTGGCATCAAACAATTGGAAAACGAAAAGTATATCTGAAGAAATAACTGCGAATTGAACGAGTGAATAAGGAGTGAAGGTATTGTTCGTTTTATCAAGGCGTACCGTTTAAGATGGGATGAACACCTGATAAGAATGGAGGATAGCCAAGCTCAAAGTGGAGTCTTTCGCGCCATCCAAGATCATACCAGAGCCAGACCCGGAGCTAGATCGTTAGATAGCGTAGAGTATTACGTACGGACAATCCTAGTTAATAACTGGAGAATGGTCGCATTAGATAGTGCAATGTAGAGAGGAATATCTTAAAGGAGGCCAAAGCTCACCTCGAGTTGTAGCGCTATTAGAAAAAAAATGGAAATTAGTGAAAAATAGGAAATCATGGAAGAGATTTTTATCCAGCAGTGGATTGACAGATGTTTTTGTTGTTGTTGTTGACAATGAGATGATATATACATATATATATATATATATATATATATATATATATATATATATGCATATATATACATATATATTTATATATGTATATATATATATATATATACATATATATATATATATATATATATATATATATATATTAAACCATCTGAGCTATAAATAATATGGGTACGTAATAAAAACATGACTTTGATCAATTTCAAAAAAATCTGTACTATTTATATGAAATGAACTCAACAGAGTTAATAGCTCCAGTGACACGAAGGAAAAAGAAAAATGGGTCACGTTCAGAAAATGGTATATATATATATATATATATATATATATATATATATATATATATATATATATATATATATATATCACATGAAATATCTTGAATTTATTTTATAGTTAAATAAATCTTAGTTACGGTAAAGTGTGTTGAAGCACATACAGTATCATTTTTAAAAATTCTCTAAAAAGACACTTTGAATTGTTATTTGTTCTTTCTATCCTATGACAACAGATTAATCGATCTTAATCACTCTTTATTTCATTACTTATAATGTGGAAGTACATTAAAATAAATTAAGAATTATTGTTTGTGTGCTATTTTGGCATTAAATTATTAAATATTGTTCAATATACACTATATATTCAAAATAAACACACACGTTGAACGATGAATATTTATTTCCAAATGAATGTGCTCAAAAATCGTTCCGTGCATTCGTAATCTAATATTTTATACACACACACATTACTTGTGTCTAATGAGGCATAGTCAGGTACTAAAATTCGAATTTTCATTGTAATCCAATTCGATGGACCGATCAACAGATTTATCCTACTGACAAAAACGCACGAGAAGCGCCCGAGGAAGAAAATCCGTTCAACCTCAGCGTAAAAATGTTTCGTACGCGCCGTAGCATAAACCATATTAAAGTTAAGACTCGAAAAACATATTTTGTGTTATTACGGCGCCCATTCGAACTTGTTATACTCTGAAAGGTTATAAAATAAACTACACTTTACTAATAGCTAGTATAATAAATATATAAAAGATACAGGAGGGAGCAAATTTATGCCGTATTTTATATTGCACGAAAAAAGTATCAATTTGCTCACGTTGAACCGCGCCACACAATGTACGTGGTTTATGAGTTCGTCGGATGAACTAACAAACTACGTAATATTCATTAAAGGAAGGGTTATTGTTCTCAATTTCGAAATCCTAGTTTATGACGTACGATATTTTACAAAAGCGGCCCTTTGTACGAGCATATATATATATATATATATATATATATATATATATATATATATATATATATAAAACACAGACACACACACTACATTGTTACAAATTCACATAGGTGGATGATATGAATATTTCATTGTCGTGTCTAGGTAAATTCGTTCGGATAAAATCGCACGTCCGGTGTAAAAAAAATTTTTTTTGATATAAACCAGCACGTACACTCGTCTATTCACATGTGAAATTTATTCAGGCACAAATAATTAATAATAATAATTATTTTTTTTTAATAGAGGAAACAAACAAGTGTGTATCGTATTACATTCTGCAGAAAAAAAAACGACTACTTTTAAGATAAGCTTATTGTATTTTATTAAAAAAATAGTACACTAAGACGAATGTATTAATTCATTTTTATGTAACAATATTAGGTTGGTGGAAAAATAATTGCGGTTTACAACCTTCAAATTCATATACATTTATAGCTATTTTGTTTTTTTTTAGCTGTTTTAAGTGGTTCAGATCTGTTGTATGACTAACGCCTAACTTTTGTGAAAGTTCTCTAAATGTTGTGCGTGGTTCTTATTTAACTAACGCCTTCACTTGGTCGTTATGAATAAAAGAAGGACGATCGTGACCTCCTTCATCTTCAAGGCTTTCGTCCCCAGTACGAAATTTTCGCAACCACCGTTGCACCGTACATTCCTTAACAGTACCCACACCAAAAGCATCATTTAGTTTATGAGCAATTTCTGCTGCCTTACCACCCATTTTGAACTCATACAAAAAATTGCTGTTATTTACTTCTTTTCCATCTTTAATTCAATTTAAAAACTAACTAACTAACCAACTATAGACAAAAAATGCACTTTCTAATGACATTGACATGAACACTATGAAATGACACTTTCATTGAGAAAATAAGGATAGAATTCAGAAAACAAACACCGCAATTATTTTCCTGCCAACCTAATATTTTGATGTACATGTTTATAAAATGTTTTTTTTCTGTTACAGGTAAGTGGTCGATTGTTCGAAATTGTATTGACTAACTGTAAGTTAATTATATATAATTATATTGTTTGTATATATACATAGACTGAAAAAAATTGAAAAATCCTCCTTTGTATATTGAAATGTTTTTCATTACAGTTTACAAAAATATTTTTTTCTCTGAAATTTATTCTGATATACGAGTATTATCATTGTCTGTAATTTTATAGTCAAATTTTGTAAAGAACACTTTACAATATTCTATCAGGAGGGCCTACTACTGCAATATCAGAAATTATTCACTATATTCCTCAACTAATTCTATTTTGCCGATTATGCGCTGACAACAAACACAAAATGCACATTAAACACTATAAAATAAATATAGTTACAAATAATCTGGGCCGTCATTTTTCATGAAAAAAAACGCAAGCATAGTATTTACAGTTATATTTTTGAACCAATTGTCTATTTATATTTTATAGATTTTTTTTAACTTATGATTAGTCTCGTGTCAATTTTTGTAATGAATTTATAAAGATTGCAGATAAAAAATATTCTTATTAAAATTTATTTCTATATATGCAAGCGATTGTATATTTTGGATTAATTGTAATAAATTAAAGAATTCCTACATATTAACAAGAATGTTGGTCGCATTTTTATGAATGACAATGATTCGACACCCGATGCCGTCGTTTACAAGTTTCTAATATTCAAACGTGTCGTTGATCTTAATTATCTTCCTCTACCCGCTTGATTTGTCATCTTTTGAACGTTTCTATTTTCAAAAGTAAACATGAACATCAAGTCACGCGCTTCGATAACATTGAGAATATTTAAAAAGCTCTGACCGACTTCTTAGAGGTTATCCCTCAGATGAAATTTCAGCAATCCAATTTTCTTAAAAAAGTGTTTGTGTGTGTGTGTGTGCAGATAATAAAGGATGGCTAAAACAAAAGGCGCATAGTTACGTGAAAGAGATACGAAAAAAACATCTCTTTAAAACTGACAACTTCGAAGCTTAACGCTGCGAATATTAAGTCTTCGCCGAGTAAGAATCTGTATTACTCGTCGCGAGATAAATCAGTTTCAGCGTTAATAAAGAGTAAGGCGGACCTCGAGAGAAAAATTCGGCCTAGACGGTGGCGTGCGGGGTCGAGGTCTGTACCTGAAATGCAGCGGAAATTTCGTATTGTTTACAAGTAAACACGCTCGGGGCTGTGAAACAATTTATCGTCGGAACGAGCCATGGAAACGAGAAGTTTACAAAAATAAGAAAGCTACCCAACTGGAGTCGTTCGTAAAGCTTTTATGTGTAATTTGTGAAAATCTGTACGGTGGCGACGAACACACACGCACACATGCACATACGCACATACGTCCTAACATTTAGCCGAATGTAGAGTGTGGTTAACAGTCATTGACGTCGTTCGATTGAATACGTTGTGTTCAATGAATTCAATGAAGCTTGATATTTAAATTCGTACTGAATTATGATAAGAAAATAATATGAGGTTTAAAATTAATTCTATGCCTTTAAATTGAATCAATCATAATTCTGTTTTAAATAAAAATATTTTCTCGTCGTTTTAAGATTTTAAACTACCAATCTTAAGATTTAAGAACACTACACATCTTGGTCAAACAGTTAGTATAACCCTACAAAACAGTAGTGGACACGATGGGGTCCGAAAAGCAGCCTATTAGCCAATGCATACTTTTCGCATTCCAGATGAAAGAAGTGCTGCCGAAGCCGTGAGAATGATTTGTTGAACTTTGGGGGAAGGTGTTGCGATGCATCAAATATGCAAAAAATGCTAAAACGCTAGAAGAGGTCCGAAAATGTATTATGATTTAATTGTCTTAAAGCCGGCGTCTTTTTTCAGCGGAGATTTCAGTCAGTTCCACGATAGGAGGAGCAAAGTTATACAAAATAAGGCGAGATATTTTAAGTATTAAAATGTATTCCATTTTTTCCATAAACATTCATTTTGTATTAAAAAATACACCTAATTAATTTGTGTACCTAATATATGTGGGTCGTTTGATAAGTTTGGGAAATTTCAATGATGTGGCGCTACCATTCATTTGATTACGTCACGGTTATCAAGTGTCACTTTTAAAACTAGTAAAAACGAAACTCCAGCCAGAAGCGATGCGTTGTTCACGTTCTATAGATGTTTGAAGCGAGCATTGTAGCAGTTGCTTCTAAAATAGAAAAAAATGAGAGCATTTTTCGTTGATTTGTCACTGTGGATATCACTACACACCTGAGTCGAATCAGAGGTCAAAGCAGTGGAAAACGACTGGTGAAAGTACTCCGAAGTAGGTGAAAACCGTTTTGTCGGCTGGGAAGGTGATGGCCATTTTTTTTGTGATTCCCAAGAAATCATCCTAATCAACTACTTAACGAAGTGAAAAATGATAACAGGAGCCTATTATGCAACATTATTGGACTGTTTGAAAGAAGAGTTGAAAGAAAAACTGCCATGATTAGAACACAAAAACTGCTCTTTTACCAGGATAACGCGCCGTCCCATAATTCGACTGCCGCAATGCCAAAATTGTACGAATTAGGCTTCAAATTGATTCCTTATCCACCCTATTCTCCGGACTTGGTCCCGCGCGACTTCTTCCTTTTTCCATACTTGAAAATTTGACTGGGTGGGAAGAAATTCCATCGAATGAGGATGTCATCGCCGCCATCAATGCGTATTTTGCGGACTCACTAAACCAAGTGTATAGCCCTTAATGGAGACTATGTTGGGAAATAAAATCGATTTTTTCACAAAAAAACTGTGTTTAACTTGTTTTTTTACCATATTTATCAAACGATCGACGTATTTGTAGTTGAACACATATTATAAAATATTTCGAGTTAAAACATTTAAATATTATTGTGTTCAGAAAATTGTCAAGTCTGACATGATTTTATTTTTTAGACAGTTTAAATTCTCCCCCGATTTGATTGATTTCACATCAAGAATTTAAGTTAGTAGCGATTCTTCTTAAAATAATTACCATGACAAGAAATCCATTTTGTATTAAATTTTAGAATCTGCAATATGTCATTTTTTATTTCTTTAATGCTGATTTCGATAGATTCTTAATGATTTTAAAATCGTCCCGTTTCCATACTAATATCTTCAGTAAATAATTCATACAAACTCTAAATCGATTTGGAAACTACTTATCACAAGTTTGTTCTTCATTTAAATAAACAAAGTATTCTGATGAATGACATTGAATATTAATAGAATTTCAAACGATATCTTAGAACAAATCTCCAATTATTGATGAAAATCAAACTTCGTCCTATTTACTTCCTCTGACAATGCAAGACCCGTATTTTTTGTCATTGCCTGGTATACTTATTAGATGTTTAGTTTCTTTCTATTTTCATACACATGTTCATTATTTTCTCAACGGATCAATTATTTTATCATTTTCTTGATATCCATTTTTTAATCGAGAACTTTAAACTTACTTCGAAAAATTCTACTGCTATTTCATCTCTTCTGATGTTACCCTGTTTCTGATTGTTAACTAAACTGACCGAATACTCTTGCATCCTGTTTAGTACTTCACTACAGCTGTGTTAAATCAAATTTTAAAAATTGTGACAATAAAAATTACAACTTCTATAAACTCACGAACGTATTGAAATAATATATTCGTGTTTCTCACATATTCGTCTGTGATTAAAATGCACTGAAATCGTTTAATTCATTTACACACCCGTATTCGAAATAGATAAAAACAAACTTCACCGATAGATGAGTTCTGGTCGTCGTTCGTGCAAGTAGCGGCCGGTCCTGCGAACCCACTCACACACATAAAATATAAGCGAGAGCGTCATCATCGTCAATGTTGTTTATTATGTGAGCTCCGGGATAATAAAAATTACACCTCGTGTTGTACGATCCGCCACCGCGTTCGCTCAACACTCACACTCTTTTTTCGCACGTCTCCGAGAGCGTGTAGTACGAACACTAGTCATTGTGTACACGCCTTCACACTCCGTTCTCGACAAGTCGCACTAAGTGGAGCAAATACGGTTATTATATGCGAATGCTGTGTTCACGAGACGCTGTTGACACACGTACGAAAATCGAAGTGACGGACATTAGGGTGCGTTTATTCGTTGCGATTGCTTGAAGATGAATTGTTTTCTGAAGTGAGCTTCCTGTGTGTGTGTGTGTTTTTTTTTAATAATTGTTTCATTAACGCTATACAGTCCGTGCTGTTTGCACGAAAACTGATGCGTGTAGCCGGTATATTTTAAGGTTTTCGACTAAGTTCCATACTCTTTACAAAAATGGTTATAACTTTTAAAATATTAAACAATTTTTTAAAAAATTTCAAGTGAAACTTTTTATCTGACCACGGCGTAGCTAAAAAGAGAGGAATAATGTTTTTCGCGTGTATGTATGTTAATATTTCGTGTGTGTATGTATGTATGTATGTAACCATGTTCATTTGTTCCCACGGTTTGGCCGATTTTGATAACCAAGGTATTAAACGATTTGTCTTAATCTCTTGATTGAAAGTGGGTGTGTAGATTTTCAAAAAAATCAAGATAGCGTCTGAAAAACGCCATTTAGTCAGGGACGAAAAAAATGCCCCTCTAACTTAAAAACGGCTCGACCAATTTTGACAACTGGGGTGTTAAAATACTCATCTCAATCACGCAAGTGATACTGGGTACATACAAACTAATAATTCAATTAGACAAAAAAGAATACAAACCATTTTTAGTCTAACATACACTGCAGACAAACATTTTAAGATCACGGCTCACAAAAAAAGAATGATTGAATTTCTTGTAGCTACAAGTAGTTTATACATTTTTGAAATCCTTTTAACTAAAGTAATTAAAGAAGGATTCCAACTGTACCTGAATTTCGCCAGTAATAAACCAAAGTAATAATAAATATATGAATTTACTCATTTGAGTTACTTTTTCTATTTTAAAGTTATTAAAAGGAATTTTTGTAAGTTTTGAGGTTGAAGGTTAAAATTTGCTGTTATCTTTTGCTTTGAATATGATCAAAGAACGCGGTATTAGTGTAGTCGATAAGAAATATCAACTTTAGCATATATATTGTAACATATTTATATGTCGCTAGCATTTAATGCACAGTGCGTAAAACCCTATTTATATGTTTCCGGCTGTTCACGAATAGTCATCAAAAACCATATTTACATGGCTCCGACCGGTAATATGTTAACATTGGTGTTTGTGAAAATGTTTAGTATTTATTTGATTTCTTTAAATTGAGAAAATACTTGCTTCCAGTTTCATTTATAACACGAGTAGATAGTGGCGGATTAAAGTCGGGTCGGACTGGGTGGTCGCCCGGGTTCCTGTGAGTGAAAGAGGCCCTGTTGAAGATTTCAAAAATAATAAGCAAATTTAAAGTATCATATAAAATATGTAAATATATTTTCGACGAATTTTTACAATAAAATTATCCATTTAATGAATTCAATTTTAATGTTTAGACATTGAGTAAATACTTATAGAGTTCCAAGCTAGAATAACTTTTTGATATATGGAACAGCACGTAATGTCAGTGCTTATCAGACTTGGCGGCTGCTAGGATCACCGGGCACGAGCTAGGAAAAAATAATCATTACATACTCGTAAAGAAACGAAACTTGCGCTTCAACGTCTCAGTAGATAATAATAAATTTACGTGAAGAATGCGAAGTGATATTAATATTATGTATTTTGATGATGAATTGGAACAATTCTTCCTCTTTACATGTGAAGATAAAAACAAATTCAATACTGCTACAAAAAATATACCAGGTAACAAATTAAATGCCCTCAATATTTTCATATGTTGAAACAATTTAATTTTTTTTTACTATTCCTATTTCAAATGTATTGGAAGAAGATCGTTCTCAGCGTTAAAAAGAGTGAAAAAACTATCTTCGAAATACAATGTCAGAGGAAAGGCTAAAAATGGTATGGCACTTTTGTATATAGAAATAAATATTAAATAATATCGTTACTTTGAAAATAATTGATCAGTTTTCTTAACAAAACCAAGAATAAAGTTTATTTAATTTTTTTATTCCGAATGAAATGTACGGTTTATTTCAAGTTTTATAGAGTTGAAAGTTTGTGTTTCTTTATTTTTCTGAAAAACAATTCAGAATATTTTATTTTTATGTAATTTATATATTTATAGAACGAAGTTACAGATGTAAAGAAAAATGTTATAAAACATATTTTTACATAAAGCCGTTTTTTTTTTTTGGTCGTCAGATAAATTTTGTGGGTTCCGTCAATTTTAACGCCAGTGCACCTTAATTGGGTTAATCCTCCCTGCTTGCAGATAATGTAATTATAACACTCATTTTGAGAGTAAATCAGTCCAGAGGTCGGAGTTTCCTTTCGAATAAAGTTAAATATAGTTCAATTTAGTCTCTCGTTGGAAGAAAATATAGAAAAAGGTACTTTTTCAGTACAGGAGATTCCTATTTGTTCCAGATCTTTAAATCGTCTATTACTTATGTCTCTTTTATACTTTTCTAATTAAAGTTATTATTACTCACATATCTTAATATTTTATAATAGATCTAAATGTAAAAATTGCTATTCCAATTAAAAATGGAATTTTATTTTAAAAAAATGATTTTAATTTCAGTTTATTTTTATATTTGACATCAAAGTAAATATATGTCTTCAAATCTATTTATTATTATTATGATATTTTTATACATAATTCTCATTTATAACTGGAAATAATTCATTGTTAACACACACATACACACATATATATATACACATATATAAATATAAATATACATAAATATGTGGATATATTTGTAATGTGAAAACAAAATGATTGAATATGTATGAGAAACGAGGATAACGTTTTTTTTTTGACACACAGGGCTAGTCATCTATCATTTATTGTACGAATCGCATGTAATATTATTCACCTATATTTGTGCCACATCGAACGTTAAAAAAAAGCATTTCGAATGCATACGTTTCTGTGCGTTTGATTCCGTGTGCTCTCCGTTTTCTTCCAAATCGATTTTCACGGATATCGGCTGATGTTCGTAACCGTATCATACATTAAATCGAATAATATAATGGTGGGCTTGTTCTCCGATACAAATTCATGTCAGTTGTATCGTGTTTATTCTTACATGTATTCTCACATTCATATATATATATATATATATAAATGTATGTGTACGTTTTCAATCATTTTTCTCATTCATATTTTCCGGAAATAGATCTGAAATATGATTGTTGAAATTTAGTAGAAGTTTTAAAGCAGATCATTACACATGAACGGTGTGTAGAAGATGTAATCGATATTAGGATTAACTAAAACATTGTATAGCACAGAGTTGCTTTTAAATATTTTTTATATACTTTTAATGGATAAAATTTGAATATAAAACGAATCAGATGTAAATATTTTTATAATGAAACAAGGTCTGATCACTTTATATCGATATAATTTTAAATTTGGCACTGCGGTTTCATTCAAATTCATTTACACAAATGAATTTTTGCTTTATCGCAAAATACACGTAATTTTACTTTTTAAGGAAGATTTTTTTTATAATTGTTCCTTTTCTCTTCTGATGGACATTTTTCATCAAAAATATTTCTTGTGATTTTATAGGGTCTAGACCAGTGTTTCCCGAAGAGGGTGATATTCCGGGCGGGGGGGTGCTTGAGCGAGTCAGTGGGGCGTTAGTATCCTCGGAAGCATTTGGTAGGAGTTGAGTAAAAATAAAGATGCAGTGGAATCATAAAGAAGAAGAAAATTTGGAAAAACCGTTCGTACATGCTTCATTTGCTTTGTAACATACAGTACATTAGTAATGACTACTTTATTTTCCAAATAAATACACAAAATGCATATTTAACAGATCTGCGCTCAAGTCGGTTGACATACCTTAACTAGCAAATATAATTTTTGTTTTAATTACAATTCATTATCTTAATTTTCTGTGTGTAATGTGAATGTTACTATGGTTGATTTTAATAAATAATTTTATAATTTAAGCGTCAAGGCATCTTATTTACAACTTCTTTCTTTACTATGTTCCATAGTGAGAAATATACATACATAAAAGAATCCAAATTTGTCATTGCATCTTTCTGTTCGTTCGCTTAAAAAAGATAGATTTCCAAAGGGGCGTTGAGTATTTTTTTTTCTAAAAAGGGGGTAGTAGGCCAAATATGTTTATGAATCTCTGGTCTAGACTTTTGGTTGTGAAAGAGAATTTCAATTATCTTATAACTGAAATGATCTTTTTGAAACAATATTTACAAAAGTGGGAGATAATGTTTTTTGATTTTAAATGAGTACCTATTTGTTTGATGTTTCTGTTGGTGTATTTAGTTGGGAAGTAATAATATCGGGCTCCGAGCACAACACCCATGACTCATATATCAGGATATAAAACATTGAGTCCTGCTGGAGGGGTTTAAATTATGATGTTACAGAAAGACACGGGCCGAGGATTTCCAGGCCCAACAGAAGTTTCGTCCTCTTACCGACTTCCGTGATTAAATAAGTTATTTTGTTACACACACACACACACACACACTACATATATATATATATATATATATATATATATATATATATATATATATATATATATACACATATATAATGTGTTTGTGTCCTTTTATCTTGTAACAGACCGTCACGTGTGTCGCCAGAGCAATTGATTTCGTTCATGATATCGACCGATTGCTCCGAATTGACATATTACAGGAATAAGGCTCAATGAGTGATGTAAGATCAATATGCACTCATATCATCCTGTCATGATACTAATAGACACGTGACTGGTTGTGTAACGGAAATCATAGGTAGCGCTCCTAGTGATATTAATGATGATTACACATTCATTATGCCAGGGTCGATACAAATAACTGCGCCCGTGCGACAGACAGATCAGCCGATCGACGTGCTTTCTCGCTCTGGTACGTGCTCGTTACATTTAATGATACGTATTATGTTTATACAATATTCAATTAGTCATCCGTCTATCAGAATGCATCTCGCTCTCTGACGAATAAAAATATCAATTCGTCGGAATTGTACATCTACTGTGGACGTTTGTGGCGTTTTATAACGGCGAAGACGAGCAGAATATCGATTGAGCATTTATTCGACCGAGAGGGAGACGAAAAGCGTAGGCTAGAATTTAGCAAAATGGTTTAATGAGCTTTCGTTGAGCATACGATTTCTTTATTTGATTGATGAATATTTTCTACATTTATTTATATGTCTAGTTAAATATGTATAAAAAAAATAATATTGTACAATATTGTGTCGAATTCTTGCAATGTATTTACATACGGACAATTTATTATCAGAATATGTCTTTAGAACGTATATTTGTTTTTAACAATGATTGTTTTTAGAACTTCAATTTAAAATTCGATCGATAATTTAAGTAAATACGAGGGCAATTTGAAATGTTCGCTGCCTAACTATGAAAGAATCTAACTTGTTTTTTTAAATTACTTTCATTTTTCAATATGGTCCCTCTGAACTTTAATGCAGTTCATCCAACGATGCTCCAGTGCTTTTATGTCGTCCCGGAAATACTTTTCTTGGAGATC
Source organism: Acanthacorydalis orientalis (assembly GCA_034766995.1). Lineage (NCBI taxonomy): Eukaryota > Metazoa > Arthropoda > Insecta > Megaloptera > Corydalidae > Acanthacorydalis > Acanthacorydalis orientalis. The sequence continues at coordinate 18,531,665 of CM068315.1, read as the reverse complement.
CTCAAAATAGCGATTCACTGTTGCTGTCAGTTCTTCATCTGACGAAAATCGCCTACCACTAAGGATTTTTTAAGTTTTGGGAATAGATGAAAATCTGAAGAGGCGAATTCTGAAGAATAATCTGGATGAGCAGCAAGTTCTATTTCAATTCAGTGAGTTTTTTTATGGATATAACAATTGTATAAGGACGTGCATTGTCCTGATGAAAAATTATTTTTTTCTTGGATAAACCTGGTCTTTTCTCATGAATTATTTGATCGAGTTGATTCAAAAGTTTAGCATAATACTCTCCGGTTATCTTTTGATCCTTTGGAAGGTAATAAATTAGCAGGATCCATTTAGCATCCCAAAAAATTGAAGTCATAATTTCTCCAGCGGATAAAATTGATTTTGCTTTTTTTGGTGGAGGAGAATCACCATACTTCCATTGCTTTGATTGTTGTTTTGACTCTGGAGTATAATTTTTAATCGAAGTAGCTTATAAACTTCTTGATAACTTCTCTACTTCTAAGGATGAACATTTTTTGTGAACGGAATCGATAAGTCGTTTAATTGATGACGGACAGTCATAAATGATAATGTAATTAAACAAAAGATTAATTATTTATTGGAAATTTATAATTATTAATCTTAAAAAAAGTAATTATCGTGTAAATAATAACAAAGTAATAAGAACGTATAAATACATAAACATCCAATTTTGAATTTGTTAGTTCTCTCTTTCATTCTATGGACAGTTTTTTTCTTCATCACTCGTTATCCAAGAACCATTCTAGCAATTATCCGTTCGTCCACCTGACCGTGCAGGCGATCGACCATCTGAGCGACAAACACTCGAGGACGTCCCGTTCCATCTCTATCTGTTGCGACGCGTCTTTTCAACACTTGAAAAAGTCTTTACATAACGTTCGCCACGTACAAGATGGTGTGCTAGGTGTACGTAATCGATTACACCGTTCCAGAACTATTGTACATGAACGATTGTCCTCGAGTTCGTCATCTATATTCCGCTTCGTGGAGACCGTGGCACCGACCGAAAAGTCAATATGATATGTACCGCTCGGCCCATTCGAGTTTTTGTCGCGCATATGCTTGCTGTGCGCTCGCGAGTTCTCGCCTCTCTTTTGGACTAAACGACGGGTGCGGTGCGTCGATGCGAGCTTCTCTTTCTGATAGGTCGAACAGAACACAGTGTGTGTAGGTCTTCTTATTGTACAATGTATGCAGAGATAATAGGATACCTTAATAACCTATCCCTAAGGAAACATTCAAACAAACGCCGCTATCTATTGTCACTGTATGATATTATCGTGAATATATGATATTACTGTGTTCTATATCGGAACTAACAATAGAGGGTTTTTTTTTCAACACATACACTTAATTTGTCCACGTCAGTTAATGTAAGCGACATTTAAAAAAAAGCAATTATATGCATGTTCAAAGAAGTCAGTTTCACAAATGAATTGTTTCTTCAGCCCACAAACCGTACTTTTTTTTCTAATCACAAATGTTTAATAAATATTATTAATAAATTTCGATTGTTGTTCATGTACGTTTCGACGACAATAACACCATTCTCAGAGCGACAAGGTGCAGGGAAATCATTGTCGACAGCACAAATCTACAGAAAAAGGTTTTTATTATTCTGACTCTCTGAGATTGATGTTATCGCCATCCAGATGCACATAAGCTACAATAATGATTTATTGAATATTTTTGAGGAGAAACATTTTATTTTATAATTTATTTTTGAAACTGAATTTAGTTATAGTGTCAGAATTGTATTGTGAGAGGAAGTCACATTTTTCTATGCTTTAGCTATTTAAGAATAATGGTATCGCTATTGAAATAAGTGGGTTGTTTCATAAGTTTAGTAAATTTCTGTGATGTGGCGCCACCATTCATTTGGTAATGTCACGGCTATCAAGTGTCACTTTTTAAATTAGCACAGGCGAAATTTCAACTAGAAGCGACGCGTTGTTCACGTTCTACAGATGTTTGAAGCGAGCATTGCAGCAGTTGCCGCAGAAATAGAAAAAAACGAGCAGGACTTTTTGCATCGATTCATCACCGTGAATGAATCATGGATCTATACACTTGAGTCGAAGCACCATTCAGGTAGTGGATAACGACTAATGAAGATGCACTGTAGAAGACCGTTTTGTCGGCTGAGAAAATGAAAGCCACTGTTTTTTGAGATTCCCAAGAAATCATCCTGATCGACTACTTAATGAAGGGAAAAACAATAACAGGAGCCTATTATGCAACATTATTGGACAGTTTGAAAGAAGATATGAAAGAAAAACGACCAATATTAGCGCAACAAAAGTGCTATTACACCAAGACAACGCACAGTTCTACAAATGGACCGTCGCAACAGTAAAATTGAAAGAATTAGTCTTCAAATTGCTTTCTCATCTACCATATTCTCTGAATTTGGCCTCATGCGACTTATTCCTTTTTATAAACTCGAAAATTTGACTTGGTGGGAAGAAATTCTCTTCGAATGAAGATGTCAATGCTTCCGTCAATGTGTATTCTGCAGACTCACTAGACCAAGTGTATAGCCCTTAATGGAGACTATGTTGGGAAATAAAATCGTTTTTTTTTTCTAAAAAGCGGTGTTTAACTTGCTTTTTTACCATACTTATCGAATCCACGTATGTATAAGCTATTATCAATATGGTCGGTATTTAATTATATAACATTTATAAAAAAATATCATAGTCGTATTTTGGATCTTATGTACAACAAAATTACAGTGGTATTAATATAAAATAGATAATATTATTGGTTCAACTCTTGTCCATGAAATAGGACTTACTTTATAGGTATAGTTTTCTAATCTATATACTTTCAGTTTCATAAAATAAATCGTAACCAATAAGCAGAATAGACAATGAACGCAGCTTAACGGTCTGTAAGTTAAAAAATTAACTGTAAAAAAAAACAACAATTTGGATAAAAAAGTAGTGAATAAAAATTATTAATTACTCTTTCATATTGTTTAAAATATACGATCATAAAAAAGTTAGCTTTAATAAATTTGTTGTTGTTTTTATAAAAAAAAAAACAACAATGAGAAATAAACGTCGTCCGCTCGGACGACAAACGCAAATATTATAATTGAAAAAATCGTTTAATATTATTTATGTGACGGCGAGTTTAAGTAAAGTATTCGCGTGCGAGATCTATGAAACAGATACGGACTATATTTAGTCAGAGAATGTCACATAGGTTTCAGGAAGACTTGTATGTTCATTAAATTGGGCCATGCAATAAATTAGTTTCAACGTAACACGAAACGCGTCACTTGTTCTAAATTGAGAAATAATCAATATCGTTGGATTGGACGTCGATTTGGCGCTATATGCTGATGCCACGACAGAGCCTCTTTTTCGTACTGTACAGCCCTGGAAATGTTTCATTCAGTGCTTCGAACTGAGAGATGCGATGGTGAATTATTCCAAGAATCAGTAAGAGAATTCAAAATACCACATATTTATAATTAGGGAAAATATCTAAAAGAGTACCCTCTGTAATTCATTATACAATCAGACAATTAAGTAATGCGACAAAATTCAAAAATCGAGTATATTTAAAAATTAAGGTACATCGCTGCGATCCCCTTCAAAGTAGTCCCCTCCCGCATCTATACACTTATTCCAGCGAGTTTTCCAGTTTTCGTAACAATTCTGGAACACTTCTTGTGGGACCTCTCCGAGTACCCTCGTCACAGATTCTTGGATATCTTCAACGGAGTCAAAATGTCGACCTTTGACGAATTTTTTCATATGGGGGAATAGGAAAAAGTCGCAGGGTGACATGTCCGGTGAATAGGGCGGTTGTGGTAACGTTGCGATGCCTTTAGATGCCAAAAACTGAGAGACACTGAACGCACTGTGACAGGGAGCATTGTCGTGATGCAGAACCCAAGTCTTCGCGATCTCTGGACGCACTCTGAGCACCCTTTTTCGTAATTTTTCGAGCACATTGCGGTAGAATACTTGATTTACGGTTTGTCCAGGTGGTACGAACTCTTTGTGAACCACCCCTTTGCTGTCGAAGAAGCAAATCAACATGGTTTTCACTTTGGACTTGCTCATTCTCGCCTTTTTTGGCCTTGGTGCTCCAGGGGACAGCCACTGTTGGCTTTGTCGTTTAGTTTCGGGGTCACATTGAAAGAACCAACTTTCATCATCAGTAATAACTCGATCGAGAAGAGTAGGATCACTTTCAACCTGCTCGAGACAATCTTGAGCGATGTTCATTCGGTGGGCTTCGTGACATGCACTACTCGCGCGTTGTTACAAAACACTAAACAGCTGGCGAAGAAATGATCGTACGAGGGTGGTCAAGGTCTCAATCGAGAGAGTAGGGATCTGCTATTACGGTGGCGGAGTAACAGGTTCGCAGTGTTACCACAGGCCGAAAAAAAAATCGGTCGCATTACTTAATTGTCTGACCTCGTATTTTCAAAGTATGTAGTGAAAAAATGGATAAGTATAGCTCTATTGGACTGAACTTGTGTGCGACTGTCTACAAATGCATTTTACATTTGAAATGAAACACTGTTAGTGTATTTTTTAATATTTGTAAATGTGTTAAAATACTATTTTATCTCTGAATTATAAACTGTAATCAATGTAATTAACAATCAACTACCGTTCATACAATATGATATTTAATGTTATTTGAAACGTCGAGCATTACGAATCCAATTGCACGTTACTTAACATCTAATTTTATATTTTCATTTATGGTCGATGTACACACACACTCATACATGCACGTCCGCACATCTAGTGTTGTTGTTGTCGAGAGAGAGCAAGAGAGAGAGAGAGAGCAAACACGACGAATACTTGAAAAAATGAGCTAATGAAACAATAGTAATTATTTTTACGAACGCATTTACATTAATGTAAAGTAAACAGAAAGAATGAAAATATCATTTAAATAATACAAAGCAAATAAAAAACGTTATCGTCCGATCTTAATAGTGTTTTAGGCCGTTTAGAACAAAAAGGGTAAAATTTCTCACATGCAAGTAAATACCGGCCGGTCTTTGAGGTCGGCGCTGGTGAAATGTACATTACATAAATATTCTCTTATCAGTCTCTACTATAATTTAAAAATTACCAGATTTTAATCAATAGTTTCACCTGATGTTACGAAACAGTTCGCTCGGCGTGCAGTGTGCCTTTTCGTACGTTTTCTGCGAGCGCACAACGTGGTAACGCATTTTTTTCGTGCACTTTTCTATTCATTGTTTTTTTTTTCGGAACGAATACGAGATACTATGTGTTCAAATTAAACGAAATCGAACGAAAATAAATAGTACAGAAACCGCCCACGTGTGTGTTTTTTTCTTTGACCAGAAAAATGTATCTCTACTTTGTTATTCGTTGTTTTTCCGTGCGAGTAGAAAATCATTTTCTTTGTTTGTGCGGTAAATGCTACAATGTTATGACAACACAGCAAAAATTGATTGTGCCAGAAGCGGTTTCACAATGCGAGAAATCATACGCAATGTTCTTTTTTCGTAGACCTGAAATTCTATATATAGCGTTTTAATTTTATATGTGTGTGTGTGTAAGTGTATGGGTGTGTGGATATACACACACACACACACACACACACACATATATATATATATATATATATATATATATATATATATATATATATATATATATAAAGATACAGTCGAATTATAAGAAAATGGGCATGTTCTCAGATTTAGATGAGTATTGTTTATAAAAATATATTTGCCGGTTTTCTCTTAAGTAGATCCGATTTTAAGTTTATTTGAAAAATATAGTGCTAAATAATGTACTAGGTTGATAGGAAAATAACTGCGTTTTTGTCTTCTGAATTCAAACTTTTGAATTTTTTTTCAATGAAAGTGTCATTTCATTGTGTCCATAATAATATCATTTGAAAGTAAATTTTTCGGTCTGTATTTTTGTAACGTCAATTGATTTTATTATTAATTTTGCTTCAAATTGGCTAATTGAGTTAAAGATGGAAAAGAAGAAAATAATAGTTTTTTTTTACTTCTGAATGAATTCAAAGCAGGTGGTAAAGAAGCACAACACTGCTCGTAAACTAAGCGATGATTTTAATGTGAGTACTGTTAAGGAACGTACGGTACAATGGTGGTTCCAGAAATTTCGTGCTAGAGACAACAACTTTAAGGATTCAAAAGGTTGCGGGCGTCCTTCTTCAGTTCGTAACGATCAACTGAAGGCGTTAGTGGAATCAGAACCACGCACAACAATTCGAGAGCTTGTACAAAAGTTAGGCGTTACTCATCCAACAGTTCTGGACCACTTAAAACAACTAGGAAAATCAAAAAAGCTTAAAATGTAAATGAATTTGATGATCATAAATCGCAGTTATATTTTTTACCAACGTAATAATTTGATATATGTAAAATAATTCTCTGGCCTGGATGTAAAATATATATTCATTTCAATACATGGGTCCATTAATGTAGGATTTAACGACGATTTAAATATTTGATATAATTGAGAATTTTATTTATATAACTAGTATACACCCGGTCAAATTTGATGGGAAAATAGAAAGAATAAACTGTTTATTGTTTTTTACAACATAATAGTACATATGTTTAAATATATTATAATATATTTAAAAATAAAAAATACCTAAGAACGAAACTTAATGAATTAAACTTGAAACCTATCCATTGTGAAAATTTCTTTATACACCACATTGGTTAGATGGCGGCAGATGGCCATGTTGCGGACAAAGTGACAAAATATTGGTTTTTATTATGAAGATTGTTTGGAGCACAAGTTTTCCCTAAAATATATAAGATTTTAGTAATAACGTTTGAACCAATGAAAAAATTGAAATTATAAATTACAAAGGAATAGATTATTTTATTATATTTCAATACAGCAAGTTTAAAGAATACACTAGATTAATTGCCCTTTACATAAAATTATCAAATTAGGCCTTTTATGGGATTCTCTATTAACCCCTTAAGCGTTTATGTCGAGTATGCTCGTCATTAAAATATGGCATTTTTGTTTAATGTCGAGTATACTCCTCATGTAGAAAAAAATTCGCTTTTGCTATTTATTGTAAAATTTAGGTAAAAAAAGATTTTTGTAATTTTAGCTGTTTTCTCTTTGTTTCGAGAATCTTACATCTGCTATTTAGAGAAAGTATTATAGGGTGTAATTGTGAAGTGAATAATGTTTTTATTTATCCTCCCAGATGAGTTTTACTGATAGTGATGGAAATGTATCTTCACATCCAATAAAATGGAAAAGAGCAATAACACCTGTAGCGTCTTCTGATGAAAGTACTGATGAGGTTGAAGAAGATAATGAAGATGCGGTTTTACATACAAGGTCACAGAAAAGAATATCGGTAATTTTAACGTCTTCAGATGAAAGTAGTGATGAGGATGAAGAAGGTAATGAATTCGATAAATAAAATAAATTTCGAATGTACAATGGAATATTAGAGGTGAAGTGTGAGCACCATTTAAATTTACTGCTCATCCTGGCCCAAATTTCACTATTCCTCATTCATAAAAAATCAAATATGTGCTCTATATGGAAATTTATTTAGATTATGACTTACTAAACATAATAGTAGAGCCAACTAATTTATATGCAGAAGCAATATTTGGAAAGCCGCCTGAATTTAAAACAGCATTCAAGATTAAAAAAATGGATGCCAACAAACAGTAATGAAATACGATTTGTGAATTACTTACCAATAAATTTAAAAAACTTTCAAGGGAACAACCGAAAAAATTTATCAGTTTGTTATAATTTAACTCAATATTACAGCAAGTGCCTACTGTGTTTTCGTCGAGTATACATAGAAATAATTAAGCACACCAGTGCACATTCTCAAAATAAAACAAAACGCTTAAGGGATTAGCCGTACCAATTTCTGCCAGGTATTCGATATTTGAGTTTGTAAATTATATTCAATCTCTGAATATATGAATTATTGACGTTATGTTTTGTGTTTAAAGAGCCATATGATAATAAGTCTAGCATCGTTAAATTTGGAGAACACATACGGATTTTGGTAAGAGATAAATGACGAGATAAACGATTCGTTGGCGCAATAATCTTCTATAACTGAACAGATATGTTGAAAAATATCTTTTGGTTTTAATAAATGCTCACGTGTTTGAATCGATTAAATAATGTTCATATTACACCCGTTTGTGAAAGTCGTATTTTATCGATCTTCCCAGAAAATGTGATTGAAAAAATATAAGGAAAATAAATGATATGATGGTAGTGGAACAATCTGCATCGAATATCGGATTAAAAAATAAGAAAATAGATATAATATGATAAGTTTGTATTGATAGCAGGTTTATATTCCGATTAAAATGCTAAATGAATTTGATTCAATTTCTAACACCATTCGTTATCGATGTTAATTCAATAAAAGTCTCACTTCGATTCTTTTTTGAATTATCCTTTCCGATTTCCACGTACCGTAAATTTACAGCCTGACGACGCTCGTTGAATACAGTGGATACCTAATTGCGAATGTTGAAAAATGTAGACATAAACGATTTCTGGAGAGAAAGACGGGCGTTTCCGTCGACCGACAGCACGGGTGCTTCTTCATCCGACGAGACAACAATGTCAGTGGGCCACGGAGGATCCGGCAGACAAAGCATTGCGTTCTGCCGCTACCGCAGAAGCTGTTTATTGTGACTACAAGGAGCGACAACTGTAAACTCACCGCAATGATAGCCGCGTTCTCACAATTACGGCAATAATTATTGTATTGTCACTCATAAAAGAACAGCGGTTTACTCGTAATAAACTTATCTAAATTAACTTGTACGTCAAACTGTGATAATTGGCCCAAGCCGAGTACCGGTGTCGAGCTAACAAGATATCTGGAGCTGTTAGATCCGAGACACGATGGTCGCTCCTGTTTTATACGAAATGTGTGGACGAAACTACACAAGATAGTTTATCTACAGTAGTTTGTTCCTTTCGGTTTTTTCCTCTCTTCACGTGAAGGATGTATGTGTGTGTGTGTATGTATATAGTATGGGTATTTATATTTTTAGCTTATTAAACAACTCTATACGTATCAGAATGATTCTTACAGGGGTACGTCTGTAATAACGTGTAATTTAGTTGACGTAATCAAAGCGGTTATTATAATTAACAATTACCTGTTGGCTTCTTTAATATGTTATTTTTTGAAGATACGCTAAGGCATACAGCAGGTGACTCAACAAAAAACACACAACATACCGATGTAAATATGTAAATGTGAATGTGTTCTATTCGCATATAAGAGTGAGTATGTTTAAAAGTTGAAATGTTCTCGATAAAAAAATCGCTATATTTTTTTAATTTATGCAGATAAATTCATGTACGTGAAATGTATTGAAATTTTATCAATCAAATATAAATGACATCTAATTAATAGTAAACATAAGGATGGTAAGAGCAATTTATATCTGTAACTGGAAATGTAGAAGAGTTAAACCAAAGAAGTACATGTAACCGTATCATTTCATAGTCAATTAAAAGAGTTCACAGAGAAAGAAGCAAGAGATGGATACTGCGCTAAATAAGAGATCTTGAAAAAAATATACATCAAAATACTTGAATTTTAATCTGAAATGGAACATTTTCGTTTATCGTTTATTTTCATATATATAAAGAGTTTATTTCAGAAAGTGTATTTCAGTAATACAGTGTACTTCAGAAATAGCAGAAATTCAGCAGAATTATTATCAGAAATTCAGCCAGTTGTTTTAAATCTAAGATATCAGAGTTCAGATTGTGGGAAAGATTAATTGATATATCTGCGTTTTTATTTCAGAACATTTTTTTAAAAAAAAAACTTATCATTAATATATTTTAAATGAATATTTCAGTATAATGAAGCATTAATTTTAAAATAATCTTCAAACTATGAACGTTCAAGATTTATAGACAAAAATTAAAAAAAAACATCTATGTCTTTTCAAGCAATTGTTTTCAATGTTTCCCTGTATTTCCATTATGTAAAAATATACGATCTCCCGTATCGACTCTGTTTCCTCCACGACCTCCGCCTGTTTGATTGCTCTTCCACAGTAAAATAAATAGATCGTTGTCTTCGTACAGCGTAGCTATGCATTAACGTCGACAGGAAAAAAACCCTGTGACTTATCGACCGGCGGCCGTAGACTGTTCGCCTACGACATATCCACTAAAACTGCCCTATGTGCGGCGGTCAACCCCAGAACGAACGCAGATCGGTATCAAACGGCCGTATTTCATTAGCTACGCGTTAACATCGTCACCAACGCCACTGTCCACAGTCGATAACAGACTTCTACTGCTAATTTATCTATCGAGGCCCGTGAGTTTATCATCGGAGGTGGCAGTCGCTACGCTCATAACTGTGTCATCGAAATTAAAGCCGGTATGTTCGAAACAATTAATAGATAAATATGATAAATATGACGTTTCCTAGATGAAAAAAAATATATATTTAAGATGATAGATGTGATAAAAAGTGTATATAGTAATTTTGAGAGAATTATTTATTTCCCACCGGTGACAATTTTCATTTATATCCTACAAAATATAATAACCAGGCAGTGCTTAATAAATAATAAAATGATGACAGGAAATCTTACGGGTGACTAGTAATGGGTATAAGCTTGAGTTTTTCATTTTTAAATATTTTCTCATATAGGATTATTCTTTTCTAAAACGTACATGTCTAGAATTAAGAATAATTTACCAAACGTCTCATTACACTCGAAAGTAGACTTCTTAAAAATAGTCTATTCATTCATATTTTAATTGGTATAGTTACCTATAAATGTGCATATAAGTATATATATATATATATATATATATATATATATATATATACATATATATACATACTGTATATATCAGCATATGAAACGCCTCCTACACATAAGACACAGTTGAATTTAAGAGAATTTTTTTCAATTTTTTCGTATACTGGCGGTATAAGATGAATGATAATAATAAAATTATTTTAGTAAGTAGATTTCTAAATGGGAAATTCTAAAGGTATTATGTATTTGTGATAAAAATAAATTTATTGATCTAATCCTTAAGAGCAAAATGTATGTTTATAATTTGTTATTACCGACTATTTCAAATGACCCAATTATGACAAGTCTGGACATTTTAATTTTCAAGTTACCGTGCGGATTAACATCCTTACTGCAACCACTAGATGTCTGTTTAAATAAATCATTTAAAGAAAATCTGAGAAAATATTGGAATGCTTTGATGCTAGATTGTGAAAAAATATTCACTAAAGGAGGACAAATGTGTCATGCACTTCTGCAGAAAATGTGTGAATGGGTCGTAAACGCGCGAGCAAAGATAAAAACAGAGACTATTACAAAATGTTTGAAAAAATGTCCAATATCCAACAATTTAGATGGCACAGAAGACGCTTATTTATGGGCAAAAAATAATACCGAAGTTGATAATAACATGGATTTTGCACCCGAAGACATAGGAGGAGGAAGCATATAACTAACTTTTTGACGTAGAACTACGTTTATATTTTCATTAATGGTGTCATGTTAGAAGTTGGGGCCATTACCAAATGCTGTAACGCAGATTCGCGCTCAGTACGCTGCAACCGTTCAACCGATTCAAATCGTATCAAAAGTATTGAACAGCTAAGGAATTTCGAAACCTAAAAATCCTCCATTTGTTAAAATTCGTTAAATAAATTAAAAATTGTGACCTTTAATATTTGAACATTGGTTTTTACGTTGTATCAGTATTAAAAGGTGAATATCTCTAAAACTCTTTATCGTACGATAAAAAACAAAATATCAAAGGATAGAGCTTTCAAAACTCTGTAAGATAAATCCAGATTTTCATTGAGTGGGGTGTCATTTTAGGGGTGAGAGTGTTACCATTTGCTGTAACGCAGATTTAGCATTAACAAATTCTGTAACGCAGGTTCGCGCTCAGTATTCGGTAACCGTTCAACCGATTTCCATTTGATCAAGAGTTTTTATCAGATAAAGCACTTCGAAACCTAAAAATGCTTCATTTGTTGAAATATAATAATTAGATTAATAGTTATGACCTTAAAAATGTGAACATCGATTTTCACATTGTGTCAGCATTAAAAGGTGAATATCTCGAAAACCCTTTACAGTACCATAAAAAATAAATTATCTGCAGATAGAGTTTTTAAAACTCCGTAAGATGGGTGCACATTCATTTTTGTAATTTTAAAAATTACAAAAATGAATAAAATTAAAATTTTAAAATAAATAATTATTAAAAGTTTTGCAAACTTATTACACATTTTCAATAAATGTTTAATTTTTTGAACAACTTAAAACTACTTCACTTCTCTAACCCGATGTAATTCTTCGTAACTCCTGCTGTTGTGTATATATACAACTCCCACTTTTTAGCATGTTCAGATGTTGAAAATTAATACTTCTTTTTTTTGTATGTGAATTTATGTACATATGTACATAATAATGTAAATAAAATGTTCACTTTTCTATTTAATTGGTACTTAAGAGAGACGCTCCTCCATATCCTAATTTTTGAACTCATATTTTTTATCCCTGCTGTATAAGACGCACCCAACATTTAAAACCATTTTTTTGGTATTCAAAGTGCGTCTTGTATGCCGAAATATACAGTATATATATATATATATATATATATATATATATATATATATATATATATATATTATAAATAATTAAATAAAGTTACCGCATCGATTTTAAATATAATATTACTGTTTGCTGTGCAAGTAGTACGATATTGAATAATTGTTCATGCAGCGACATCAGAAACTGGACAAGCTGATAATGTTAATAGTTATTATGTTCAGAAATCAATAGTCGAGAAAAGGAGGAGGTCGATGTTAGTTAATCCAAAGAAGAAGCGAACACGTTCGAAAGTCTCTTCGAATCTTTTATTAAGTGAGTACTTTAATTTATAGAATGAAATATGATCTCCATGAATATTCTATTTCTTTTTTATAATAATTCTATACTGACAATTTAAAGTCAAAAGGAGAGACAAAGAACAAATATGCAAACATTAACGAACAATTCCTTTACTCCACTCGCAGCTACGTGCACGTAAAATGAGAAAAGTTCAAGAATGTCGCGGCGAATTGTTTTACGGGAGAGTTTCTATGAAATTTCAAATATTATACGATGGTTTCTTTTTATTCTCCACTTGAATTCTACACTGAAGAACATAAAGGTTAAAATAAACACTCGAATACTGGATAAAAATGAATATCTTTATTTTAAAGTCTTATCGGCGATAACTGTAGATGTAATGTTCTGTTCATAAAGACAGATACGAATTTATTTAACGTTACGATTGTAAAAAGCACACCGCTTGATATATTAAAACTGTTCGTGACGAATCTACCGTTTTCTTTGTCTTTTCATTTTCATAAAAGCAATATTAATGCTATTATCGTTAAACTTTTTTTTAACACTTTTGCAAATGAAAAATTTAATACTTTAGTACATGAAAATATTTACACCTGAACTTTATTTATTTTAAAACTTGTATATTCATGAATATTAACACATTATATATATATATATATATATATATATCTTTGTAAATACAAACAAGTGTGTGTATTGTAGAAAAGATATTTCTTACTGGCAACGTTCCTGCCATCAGGCATGTAAACTTTATTAGTTTACATTTATTAGCAATTCGAATTTATTTTCCGACATAAAATATGATACGAGTTTATAACTGAACTAAAGTTGAGCTTAACAATCTCCATACATGAACGATATTGTTTAACCTGAAGCGTACAACCTGTAGATTAATGTCTTTCGTATACATCTATTTAATATTTAATCTCGTGGGCCGATAAACAAATTACTGGATAATGATCCATTGTGACATTTTTAAATAAACATTTGTACGAAGTCGACGTGTGCATTTTGATCTTAAAAACAACAGACAGGGCGGTATTCAACAATAATTTAATTGTGGCAGTCGTTTAAGGCAGGAAAATAACATTAGAAATTTAGCTGGTATTTATTCAAATAGCATAATCTCGTTCGTTAGATCTTAATGCGCGTTTTAATCTCCACGAGAATTTTTTATGTGTATTTTTTGTACGGTCGATTGTCTAACTACTTAAGATATTTTAAATCTTCACTCACAATCGCGTAATCGTCTACTTCGAACTCGGATTGAAGACGTTTGGAACGTGGAAAATTGTCGTGTTTAATCTGTCGATTGACCGCACGTCCAGTTATAGTTTCCAATTGAAATTTCAGTGTGTTTTTTTTTTTGATAACGTCCAACGTACGCAATATAATCATACGTATACGTGTGTATCATGTATGCGGAGTTATGAATAAATAAACATATCTTATTAAGAACAAATTGTATTGGAGGGAAAATTAAAGCATGAATATTAAAATGTAATTTTCGAAAATCGATGATAACATATGTAATCAATCGTATCTTTATGTAGTTATAAATTCATGAAGGCTTTTTTTTTATTTTCGGTGCGACGTAACCAACTGAATTATGAAGCTTATCGAACTGACGACTCTTTTGATATAATGCATAATTTTATACATTTCATACATAGGTTCGCACGCACTCGCTAATTCGTAGGATATCACATGCCGCGTTATGAAATTGAGTTTTGTTGTTATGTATGTGCATTAATTTCAGGAGACCGCACGGGTGTGTACATGTACGTGTGTGTTTGTATGTGTGTGTATGTGCAGTCATGCCGACCTGATAAGTTGTAAGATTCCTTTTATGATATGTATCGTTCTTTTGTTTCTTGCGTTATAATTACACGAGTTTGATTGCTTTTTATTCTTTATAGCTAATTGTTAATTTGCAGTATGCAGTAAATCCAGGTTGCCTGCTCGAAAACGAACCATCGACGATGTAGTGAAATATTTTTATGGCGTTTGAATTTTTGTCTGCGATACAATTTAATGTATAATTAACGCGATTGATGAGGACAATGAAAATAATGAGATAAAACGAGCATAGTAATAATTTTTTATTTCCCATAAATAGGTCAATTCTTCTTTCTCTGTCTTGTGTGCAAACACACATACGAGGGTCGTTTGATAAGTATGGTAAAAAAGCAAGCTAAACACCGTTTTATAGAAAATATCAATTTATTTCTCAACATAGTCTTTATTGAGAGCTACACACTTGGTCCAGCGACGATTGAGACGATTTGTGGGACAGCGCGTTGTTCTGCTGAAAGAATACTTTTTTGTTCGCCAATCTTGGTTGTTTCCTGTTATCATTTTTCCCTTCGTTATGTAATCGATCAGAACGTAGGAAAGAAAGAATCGATCGAAAAAAGAAAAAATGAATCGATCTCAAAAAACAGTGACCATTACTTTTCCAGACGACAAAACGGTTTTCGCCTTCTTAGGCGCAATTTCACAAGTCGTTATCCACTTCTTTGACTGCTGTCTCGACTCAGGTGTATAGTGGTTGATCCATGTTTCATCTACGGTGACGAATCAACACAAAAAGGCCAGCTCGTTTTTTTTCCATTTTTGCCACAACTGCTACAATGCTCGTTTCAAACATCTGTAGAATGTGAAGAACGTGTCGGTTGTGGCTGAAATCTCGTTTATGCTAGTTGAATAAGTGATACTTGATAGCCGTAACGTTTCCAAATGAATAGTGGCGCCATGACATAGAAATTTACCAAACTTATCAAACGGCCCTCGTACGTTTTCGAGAAAGCGTAACTTATTTAATTACACGGGTATACTTTGTAATTACTATTGAAATGTTTCGTGTTCAAACATGCGACATCCTCAGATCTAACAGTCTTAAATTGGAGCGATCAGTAGAGATATATTGTCATGTGTAATAAAAACCGATTAATGTTGAATCATCTTGCGTTATTTCATGTATTAGCATATTTGATTTATATAATAATCTTTAATAGAATACACAAATTTTGTTCTAAGATTTGAAAAGTTTTTCAAATTGTTCACAGAAGCTTTTCTCAAGAATTGCAGTTTTTAAATGTATTTGATGTAATCAAATACCGTTTTCATCTCTTTATACTTTTCAAGAATTCTTCCCAAGTAATTTTCAAGAATTTTTAATCGTTCTGTTGCTGAAAAAAATATTATTTGAATACTTCATATGTTTGTTTTTGGTCACTGTTCAATCAATATGAGCTAAACCGTGCACATACTTTTTATTTTGAAACACTATTCAAATTCGAAATACTGTACTTTTACTAATACAGTACACCCACGCCGAACACCTGCCCCACCGAACGACTGATCACATAACAATCTGACTTCATAAATTATGCATTGCTTACCATAAAAGGATCATATCTCTTGTAATAATGGTCCCTTCTGGAAGAAGATGCCTAAAAAAACTTACATAATAAAGAAAGAATACGGTTTATCTAGACATAAATCCATGAAAGGTAGATTAACGTTGTTTCTAGGGGGTAATGCATGTAATGATTCCATATTAAAGTTTCTTCTTGTGTATCATTCACAGACTCCACGTGTTTTTAGGAAGTACAAAGTGATAAAAAGTACACTGATGATTGATTGGCAATCGAATAGTAAGGCATGGTTACAACGGTCGTCTTTATTGAGTAGAGCAATGACGTTCTTGGCCCCTCGATTAAGGGCTATGTTACTAAAAATAACCTCATCTTCTAGGTGCTCCTTCTACTTGACAATGCTGTTGGTCATACCCCAACTCAGCCTTGCATCTGATGTCTCAGTATGACTTTACAAAGATTAAATTCTTATCACTTAACACCACACCTTTGCTTCATCCTATAGACCAGCAAGTAATTTATAACTTTAAGAAACTCTGTAAAAAGAGAATTAAAAAGCTTATTAAGTGCATGGGTGACTGTTAAAAGTAAAATGAAATTTCATCCGGAAATTGAAAAGACTTAAGTTCATATGTTCCAGTTTGAGTACAATGTCACTGCCTTCTTTTACTAATTGAAAAGAAATTAACAGGTAGTCTACTATGGATAGGTTATTTTTAGCAAAACCTCAACTTCCTTCCAATCTAGTGCCACTGCCACAAACAGGACTAGAATTGATTCCCCTTCTAGTAGTGAATTACCAGAAATCTTCATAAAGATTAATTTTTCCTCTGAAGACCAACATTGGTAAATTGCTGGTGTCCATAAAAAAAATTATTAATAAGAAAAGCTAAAATAATTTATTTTCATTTCTTATACGTCCCTTTAAAATTAAATTTTATCTAATGTACGGCTAGGATTTTATCGGATTTACACCAATTAGAAGGTTTATATATTATAAGTGCCTTTTATACAGCGACCGTTTCAAGAAACGATCGTTAGTCCTGCACCAATTACGGTTGTTCAGCGAGGCTCTACTGTATTAGGTTATTTATGAGTTTAGTAAGCATATATTGATAAAATTTCAAGACTTTGCACACCTTTTCAACTTGTTCCATAGAACGATTCATCCTTGATCGATTGATTTGTTCGTTATCATGAAAATTTTTCTTACCGTTTTCATATAGAATAAAATCACGAAAAACACTTAAAATAAATGGAAAATATTATCGGCATGCGATGTTTCTGAAACAGATTTCTTTAATTTAAGAAACTGAATTTATGTTTATTGATTATTTTTTTAATACATTTTTTTTACAAGTTTGACAAATATCTTAACACTAATATTTCATTAACTTGTATTATATAGATCCTACAAATTTAAAACTACAATAAATTATAACATGAGCTTTATTTTATGCAAACACCAATGATTTTTTATAAGCGAATCGAACTTTTATGGATAATTTTATAAATCTGGATAATTTTAGAACAGGATATATAAGACTCTACAGTGATAGATTCGAATATTTAATTGGAAAATTCGTCTATGTATCTAATTTTCTATTAAATCTGTTTACCATATATTTATGAATGTCAAATGAAATCTGATATATGAAGTCTATTCTAATACTTAAAATAATTTCTTAAAAATCCACTTAATTGGATGTGGCGTCTGAACGAAAACATATTTACACAGATTTTTTTCAATAGAAAATTTGTTATACGAACATGGGTTATGAAGACTAATTTACATGTTAATTTGTTTAAATATCATTCAGATTCAAATTATTTATGTCACATCTAAATATATAAACCGTCCGGCACGCTAATTCAATAAACTCGATGATGGTGTCAATGAATCGAACCTGATTTCTGTTCGATCGAATCGTCCGGAGATAACACGCATCTCGGACACGTTTCGAAACGATCTGACATTATAATTACGAGTGAAAAAAAAACAATACTTTTCTGCGATGTTATAATCGCCGCGCATGTACGGCGGATATCTGAAAATTTTAATTAACCGAATTTCATAACATGTAACAATGTCAATAAATATCCATTATAGATAATCCGGTGGCAAATTTGTGTTGGACCGAAAGTGAACCTTGAAAATATTTTTTAACAAATTAATTTGACCACACGCTGCGCACGTTCAGTTAACACGAATCGATTCTGTTCGGATCCTCTTTCATTCAATAATTTAAAATTCAGCCGCGCTCGTGTACATTATCGTAAATATTATATTAAACGTTTCTAATTAAGCATTTAGTCGGGGAGACGTGCGTACCTGTATGTGTCTGTCTGCTTGCAAGTTTGTATTTGATTTGATAGTAAAGTTATAATCTTCTGTTTATTTTACAATTCTTTCGGTGATGGGATTGTGAATGTATTTATTTAAGATTGGAATGTACGATTTTTTTATGTATATACTAATTGAGAAGAAAACTTTTTAATTGTTTAATATTGGAAAAGTTGTCAGAATATAATAAAAATTACATTAGATGACAAATAAATATATTTGTTTTCTGTCTTGTGCCGCAAAATGAGATGATTATTATAATATTTTCACATTGAACTCAAATGTAAATTTTGTGTCATGTAATGTAATTCAGTGAATTCAAGTTAGCACCTCAAATATGTATGTTATTTTAATTTAATTGTTGCTAATATTGATTTCTTGGACTGTGGAACGCACCTATTAAGTGTCTAGGTAGTCAGCTATTCTTTTTGAATTTTACTTGTCTTTATACAGATTTGCTAAGAAGATATCTTGTTATTCATCAAAAACTATGGTTTGGGTTTCTAGAAAAATCTAAGTAAAACGCTTTCATATATTCAGTTATTTTTTATCAATCGTCAAATTTACTTCATATGAAATAAATAAATTTATAAAATATTTTATAAGTTAATTAATAATCACAAAAAAGGTATTGTCCAATTATTACCCAACGTTTTTATAATACAGGTCCAAGTAACTTTGTCGTACGCAATGGTTATCCGAAATAAATTTAACGGTTACACTAATTAGCGTCCGCGACGATTTTTCGAAATTGAATCGAATTACAGGTCGTGAAAAAGCCCGATTCTGTATTATTATAGCTGAAAACTTTTCAAAACGGTCGAAACGAGAATTTGTAATTTTATTTAAATATTTTATATAATTCTGCGGTTATTGCCGAAAATGTTTCGAGATTCTATTTTCAGGTTTCGTTTAATAATTTAACTATTTAAATTGTTGAATGTAATTAATTATTTGGCTGTTTTCAAACGTACACACACACACACATATATATATATATATATATAATTTTAATTTAATGCCGAAACGTACAAGTTATACAGAAAATGTAAAAAGTAAACAATCATGGTTGTATATATTTGCGATGAAGATATATTTAGGAATGAAAATTAAAATTAAATCTACTTTCGATCCTACTTATTTTAAATACGATTATAACAGAAAAGTATACTTTATTTCTTTTACACAATTTTAAAATCGAATTGAATAATTATTTCAAGAACACGAAACATGTTTCCTCAATCAGTGTAGCTAACAACTTTAAACAAGTCTAAAGTATTAAAAACTGTTTTGTTTTCAGGTGAATCTATTTTAAGAAAGATTTACTTGAACTATTTTTGTCTGTTTTATTTCTATTCAGATTATTATGAAAGATAATTAGATTGTTAATTTTTTCGAACACTTTCTCGATAGAGGATGCAACTCTAATTTCTTGCACTGACGTACTATTATACTGAAAAACGATAACACTGTATGTGTAACAACAACGTTTTATCTAATTAACATATCAGTAATGATCGAATTTTTGAACACAACCAGTTCCGTATGAGGTATTCACAATATCGACATTATTGTTGAGTCAATTCCACGAGTTCAACAGTATCAGAAGGCTGTTCATGAATTAAAACATGTACAAGATTTTAATTTTTCCTGAAATAGAATACTCCGTCGAAATAAATCAAACCATGATGGTAGTAAATCGATCCGTTGTCAAGTCGCAAGTATCATTGGCCATTATTTGCGAATGTTCAAAAAAACCCTGTTCTAATTAACGTCGATACTCGAGTGTCACTAAAAATGACAGCGGACGTGTAACGCCGTCACTGTGTTCGACGTCGGTCGGATTTGTCGTTCGATTGACGTCGTCTCGCGGCGTCGCCGCACGCCCTCGCCCGTCGACAGATCGCTCTTATTATAAAAATAAAAATTGTAATCGAGATTAACGTCCACAGATAAATGCATCGATGTGATTCCGAACGCGCGAAACCGCATTTATTTAAATTTCGCACTGAATTGATAGTGCTAATCGATCAACCCTTTCGGGGTTCAGAGGTCATGTCCGCCGAGCTTTACACTATCCGAGCGTCCGACCTTTTCCCAGTTTTCGATATGCTGATTGATTGCCCTCAGCTTATCTGTGTGGAGGGCTCTCCGTGCAGTTTTCTCGCGTTTGAATAGACGATCGGAATACATCTGTCGGCTACGGCGCACTCCGCCAATTGGATTTGTTGGGGCCGTGAAAAAATTCTCCGGCCGACGAAACGTGTTCGCCCGATATTACTATTGAACTTATTGCCGATTCGACTCTGCTCTGACATGTTTAACGCGTCTCCGAACGAGAAATAAAACGTTATTTATCGGCCGTGTTATATTTCCAGTGTAAAGTGACAATGTAATTTTGTATTATGTATGTAGGTCTGTGAGTGCGCGGATATTTGTACGTTTCAGGAGAGGATTCCGACGCTCTCGAACAAAATTGAAAATGAAAACGACATTCAAACATTAGCAAAAACATATATGTATATATATATATATATACATATATATATATATATACGCATATATATATATATATATATATATATATATATATAAATATAATTAAACATCAGATTTCAATCGGATTTTTTTAGTAAATGGTATAGTCTCAATATTTAGTTGTAAACCCATATGAAGCTGACCTTTTTAGTAATTAATGGATATGCATTAAAATGTATATTTATATATTTGTAGAATGAAATAGGCAGTGAAAGTAAAAATATCAGAAGCAGTTATTTTGGTCTAGTTTCAGGATGACAAAATATAAAAAAAATGATTTGAAAAAGTTACATTCGAGAGATCATTAAAGCTAAAAGAAAATAAGGAGAGTTATATATTACTCTTTATAAACATGTGGTACTCGTTCTAATAATAACTAACTATTTATTGTTTTGATCAGATTTTTTTTATAATTTCTGGAGAGTGAAAATTCATATGTGAAAGAGAATTGACTTGTATGAGATATTAGTTTGTTAAAAAATATTTGCAATTTATGACCTTCAAATTTATATATATATATATATATATTTTTTATTTTCCTAGCTGTTTTAAGTTGTCTAGAACGATTGGATGACTAATGCCTATCTTTTGTGCAAGCTCTCGAATTGTGCGTGATTCTAATTCGACTAATGCATTTAGTTGGTCGTTATGAACTGAAAGAAGCACGTCCGTGACTTACTTTATCTTCAAGGCTCTCGTCTCCAGAACGAAATTTTTGGAACCACCATTGCACCATACGTTCCTTAATAGCATCCGCAACAAAAGTATTTTTAGTTTAAGAACAGTTCCTGCTGCTTTATCACCCGTTTTGAACTCATACAAAAAAATGTTCTTATTTACTTCTTTTACATCTTTAATTCAATAACCCAATTTGAAGCAAAGTTAATAATGAAACCAAAGTCGATGTTATTAAAATACAGACCGAAAAAGGCACTTTAAAATGATATTAATATGAACACGATGAAAATTAATAAATGAATCATTGAAAAAAATTAAGGTTAGAATTCAGAAAACAAACACCGCAATTATTTTCCTTGAACTTAATACTTTAAGATATTAACCACATTAAAATAAAATTATATCCGATACATGAAAAAAGAAAAAAATAACTTGGAACACTGATGGAATCACGTTTGAACATATAATGCACATTATATGCGTTTAAAATAAGTGAACATAACCCCTTCATTGAAACAAATTAATGTGAGAATTTGGAAAACAAAAACCGCAATTATTTTTTTACTAATCTTAATATTTAATATTGTATATTATGATCAATACATTTTTTTAAAAAAACGTACTCACTAACTTTCGATTTTCATACGATTATATTTACAATATAACAGTTAAAAAAATGAATTCTGTTAAAAATGTAATAAACAAATTTATCAACTTTAATCAACATTTGTATAAATATTTAAATTGTTGTATATATATATATATATATATATATATATATATATATATATATATATATGTATGTATGTATGTATGTATATATATATATATATATATATATATATATATATATATATATAATATTCCACGCCTGTACATAGATGTTGAAAAGCGTTATAGAATAAACACACAAAAATATCCACATTTGTATTGTTTAATACTTGGACGGGTTAATTAAAAACCTTTCAATGGATTAACTTGAATATTTTATCGCGTGCTTGATATACAATCGCTTCGATGCAATTAAAATATTTTAAAGGCTCTCTGAAAATATCCTCGAATATTTTACATACGACGCTATACAGTATTATATAGCTACATAACGAATAAACGATGTTTTCACTGAAATGTTTATGAACAGACCTGAATTCTTTTCATATATTCCGTTTTTCATTTTTCTGATTAAATTAATATCTGGCTGAGAAAACAACGGGTTATATATACATAAACACACATATTACACACTTATCTATCTATCTATCCATCTATCTATCTATCTATCTATCTATATATATATATATATATATATGTTTCTTGTGTGAAAATATAAATTTTCCAATTTACTATTTTTAAACTAAAAAAAATAAGTTAAATGTTCATCATGTTTATAAAAACTGAACCTTTTAAATTCCAAACAGATACATTTGATCGGTTTATATTGAAAACATTAGAGAAAAGAACACATAATCCATTTTTTAACGAAATCTTTTTATTACCAAAAATATCAGCTTATTTTATCATCTACAGTTTAAAAACATACTTTGTCTTATCTGAAAACTTTTGTATTTGACACATACACCTTTCTTCTAAAATACTTTCAATATGATAGATGCATGTTTGAAATGACAGAAACAAAGTTGATATCGTTTGACTTCTCCTAAGAGAACATCTTTCCGTTTCGAACGAGTTGCCGAGGAAACAACTATGCGTGCCTTTTCTAGATATGCGAAATATGTCCGAATGTAATTTATATATCTTGATGTTAGTTCAACACCCGTTCCGAAATTAAGGTCAAAATTTCATTGCGAATGTAATCGGACGAACCGGAGGAAGCGTTCGGTGGCCGTCGTAACGACTATATAATTATTGCTTATATCGCAATTTAATTATAAAAACATTAAGTCGAAATTTAAATATTCAATTTTACAGATGAGATGATGGCCCGAAATAAATAAATAATCGCCGCGGTGATTCCTCTAAATGGATTCGAAACGAGCCCTCGTTTGATTTGTATGTAAAATGTTAATTATTCGGTGATTAGTGCGCAGCAGAGTTATTAATTTTAGACTAATTGCTTAATGTGCAACTTCTTGTATTTAGAACTGTTTTTTTCTTTTTAGAACTCCGTGTAAATAAATGAAATCATACATTATATTCTGTTTGCATTTTCAAAGATTTGTATGTAAATATGGCGAATGGACACTGTTTCTCAATAGAAATGCTTTAATCTTGGGATCGAAAGATTTTATTTCAACTGTATATATCTATTTTCCAGTCTAGTGTACCTCCAAATTCTTTGTTTTTGTAAAAGTTATGACTAGAAACAAACTAAGAAAAAAAATTTTTTGAAGCTATTAGGTTGGTAGGAAAATAATTGCAGTTTTTATTTTCTGAATTGTAACTTTATTATTTTCAATGAAAGTGTCATTTCATCATGTTCATGTTAATATCATTTTAAAGTGCATTTTGCGGTCTGTATTTT
This sequence comes from Acanthacorydalis orientalis, assembly GCA_034766995.1. NCBI lineage: Eukaryota > Metazoa > Arthropoda > Insecta > Megaloptera > Corydalidae > Acanthacorydalis > Acanthacorydalis orientalis. Next base: position 18,507,273 of record CM068315.1, on the reverse strand, counting down.
GCAGACATTAATTTTATTATTAATTTTGGTTTCAAATTGGTCTATTGAATTAAAAATGGAAAAGAAGCAAATAAGAGCAAAATTTTTATATGAGTTGAAAACGGGTGGTAAAGGAGCAGAAAGTACTCGTAAACTAAACGATGCTTTCGGTGTGGGTACTATTAAGGAATGTACGATACAATGGTGGTTTCAAAAATTTCGCCCTGAGGACGAGAGCCTTGAAGATGAAGAAGGTTGCAGACATCTTTCTTCTGTTCATAACGACCAACTGAAGATGTTCGTTGAATTAGAACCACATACAACAATTCGAGAGCTTGTACAAAAGTTAGGCGTTACTCATCCAACAGTTCTGGACCAATTAAAACAGTTAGGAAAATCAAAAAAGCGAAAAATGTATATGAATTTGAAAGTCACAAGCTGCAATTATTTTTCTACCAACCTTATATTTAATGGTAGAAAAAGATTGTTTGATAACAGACATATTCTTCTCCTGTCGATATATGTTACTCATTTAAATATAAATATATATTCGAATCTGAACTAAAAGGTTGGATGGTTGGTTATTGGGGTTTTAGGGCGATTCGACAGTTAAGGTCATCAGCGCCTGAGCTGAACTAAAGGCAACATGTTTTCAATTTGACTGTATTAATTCTGTAATATCCAAATATTACATATTTTGATCACAGAAAATTGTTGTGTTGTGTGTGGGAAGTGAAAGTCCTAAACTTGAATTGATTTTCACGAGAAGTCAGTCTTTTAAGGAA
>CM068315.1:18246509-18504009 GCA_034766995.1 Acanthacorydalis orientalis | reverse complement strand
TATATATATATATATATATATATATACACATACATATTATCATGTCATTGGGTTTGGAATGCCTTTATCAAATATCGTACTATTATTCACTAATTAAATCTAAACCTCTGTGGACGTAGACACACACACACACTCACATACACACACACACACACACATATATATATATATATATATGTAGATAGTAAATATAAATATCTATCGATCTATCTATCTATGTATATATATATATATATATATATATATATATATATTTATATAGATATTTAGAATTACATTGTAATCCACATATACATCGGTTATACAAAAGACGCGAAAACCAAGTATATGTCTGATATAAAACCGTCCTGTCATTCGACTCTAACCGACCCTTCGACCGTCCGACCATCCATTCGTCCGTTCGTCCTATCATCCGTCCGTTCATCCATCCATCCATCCGTTCGTCTATCCATTCGACTATTCATCTACTTTCTACTGACATTATCATTACTACAGTAGACGACAGGATAACCCGCAAACACGTTTGTACCCGTAAGCTCAGGACTAGAGGGCACACGGATCCATGCTCTTCTTTGATCTGTGCGCGGTTTGTCGTCGTAAAGCCACCTCTGAATGCGGTTTGTTTCATTTCTGTGTCTCCGCTGTGTAATTGTGGCTTGCTAGGCCAGGTAGACCTGAGCCTGCGGCCCGGACCGAAGACGTGCACCGAGACAGATGCGAATCCGCGTTCACACGCGTCAACGCTCGACGGCCGGTGCGCTGATCTAATTTCGGGCGGCGTTCGTCATGCGACAGAAACGATGGCGGACAGTTCTGCGCGGTGAAAACTTTTACTCGTATATTTCATTCAATTAGCGTGCGGTGGCGCGGAGGCGAATGATTTCTGCTAGAATGCACGTGGATGTTCTAATGGGAACGTGTCATTTAATAAATTCAATGCGAGTGATTGCCACACGTTTGTGTTTACTTCCGACCGACGTTTTACGACACACAAATTTAACCTGTACATGTGGTGTGCAACTCGTAACTAATTATGTGCAAATTGGGAACACGCTTCGTTTTTTCTTGTTAAAAAGATATCTTTTCATAAGATTTTTTTTGTATTGACTTTTAAAATAATTTAGATCACGTTAATTATAAATGATAATATGTGTACAAACACTCAATTCTGAAATTTTATTCCAATAATAGGGCAATAAACACGGTTATAAAGATTACGAAAAGGAAATTTATTTAATTTTAAATGAATCGATTTCTCAATTTACACTTGAAGATTTCTCTAAAGAAGACAGTGAACTTTTAGTGCATGGTTTTTCTTTCTATAAAAATAGAAAAGTTGTTCTGCCATTAAATCCTCTACATATTGAATATCCATGTCTTAAATTATTTAAATATATGAACTGAAATTATATATTTTCTAATTAAATTCTTTATACTTTGTAATGAAAAGACTTTATTTAAAAAAGTTTATGAATGGAATATAAGAATTCGATGTAAGTGTATCAAATTTACTAACAGTTTTATTATTAATTTAAATGGTGAAGACCGTGTCGATACATATAATGCTCAGTAGTGATTAGAAGTTTCAAACTCGAAACGCAATATAATAATAATTGAATTGTTGAATAAAGGCATGCAAAACATCTTTATTACCATGTTTTATGATTTCTTTGAAGTCGACGAGATTCAATAAACTGATTCAATCCAGAAGCGAATTACAATCAAATAAAAATCATTATATATCGGTGTATTTGTATTTTTACTGAATGTGCTTTTCCTTTGTGGAAAACAATAAAATATGTAAAATAATCTCGATCCGTGTATTTCTACAATCAACTTCTATGCTTTCAAACGAACTGCTTTCGATTTTCTACACGCTGTACATATGTGTACTGTAAATAAAATTACCAATGTCTGGAATACGTTTTTGATTGGTCTCCAGTTTGTTGGTTTTCCATTACATAATTCGATTTGAGGACACCTTGTTATGATTTCAAAGACATTTACAGATATATGCACACACATACACACATACTTATACATTTTTGGTTTATCTGGAAAAAAGTCGTGTATGTGTATTGATTACGTATCTGTTTGTATGTGTGGCTCTGTAAACGAGAATGATTCTTACACATAGAGAACCGTACGTTTGCACAGGGCCTCGTCGATATTATTTGTTGACTCTGTACACGAGTTCTAAAACAATCTGCGAGCGTTCGGTCCAGCCGAGATTGCAGCGAGCCATAGAAGAACAATTGCCTAGAGCAAATACCTCACTCTGACGGTAAATTGTTGCTGTGTTTAGAGGCAGCGCCAAAGAATAGCATATGAGACAGTATTTGTAATGGCTTCAATACAAAGTAGTTATTTGTACAAAGGTGTTTAGTCCATATTATTATTATATCAAACGCAACTGCACATGAACGCATACTCTTTCATTCGTACACACATATGTATGTATGTATATATATATATATATATATATATATATATATATATATATATATATATATACATATATATGTATATGTATATATTCTTTCAATTTTCCACAGACATACACCACGAATTATTTATTATTTATACAAACTGTTTCCTTTTTACTCCACTAATCTATTCAAATTTTGCTAATATTTAATTTATAATATCTTCTTAAAATAAAACAAACTGTCTTCCTCATCACTAATTCGATATTCATACACTGCTGCAGTACCTTTGGTAAGGATATCAGAAAGTACATCTAACCCTCGATTACACAGTACTCGAATTGAACGGTTTTGGTTCAACATAATTAAAGGAATGCGAAAAAACTTCCATTTACAAGGCACTACTTCAGATTAATACGGTCACAGAATTGCAAAAGAAATGTTTTGAAACACTTTCGCGTGCATTTAAAAAAGCTCTCCATTTACACTGCTGTGCAAAATAATGAGCACACACACGACTGTAAAGAGTTCATTGTTTCCTTGTAGTCTAACAATAACAGGAGTTCTAAATTTCGCATTTTTTCTTCTTAATTCAAGTAACAGTATCAATTCGAGATAACAACAGGGGAAATAGTTTTGGCTATAGAATATATAACCGAATTTAATGACGATGAATTGGTATAAATGGTCAATTATGGTCATTAATTCCATATTCAGTGAATTTGAAAGCAATTGCGATGAACCAGATCCAACACTAACTCCAAATACTATAGTCAAATGAATTTCACTGGCTGAAGAATTAGAAGATTTCTTCATTGAGAAAAATCCAAATATGGAAAGAAGTACGAAATTTAGAAGGGACTTGCGTAATTTTTAACTGAATATCAGTAACTTTATAAGGAGTTAAGTAAAGATTTGAAACAATATTTGATAACAGATTTTATTAGAACAGTTCTTGCCATGTCTTTGGAAAATAAATTAGAGAAGTGAAGATGTGAATAGAACAGAAATGAAGACAAAATTAACACGTAAAGATGATACTCAATGAACATTTTTTTTTATTTGTTTTTAATATTTTCCGAATTAATGTGTAAAATATATTCTCTAGTTTTATTAAAAATAAATAATATTGTTTCATTGCGGATTTGTAAAACCTATCCTTTATTTTTAATATGAAATATGGACTCCAATTGCACGATTTCGATTTACATAGTACTTTTGGGGAACCCATCTATAGTGTTAATCGAAGGTTAGGTATACTTTGAAAATGTATGGAAGTTCTGTGAAAGGGAACGTTTTAATAAGATAATAACTGTTGTCGTATTAATGAGATTATAAATTTGTAGATGTCATGAAAGAGATTTTTAGATTGCCTTTCGCAAAAACCTACCTTAAATATAATACAGTAATTAGAACTGGAGCAGAATAGGTGGAGATATTTCTGTTGTTTGCGCTCTGGAGGTAAAAGCATCGCCATGAAAATGCGCATAATTAACAATAAAAAATCGATTAATGGTTTATTGTATGAATAATGATTTATTAGAAACTTTTTTTGGTTTGTAGAACGAAACAAGAATTCGTCTCTAAAAGTGAATTTAGCCTCAGTGTTATACTTGTATCGCAATGGAATACGGGGCTTATAAATGAATATGATGAAGTTTCGAATCTGGATATTTCTCGAGATAAAATTGATATAAAAGGAAATAGGGGTCTGCTGTTCCTTAAAAATTATAAATATATCGTTGTAAGATTTCCTTGTCGTGTAAACACTTTCATTTGTGATAAATATGGACATACTAAATATTGATGATTATATTTAAACTTATTGATTAGATAACTGTAAACGCATGAGATAATAAATATAAAAGAGTAATAAAGAAATGAAAAACAAAACATAAAAGATAAATAAAATTCAATAAATGTGTTTTGTATTAACAATGTATTGTTAAGCTTTTTAACAAGTAAATGTGCATATATATATATATATATATATATATATATATATATATATATATATATATATATATATATATTGGATCAGTACAAAAGTTCGTATACGAATCAATAGGTGGTGTTAAGAGTGGTGCAAAGCGGTGCGCGTATTGAAATGTATTCATGTTATATATCGTTTGAAAAGTGATAGACAAAGCTGTTATTTGAGCATCAGACGCATTTATTTCAATTCGATTTGTGTGTAAGAAATTTTTTTGGAAATAAACAACGAAAAGATACATTTTCGTCATGAGAGGTTGTGTAAGTTTCGGAAAGGATTTATCGTTGGTGCGGCAACGAAAAATATTCGGGAGGTTTATTTGGACCATGCACTATTAAGAACAACTGTGAAGAAATGGTTTGCTAAATTTCGACTTGGTGATTTTAATCTCGAAGGTCAACTCCACCCTGGACGGGTAAACCCGGCTCTAATTGACATAAATCACGAATTTCGATGGAAAATATTACATAGACACTCAACAGATCGACTGCATTTCGGCATTTAAAGAAACTGGGGTTCACATTGAATCTCGATACGTGGGCATCGCACTCGTCTGAAAAAAACAAGTATAATCGCATCTCTTTGACAGTTTTTTTGCTTGGATGCCTCATTTGGAGAGTCTTTGTTGGATCGGTTGATGACTACTGATGAGATATGGATCCTGTACAACAACGTCCGACGCAGATGAACGTGGAAACAATTGAATGAAGAGCCAGAACCAGTCGCCAAAGCTGGTTTGCATCCAATGAAGGTGTTGCTGTGTGTTTGTTGGGATTGCAAAGGTGTTGTTTATTTTGTGGGCGAAACGATTACTAAGGCGAAGTATTGTCAAACAACTAACCAAACTGAAGCCAGAAATTAAAGAAAAGTGTCCGATTTTGGCCAATCGCAAGGGGATCATTTTCCACAACGACAACGCAAAACCACATACAGCAAAAATGACTCTGCAAAAACTGAATCAGTTGAAATGGGAACTCAGATCGCATCCACCGTATTCTCTGGATATTGCACTTTTAGATTAAAATTTGTTCCGGTCGTTGCAGAACATTTTGAACGGTAAAAAGTTTGACACTGGCGAGGCCATCAAAAATTACTTCACTTCCTTTTTGACCGAAAAACCGCGCAGCTTTTACAAGTGAGGAATCTAGCAGTTTCCTGAGCGCTGGAAAATGATTGCAGAAAACGATGGTGAATACAAAATTGATTAATAAAAGCATTTTAAGTGGAAAATAATTGCCTGAGTTTCAATTTCAAATCGTATACGAAAATTTCATTGATCGAATATATATATATATATATATATATATATATATATATATGTATATAGAAATAGATAGAGACTACAATCTAATTTACGTTAAGTATTAATTATTAAAAATGTATAATTATTGAGATAAAATACGAGTATTAACTGCATTATGTTGAATCATTGAAGGTGAATCACGGATATTATGGAATAGGTTATTTGTGTATTTTAAATTAATGTGCCCGTGTGTGTGTGTGTACGATTTAAATGTTTGTAATAAATATATAGACAATATAATCCGAGGCACGTATATTCGCCATTACAGTACAGCAAACAGCATCCACTGACGACGACGATGAATGTAAAAAAAACACATTAGATGATTTCTTTGTCCAATCATTAACCTTCAACTGAATCGACTGACTGTATGTATGTACGTTACACGTGTATAAACACGTACGACTTGCGTAACATAAGATAATTTCAGGTGGACATAATTGAAACTATGAAATGACCGTTTTTGTCGATGTCACGTGCACAAATAAAACAGACCATCTTCAGTTCCATTCGTGTCGGTTGATGTCGGACAGAAATAGAGTAGTATCGCACGCGGGCTTCGAAAGCGCGTTGTCTCACTCAGACGCGCCTGTTGGGCGACAACAGGTCGTTGACTGACACATAAGTGAACTTGAATATTTTTCTAGTGTAAGAAGTGTGTGTGTATGTCATAAAAAACGAACCGAACGCGGACACTCGAATAACAACAAAGAAATCGAATTAGAAACGAGCGGATCGTAATTTGTGCCGTTTTCAGTAATCACGTAAATCGAATTGCGCCACGAAAAAGTTCGGATGTAATTGTCACATAATTAGTTGTGTCTTGATGGACAGTAATCTGTCGGTTGTTCGAACTATTCCGATACGATTTGAATTAATTATAAGACAGGATGGATGGACAAAACATAAATGGTGAATGTTTCGAATCACAGGTAAGTTCGAATCGATTAAATATGCAAACCAGTACAAAATAATTCACAAAAAGTAAAGTTAACTAACACCGTATAAATATTCCACAAATCAAACGAATTAAAAAGTAAATGTACTAGTTTTGCATATATCCTTCCCTGGCACTGTTTAAAGTATTTGTACGCTTTAATGCCACATATTTTTGCAGAAAGATAATAGAAAATAGATGGTGTCGAAACATATTAAAAATTCTGAATCAAGAAAATGAAAGTTGCTGGATCAATTCAGATAACGTTATGGATGTTTGAAGAACTATCGAACGTGATTTGTCATTTATCGTTGTTTGGTTCGATATACATTTATGGGCTGTCTTTAACAATTTACATATTTTTTTATTTTAGAAGCAATTTTATACTTTAACAATCGAAACATTTTTACTTTTTTTACAACTGAGAGTGATTTCTTAAACGTTTGATAATTTGTTCAATCTCGACAACGTTTTAATTTACTATCAGCACTACTTGATTTCAATATTAATCAATATTGTTTCAAATTTTACTTCAAATGTACTATCAGTCAAGTTAGAATCGACTGTTGTACAAGTAAACATGAACGGAACACAATGCATATCCATTTTGATGTAATTATCTATAATTCGTCCGAGAGAAACTAGTTCTTACATACAAGTAACAAATATGTTAAATCACATCTGGAGCCCGCGGCGTATCACTTCTTCCATTGCAAAACTGTAACAAAAAAAGAACGTGCAGATGTGTCGGTTTACCGTCGAATGTTTGTATTAACGCGAGGGTTCTTTCATACCATTTCTGAAAATTCAAGTTCGAGGTACACATAAATACATAAACACGCATATATATTTTTAAACAATGAACAAACTGTGTCTTTGTACGGAAAAAAATGCAGATATTAACCAACAGTGTACGACAGCGTGAAACCTATAAGTTAATTTAGACGCGTCGGATTCGTTTAAACAGAATAAAAGGAAAGCAAAACAAACGTTTAAGTACACGTACGAAATACGTAATTAAAAATAATAATTTAATTACCGAGTGCGTGTCTCGTAGTGCCGAATGCGATTATTCTTTTTTAAAATTCAATCCTGCCATCTTCTTTTTTGAAAGAGCAAAACTAGTGACGGCTGAAGGCGCGCGGGAAAAGAGACGAGCGCTCGTCGTTACAGCATCTCGTTCGGTTCGTCTTCTCTGTCTTGCGTACCAATCTTTAACCTAATGACAATGTATAACTGGCTAATGAACTTTTGTATCTTGAAATGGATAATTAAGAGCGGGTAATTAATTAGCGAAATTAATGGTTACATTCAGTTTGCATTTTATTCACAAGATGTTTTGTCCTATTTTCTGAATTCGTTTGGAAAGATATCTCAAGTACTATTTTTAATATATATATATATATATACACACACACACACACACACACATATATATATATATATATATATATATGTATAATTTTTCAATTCAAACTTACACATTTAAGTATGTAATTAAATATGTTAAAAATAAGATTTTAAATTTATATTTGTTGTTATTATCAGACTCTTCTAAAATAGTGGTATCAAACATGCGGCACACAGGCCTTATGAGGCCCGTAAGAGTCTAGAATGCGGCCCGCGGCACAAAGCATAAAGTTGATTTCATTAAAATAATAAATAAATTAAAATAACTAAAATATTAAAAAAAGGCACATCCAAATGGAATTGATTGAAAGTCAGTGCAACACCGTGCTATAAAAAAAAATAATGAAGTTGGTATTCTAGATTTTTATTTGTGGTTGCCAAAACATTTTGTTGAAATGCGTGATTGCAGCATGAATCTTGGTAATTTTTGGTAGTGTAAACATGTATCTATGTAAACAATTGTTTTCCCTTTTAAAGACTAATGACATATCAGACAGGTCAAGATAGACAAATTATCATTTCTAGTAAAACTATTATCACAAAAAATTACACCTGACAGATAAAAAAGTTTCTGTTAAAGTACGCCTAGTTTCTAGTACAAGTATCTATTTTTTTTTAAATTTCTTTAATTTAAAATTTTGCTGCAATATTCAATAATAATACCTAAAATTAATGTATAAAAATAATTTATTTTTTTAATTTTTATAAATTCATTAAGGAAACACAAATATAAAATATAAATGAGCTATTTCAAAATATATAAATAAGACATTTTTTTCGCTTGCTAAATTTTTTTGGGGGACTTTTTTTGTCTGCGGCCCGCAGACTCTCTTAACCTGAATTTGGCGGGCCGTATTCATATATGAGTTTGACACCACTATTTTAAAGGTAAATAAGTTTTTCGACAATTTTATTTTTCGACGGCTGCTGCAAATTCTTTAACAAATTTATCTTAGATCAGTGTTTCTCAACCTTCTTCTGACCGCGGCTCCCTTTCAACCTTGTTTCCTTCCTGTGGCCTCCTTGCCTATCTTGTAGAAAGGTATTTAAATGTTTTGTTTGTAAATAGAACATTTTTTATTATAATTTTTATAATTTATATAAAATATAATAATTAAATAAAAAATATGCTTTAAGTATTTCTCGATCAATGTGACCTTTGTGCTTGATGACCAGAAACAAATTTTTTTTATATCTGGTTCTATTGCTGTGAGGGATAACCGACTATCACCTATGTCCATTATGTTAAGGCGATTTCGCGTTAGGCTGAGTAAATAATTTACACGACCGAAACTTGATAGTGCCAAATACGATGTAGGAAATGCCATGAAAAACAATTTTACTTTATCCCAATGCTGTGGATTTTTTTTTAGATATTGTACTCTTGATCCAAAAATGGTGTTTTTCTTGACTGAAAGTTATTTTGGCTGCTATGTTGCTCTGTAGCTCTATGAACGCTTCTTACATTCTGTTAATGATCACTTCTTTTTTCACTTCATTTCTGTTTTCTTTCTTATTCACTTTTCTGTTTTCTTTCTTATTCACTTTTCTGTTTACTTTTTTCTTTTCTGTTTTCTTTTCCCGGTCACTTCTCCGTTGAATTCATTTCTCATTTCTCTCGGTGGCCCCCTTATCTTGTGCCATGGTCCCTTTTTACAAGATTTTCCATATGGCTCCCTTGGAATATAGGTTATATCTCCTGAGGGCTATTTGACTCAGGTTAAGAACCTCTGTCTTAGATAACTTATACACATACTTTTTCTATATCTCAATTTCCAAAAATACTATTAGTTACTCACATATTGATGTAGTATTATAGTATATAGTATTATAGTTAGGGTTATAGTAAGTAGTTTTAGATTATAGGTACATTCTAATTCTTATTGATACATTATCCTGTTGATCTGGGTCCTGGGCTCAGTTCATTGTATGTTATCCACTAGAAGTTGAAGATTCAGTTGAGTCTTGAACATTTAATTATATATGGCACACGTGGTGAAACAGTACTGGAAAACAGACATTTGGTTAATCCAAAAAGGACTAGAACTATAATATAGGTAAATTCTTTTTAAAACGTAATGTAACAAGAAAATGACTTCAAGTATACTTACAGGGCCATAAAGTTGTAAGTATAACGAAACACAATAAAATTTCTGGATTGATTTTAACAAATCTCTGATTTAAATTCCATAGAGAAAATATAAATGTATGTAAAAACTTTCTGGATCTCATTGCTGTTCAAATTCATCCCCATTATGTCTTTATAACTGTGAATCTTAACGTAGCTTTCACATTCGAATATTACTTCTAAAATATTTAGCATCATTTTCGTCTGAACAGATTCTGAATCTGAATAAAAGCGTAAGATTTTTAATAGGTTCCTTAATAATACGTACTTTTAATAATAGGTTATTTATTAAATCAAAATGTATATTTTGTTTTTATATTTATTTATGTCTTTAACACATTACCTCACTTCTTAATTAACCATTTCAGGTTCAGGTTATTAACAGAACCGGAAGAATTTATATAATTTCTGTTTATTTTTCATCACGATTCGAGGACTATAATCACAAAAAATAAATAAATAAAGAATAGATAATGCGACGGAACGGAACGTCAACTCGAGATAATTAATAAAATAATTTCGTGTGGAACGCTTCCGCGTACCCCATTCAGAGGATCTTCCGCACGGCGTCGAGATAAATTTTCGAGTGCACTACAACTGCTGTTCCTCTTTTCATTCATCTCCAGTGTCCCACTGACGTTGTTGTTGTTGTGTTGCGTCTCTATTGAATATCTTAGACGACAGGCTCTCCTCAATGATGATACTCTTGTCACCGAATAAAGGTACGTCTCGCTAGTTCGCGCCCGCGCCGCTCCGACATTATTAATTTAAGGAGAGATATTTTCGCAGACAAAGGAAAGTACGTCCGCTGCGCCACTTCAGCAGACATAAAGACGTAAACACTGTTTATTTCTCCTCATCATCAATTCTCTTTCTGTTTATTTGTGATCTAAAATAAGCTGATTTTCACTGATGGTGTTGTTTAGCGTTGATTTTTGTTGATGTCGACGTCGACACATCTCGCTAAGAGCTTAACAGAAGTGCGTGAAATGTTTGCGACGACAATCGAGCACGACGATTATTTCTTTGATTTTAAATCTCAATTAGAGATTTATTATACAGCGATAAAACACAATTTATATTAATTTCGGACATGTGCACTCGCGTCAAATGCAGATACTTGTGAATATATTAAGATGATTTTGATCTCAAACGAACAATTTGTAATATTAGATAAAGATATCACAACCTGTTTCTATTTTCTTATACGACAACGTCCATTAAAATCCTATAGACTTGTAATTTCAATTCATTTATTAAATGTATAAAAATTTCTAAACATATGTAAATAATAATGAAAAAATGTGTACTGACGTGGCTACAGAATGCATTTATGTCTTTAAAATAAGATAACAATGTTTACGTATTGACCAGAAATTATTTTCGAATGTTGTTGTTGGGTTGTCAAAGTGCATAATTATTTTTATTTGCCTGAAGGCGAACGACTAGCAGTGATTAAAATGATCATTAAATTAATATATGCTGATATTTCTTGAAAATTGTATGTGGGTTGAAACACACATATCCATGTGTGTCCACAAACACATGGATGTAATATATATATATATATATTTGTGTACATGTATGTTCATTTTATCCAATTATCTATCATATGACGGAATATTTAAATTTGAAATATAATGACTTCTAGTAGAATAAATATTCTCGATTGATTAACAATGAAAGATCAAATCTATTCTCATGAAATAGATTGAAAAAGTAATCACCCGTTTTGAATATGCTTGTGACAGACATATTGTTTTTAAGAATTAAGGGGACCCGGTGGTCTAGAATTTTCGAAAAATCGTTCTTTTTTTTTCGAAAGTATAGTATCTTAAAAATATACTGTTAAAATTTGATGACGAAATTCAGAGTATTTCAGGATCTACAGCCCATTAGATACTTGCTACTATACTACTTTTAATATACTTGCTTGAAACTTTAAACGCGTTTATCTCGAAACTACTTTTTTTCGTCTTGCGGGGGCCAGAAAAAAAAACTACTTGACCGATTTGTCTGAAATTTTAATATGTTATTCTGAATAGTTCTAGCTCTCGCTGGAAGTAAAACTAATAGTTTCCGTAAAATATTTATATTTTTTTTATTAACAAAACATTCAAAAATACTGGTCGTTTTCAAACTTGTACTTTTGACTACGCGCCATTTTGTCAAATTTTTTTTATTCTACTTCCTGCGATAGCTATACTTATACTAATTAAAAATTCTTCAATTGTTTTATTTCAGATCAGAGGGAGAGATAAATCATCATTCACCACGCAATTCCATTTTTTTAGAGACGAAGACTTCAGCATCATTTTTCTAATTTAAAAAAAATTTTTTTTTGTCTTTATTTTCATTTTTGTGTAGTTTATTAGTAATAAAATAAGTGTAAAAAAATTTGAAAGCATTATTCATTACCCTCATATAGAAAAAATTTTTTTAAAATAGCTTAAATTTTAGGCCGCTAGACCATCAGGTACCCTTAACTCTGGAGCCGGGGAGGTAGAAAAGGGGTTAAAAATTTTTAACAAATAGTTTTTTAATTAATTGGACATTCTTTTATTGTAAACAAAATACAAATTGCAAATTTGTCGATTACAAGAAACAATATTTTAATTCAGATTAGCCATTAAAAATTTCATATCTATCCAATATATCGTGGATAAATAGTTGATAATATTCGGGTATCATAAATTTCTTGATTGGAAACATGGGAAGTAGAAAAATTGATTATAATTGAAAATTTGCACAAAATAACATTACTGTTGGGTGTTTCAGATAGGACACACCTTGTACCTGGACATCTGTTTCTTCAATTAGCTTTATAAATTACACACTGTGCTCGTTGACCATGATCTAATAGTATTCTCTCCAGAAAATGAGACACAGATCTTTATGGATCTGTACTTCTCGTAGGATACATTTGGAGCAACTTTTGAACAATATGAATTTATAATCAGAAAGACTCATTCCTTTACGATTCACACGGCAGTAAATAACATATGCGTTGTACATTGCAAGATTGAAAATATGGAATAAATTTTTATGTACCATTTAACTGTTTTTATTATCATTTTTTTGACAGGAAAAACCAACTTACCAATGAATTAGAAAATATTGCTACGCACAGAATTTTATTTTTTTTGTGACGCACGCGAAGAACTTAAAGTCTCAAAATTTTTTATATGATTTCTTCCAATGATCAAATTTTGAAAAAAAAATATTATTCAACCCAATTCTCATGTTCACAACTTTTATAAGTATTCAAATGAAAAAAAAAACACGATTTTTCTGGATTTGGACGATGGTAATTTTTTTATAATGAAAAAGAAAGAAAGAAATTTAGCTTCATTAGAAAGAAATTAGTAACCTTTAAATATATCATCCAAAAGTTAGCGCTCTGAGACCATATTTTCTTTGATAAACATCAATGGATTGCTAGATCCATGCCTGGCGTCAAAGTGTTAAGAATGTTATAAGAAATTAAAAATATGTAAGCAAAAATTTAGAATAGTATGAAGGGTTGATAAATATAATACTAAAAGGTCAAATTGAGAAGAACATAGATTAAGATCAAGAGTTGAATATATCAACTAAATAACGTAGAACTTATTATCATTATACCAGGTATTAAGAAAAACGAACAAAAAAGATATTTTTGGAAAATTTAAAAAACTAATCTGAAGTTCATTTACTAAAAAAGGTTTAATTGACAGATTAGTTAACTATTTGTTACTAAAAACATTAAATATCATTAATTAAATTAAAAAAATATATATAAATTATGCAAGAATCGAATTTCTAGCATGTTGAATTCCGAACAAATACTCTGTCTCTGTACTTCTAGTACATGAAATTATGCATTTGGAGTAGTTAATTTAATTGTCATAAACGTGAGAAACTAAATAAGGTTCTGATATCACTGGATATTCCATAATGTTATTATTTTGTATTAATGAATCTAAATACAAATTTCAGAATGCATGCGAATATTTTCTGTGATTACATTTGAAATTTGTGACGTTTTCAGTTTGGTAGTAAATCAGTATAACCTATTATATTTATAAATAAATAGTGCTAGTATAAAAACTAATGTATAGAAAATTAGACTAACATTTCATTATCTTTTATATTGTAAATTTAACATTTAAAATCAAAAATATTTAACTGATTGATACGATGAGATTACTGTTATTTTAGTTATGGGTATATTAAGGGGGTATATTATGGGTCTCTTAAGGGTTTATGTTATGGGTACTTTGAAGTGAAGTCAAATTACATTAAATTGAATAAAAGATGATGGTAGTGTTTTTATAAATAATTAAATAGAAATGGTTCAAAAGTGATATGTATTTGTTTTATTTATGATACAAATAGGAAGCTCAATGCATTTTAGTTTCTGTAATCAGATATACGAGGCAGACAATTAAGTAATGCGACCGATTTTTTTTCTTGGCCTGTGGTAACACTGCGAACCTGTAACTCCGCCACCGTAATAGCAGGTCCCTACTCTCTCGATTGAGACCTTGACCACCCTCGTACGATCATTTCTTTGCCAGCTGTTTAGTGTTTTGTAACAACGCGCGAGTAGTGCATGTCACGAAAATGGAACAGAGAAACATTGTCAAGATTGCTCAAGATTGTCTCGAGCAGGTTGAAAGTGATCCTACTCTTCTCGATCGAGTTATTACTGGTGATGAAAGTTGGTTCTTTCAATATGACCCCGAAACTAAACGACAAAGCCAACAGTGGCTGTCCCCTGGAGCACCAAGGCCAAAGAAGGCGAGAATGAGCAAGTCCAAAGTGAAAACCATGTTGATTTGCTTCTTCGACAGCAAAGGGGTGGTTCACAAAGAGTTCGTACCACCTGGACAAACCGTAAATCAAGTATTCTACCGCAATGTGCTCGAAAAATTACGAAAAAGGGTGCTCAGAGTGCGTCCAGAGATCGCGAAGACTTGGGTTCTGCATCA
The DNA here is from genome assembly GCA_034766995.1 of Acanthacorydalis orientalis. Classification (NCBI taxonomy): domain Eukaryota; kingdom Metazoa; phylum Arthropoda; class Insecta; order Megaloptera; family Corydalidae; genus Acanthacorydalis; species Acanthacorydalis orientalis. The sequence goes on along the minus strand of CM068315.1, from coordinate 18,488,839 downwards.
CGACAATGCTCCCTGTCACAGTGCGTTCAGTGTCTCTCAGTTTTTGGCGTCTAAAGACATCGCAACGTTACCACAACCGCCCTATTCACCGGACATGTCACCCTGCGACTTTTTCCTATTCCCCCATATGAAAAAATTCGTCAAAGGTCGACATTTTGACTCCGTTGAAGATATCCAAGAATCTGTGACGAGGGTACTCGGAGAGGTCCCACAAGAAGTGTTCCAGAATTGTTACGAAAACCGGAAAACTCGCTGGAATAAGTGTATAGATGCGGGAGGGGACTACTTTCAAGGGGATCGCAGCGATGTACCTTAATTTTTAAATATACTCGATTTTTGAATTTTGTCGCATTACTTAATTGTCTGACCTCGTAACAATCAAACACGAATAAATAAGAACTTTTGTACCTATAAATAAATAATGATCAAGTCAAAATCAGTGAAAAAAAATATTAGGTGTAAAAATTATTAGGTTGGTAGGAAAATTATTGTAATTTTTGTTTTCTGAATCCTAACCTCAATTTTTTTCAATGAACGAGTAATTTCATCATGTTTATGTTAATATCATTTTGAAGTGCATTTTTCGGTCTGTGTTTTTGTAAAATCGACTTTGTTTTTATTATTGGTTTTATTAAGAAGCAAATAAAAACATTTTTGTTGTATGAGTACAAAATCGGTAGTAAGACAACAGAAACTACTCGTAAACTAAACGATGCTTTTGGTGTGCTACTGTTAAGGAACGTACGGTGTAATGTTGGTTCCAGAAATATCGTGCTGGGGTCGAGAACCTTGAAGATGAAGATGATCACAAGCGTCCTTCTTTATTTCATAACGACCAATTGAAAGCGTTAGTTGAATCAAGACCACGCACAATTCGAAAGCTGGTACAAAAGTTAAGCGCTAGTCATCCACCAGTTGTAGACCACTTAAGACAGCTAGAAAAATCAAAAAATGAGAAAAATATACAAGAATTTGAAGACAATAAACTGGAATAATTTTCTACCAATCCAATAATTCAGTCCCTTCACATTGAACCAAACATTATACTGTTTTAAATTAAAATATTTTCTCGTCGTTATGAATTTTGAAGTTCTAACCTTGACATTTAATAAAAATATATATTTTTGGAAAGCAATTAGCATAACCTCACAAAACAGTAGTGAACACGATACCATCCGAAAAACGGCATATTGGACATTGCATACTTTTCTCATTCCAGTTGAAAATAATACTACCGAAGCTCCAGAAATGATTTGCTCAACTTTGGGGTAACGTGTTGTGATGCATAAGGCATGCAAATAATGCTTAAACAGTGGAAGAGGTCCGAAAATGCTTTACGGCTTCATCGATTCAAAATGCCATCTTTTTGACAAGTGATTCATCAATTAGATGCAGAAAATTTATATAAAATAATGGGGATATTCTGAGATTGAAATGTATTTCAATTTTTCCGTAAAAAAGGTACCTCATTAATTTGTACACCTCATAAATAGCATTTTGTAATTTTCTATATTGTAAATTTGACATTTGAAATAAATAATATGTAATTAAAATGTGTTATTGGTTAATCGATATTTTAGTTAATAAAAACATTTAATGTGTAAACAAGTTTTATTGAATTTAAATATTGATAATATTTTTTCTAAATAATTAGAAATGGTTTCAAAGAGTTTTCAAGTAATTTCTCTTTCATAAAACGAATAGAGAGCTTATTGTATTTAGTTATTATAGTCAGATAAAGAGATCAAACACGAATATCTCAAGTCAATGATACATTTCAAATAGAAAAATTCTATAATTTGATTCCAAATATTTTGTTGCTCGAATCATCCATGTTGTTAGACTGTATCTTCTCTATAAACACTTGTGTATGTGTGTGAATGTTTATAACAGCGCTAGTGGATTCGACGAATGAAGAGTAAAACCGCGCTGAAAAAAAACATCTGAAATTAATTAGAAATAATTAGAACAAGTATCACAATAATTGACACGAGAATCGTATAGGGAGGTGAACTGTTAATCTTTGCATTGTGTTTAACCGGCAGCTATGAGAAGTAAATAGGGAAAAAATGTTCCACACGCGGTACGTGCGTGTTTTTATTTGCTCTCCGTTTCCAGTTTTATGATTATGTGTGTATTTTTTTACACGTTCTGTACAATTCTTAAAACTACATAGTTATTTGTAGTCCACATTTTTGTTCCGTGTCGTTTGTGTACAACTATTCTCCTGTATTCAATTCGTATTATCTGTTCGGAAAAAAGGTATTTTAATAATATTATAATTTACACTCAAATAATATTTTTGTGCACGTTTAAAATACAGTGTGATGAAATAATCACTCTGTATATATATATATATATATATATATATATACATATATATACGAGGTCAGACAATTAAGTAATGCGACCGATTTTTTTCTCGGCCTGTGGTAACACTGCGAACCTGTAACTCCGCCACCGTAATAGCAGATCCCTACTCTCTCGATTGAGACCTTGACCACCCTCGTACGATCATTTCTTCGCCATCTGTTTAGTGTTTTGTAACAACGCGCGAGTAGTGCATGTCACGAAAATGGAACAGAGAAATTTAGAGCAACGAGGTTGAAAGTGATCCTACTCTTCTCGATCGAGTTATTACTGGTGATGAAAGTTGGTTCTTTCAATATGACCCCGAAACTAAACGACAAAGCCAACAGTGGCTGTCCCCTGGAGCACCAAGGCCAAAGAAGGCGAGAATGAGCAAGTCCAAAGTGAAAACCATGTTGATTTGCTTCTTCGACAGCAAAGGGGTGGTTCACAAAGAGTTCGTACCATCTGGACAAACCGTAAATCAAGTATTCTACCGCAATGTGCTCGAAAAATTACGAAAAAGGGTGCTCAGAGTGCGACCAGAGATCGCGAAGACTTGGGTTCTGCATTACGACAATGCTCCCTGTCACAGTGCGTTCAGTGTCTCTCAGTTTTTGGCGTCTAAAGGCATCGCAACGTTACCACAACCGCCCTATTCAACGGACATGTCACCCTGCAACTTTTTCCTATTCCCCCATATGAAAAAATTCGTCAAAGGTCGACATTTTGACTCCGTTGAAGATTACCAAGAATCTGTGACGAGGGTACTCGGAGAGGTCCCACAAGAAGTGTTCCAGAATTGTTACGAAAACTGGAAAACTCGCTGGAATAAGTGTATAGATGTGGGAGGGGACTACTTTGAAGGGGATCGCAGCGATGTATCTTAATTTTTAAATATACTCGATTTTTGAATTTTGTCGCATTACTTAATTGTCTGACCTCGTATATATATTGGTTTCTCAGATAAGTTCGTGTCGTCAAATTAAAGGCATTTGCCCCAACAGGAATTACCTGTCATTGAATGTTATATACCATATGGTAGCTCTTATTTTCTTCTGTCGGAATCACTATTCAGTTTGTCATTTTTGGTCATTTAAATATTACTCGGGTTTAACTAAAATTTTTGGACATTGTCCAAAAATAACTGGCGTTTAACGACTTTTGTTGGACATTGTCTAAAAATCATCGGGTTTTAACTATGAGTTTTGGACATTGTCTAAATATCGCTTGGGTTTACTACAATTTTTGGACACTGTCTAAAAGTCAAACAAATTTATTGATGATTTTTGGACATTGTCTTCAAATAACTAGTGTTTAACTATGAATTTTTGATCACTGTCTAAATATCATTCAGGTTTAACTACAATTTCTGGACATTGTCTGAAAACCACTTTTGTTTATGTACTGTTTTTGGACATTTTGAACATTGTTTAAAATCACTCGGTTTTAATGACTTCAAAATATCACTCAGGTTTAACTACGATTTTTGGTCATTGTATAAAATCACTTGGGTTTAACTCTGATTTTTGGACAGTGTCTAAGCATTATTGGGGTTTAACTACGAGTTTTTGGACATTGTTAAAAAATCACTCTCGTTTATTGACTGTTTTTGGACATTTCCTCAGAATGGTAAGGTTATATCGACGATTTTTTGACAATATCTAAATATCACTCTGATTTTCTACGATTTTTGGACATTTTTATAAAATCAGTCGAGTTAAACTACGTTTTTTGGACATAATCTAAATATCACTCGGGTTGAACTACGATGTTTAGACTTCGTCTGAATATCACTTGGGTTTTTCCGATTTTTGAACATTGCCTAAAAATTACTGGCGTTTAATGACAGTTTTTCAAAATTGTCTAAAAATAATTCGCGTTTAACTTTTTTGATTTTGTCTCAAAGTAACTGGTATTTAACGATAATATTTGGACATTGTCTAAAAATCATTCAGGTTTCACGACGATTTTTGGGTTTTTAAGAAAATATAAACATAAATTTTATTTTCTTGGTGGTTTTGGTCCTAGTGTATCACTTCAATCTCTCTATCTACTTTAATTACTTTGAGTTCTTGTTTTCAAAAATAGTTTGTTCAAAACTCACTTGAAATACTATAGTCTATTGGCAAGATTATAGAAAATATTATTATAATGATTTGTTTTAGTATATTTATTTTCAATACAATGCGGTCATTATTCTCCATCCTAGTCTTAATGTTAAAAGTATAATTCGACTTTTTCTATTAATGAAATTTTCATCCGCTACAAATAAAAAATTTTTGTATAAACAATGTTCAATTATCAATCACTTGTACGTGGTGGTTTATGGGGGAGTGAAAGACATATTTGTGAAAATACTAACATTGTTCTAAACTGAATGAGTTTGTATTATTGTATTCTACACGACTTAAGATACAATACTCCCTCCTTCGAGTCAGTTCTGTTGTAGACTATAAAATACGGTCTACTCTAATGTCTATTTAAATATAAGTATTGAATAAAACTAAGAATTCTTTTTGTTTCATTTCAGTAGCACCGCTGGATATAAAATTGAAGCACTGACTGCGGGGAAGTGAGACGCTTTTTAACCACAATGTACTGCGGAAGAGACCAGAGATATTTAAAATATAACTTCTGCACATCACTGGGCCGATGGCATCTGTCCGATGAAGAACATCGAAATGCCGAACAGCCGTACAACTATGTTTCTACTTACTTCGTATTCCAACAAGAAATTTCTTGGTGATAACGTATATAGACGTTGATTTTATATTAAAGTAGTGCACGTGCCGATTAAAACAAAAAAAAATCATTTCGAATCATTTACATACACATTTCTAGACCAAACACAAAACAGTTCCATTAATGAGTACTTGTAAAATTTTACTTCCATTTGTTAATATTATTGTTTTATTTTTTGAATGTCATACCGTATATTATTTTCATGGTAAAAACTAAAAAAAAAATAAAGTCCATTTGCTATTATAACTTGGAAGTGTTAATTTACTCATTTGTTCAGTAATTCGTACGGAACGTTACTAGTTGAGGCCGTACAGATTCTCTGGGATAATTGTAATTACGGTGCAGGAAAAAACGACAGGTAATTTTTTTTAATAACCTTAAATATACAAGTTTTATTAAATTCGCATTCATTACACAACATATTATTATAGTTTACTTTGAATTACATACAAATTATAAATTAGTAGAATAAAATACATAGGATTTTTTATAGTGTACATATATGTGTATATATATATATATATATATATATATATATATGTATTATATATACATATATATATAAATTATATATATATATATATATATATATATATTATATTATATATATAATACATATATATATATATATATATTATATATATAATACATATATATATATATATATATATATATATATATATATATATATATATATATATATGTATATATATATGTATATATATAAATCCTTTTGGAGTTGCAATAAACTCAATTATTTTCGTTAGAAAATTGATTTTTGGACAATATTTATGTTATTTGTCTCTCTCGTTTAATTACTCGTTTATTTATTGTTCAACTAATTACTACATTTATTTTAAATAATTATAAATAACAAAGAAAAAATAAATTGGACTGTATTCCACGTGAAAATCGAATCTATTAGGTTAGTAAAAAAATAATTGCTGTTATTACCTTCAAATTCATATACATTTTTCTCTTTCTTGATTTCCTAGCTGTTTTAAGTGCTTCAGAACTGTTGGATGATTAACGTCTAACGCCTTTTGTGCAAGTTCCCTAATGGTTCTGCTGCTTTACTACCCCATTTTCAACTCATACAAAAAATATCTTATTTGCTTCCTTTCCATCTTTGATTCAATAGCCCAATTTAAAGCAAAATTAATAATAAATCCAAAGTCGATATTACTACAATACAGATCGAAAAATGCACTTTAAATGATATTAAGACGAACACGATGAAATGACACTTTCATTAAAAAAGAAATAAGGTTAGAATTCAGAAAACAAAAACTGTAATTATTTTCTTACCAACCTAATAGATTCAAAATATTCGAACATCATCAAATCGCATACCCACCATTCAGTTATTTAGACTGTGAAAGCTTGAAACTAGCGTATTTATGTATCTTACATCCAGTAGATATTCTATGTTCAAATCATTAAACAATACTTCATACTTTTCCTTGGCTACTGTCATAAATGAAAGCAGTGAAATATATATTTTATAAAATATAAAAAAACAAAACTATGTAGTCTAAGAAACTGTCGATACTGTTTTTAAACGAATTGATTTCTTTTTTCTAAATATTGATTTGATAATGTAATATAATTTCACATAGCTCACTTAGAACAAATATTCGACCGAAAGTATTGAATTAATATACATACTTTTTATTAAATAGAACAGTCACTTGAAACAGTTTTAAAACTGGTATTACATTATCTGAAAAAATAATCAGCGTTTTGTATATAAAAATTCATATTTTTTTAAAAATTTAAAAAGTATTTTTATTTTTACAATTATTTATAACACATACGAATAATCACTTAGATAAAAATCAACACAACTGTTGATAAAAATATTTTTCTTTAAACCTTTCAATTGATTTATTCATAAAATGTTATATTATTAAATAAACAACATGTTGTATGCCATTATTTTTGTGAGTATTATACATAAGCAAATATTTTTAATATAAAAAATTATATATATATATATATATATACATACATATATATATATATATATATATATATATATATATATATATATATATATATAATATATTTACATAATGTGCAATTATATATACAAGTGTATTTATTCGTCATTAAGAAATAATAACATACTTTATAGACAGTTGTTATTCTATAACGCAAAATATATGTTTTATAGTGTCTCCGTGTCAATCATTCGCCATGAAATAATTATGTATATGTATATATATATATATACATACATACACACAAATATATATACATATACATATATATATATATACATATTATTTACAAACGTCCGTTAGACAATGAAATTTTAATTGTCTTTGTTTAATAATATATGTAATATGATAAAAAACGTAACAATATGTGTTTAATTTTAATTGCAATGTATTAAGTTTGAAGGAGTAAACTTTAAAACAAATAACATTTTTGATTGGGCAAATTCTACTTAAACTTGTCTTATGAAATCATTTAAAGCATTCAATTCCATTTTTAAGCAATTCTGTCAAGTTAGAAAAGAAAGGTATTAAGAGTAAGAATTTATATTTTTTTTGTATTCCGCGTGCTTGTAAAGAGTACTTTTTATTTAAATACAGTTTTACAATAATATTAATCGATTTCATGTCACAAGATCTAAATATTATATAAATATGGTTAGGTATTTATTGATGAGATGGTTGTGTTATATTCTTGTGTATTTAATTTTTTATATAAAAAATCAATAATTAATCGGGTGTGTGTTTCTGAAAAATAGATGAATAAAAGTGTGCATTAATGTCATAGGAAAGAGAATGTAAACCAATAAGAAATTTGTAATAAAAATATTAAATTATAAATTTTAATCAATGGAGAATATACGTCTATACAGTTAACATTGTTACTACTGTTTGTGTTGAAAACAACATTAATATTTATTTTTTTCTTCCTTGTGAATTCGAATTTGTGCAGTCTCAGAATATGTAGTTCTTGATTGTCTGTATTGAAATATCTATTTACAAAATTAGACATGAAAAATATTTTCTTTTTGTATAATTCTCATATTCATTATCAATTAAATATTTACACATAGTGTAAAATAATTATAATTAAATAGATCGTTTCTTAAACACTGAATTTTATAAATCGTATTTTGTACTAAATAAAATTTATGTTTTTATACAATTATATTAGTTATTAATCTAATATTAATCTTATTAATCTTTTGTAATTAATTATTTACAAAAGTGATACAAACTTTACTTCGCTACATGATGTATATATTCTATTTGTCTTATTTTCGTTTCCGAAAGTAAATATATATCAACACTTCATAAATTCGATTAACAAAATACAGAAACTCGAACTGACTGTCATCTTAAATCATTTTTGTAAAGAATATCCACAACGATGATGAAAGTGGAAAAATATAAAAATAAATTACCATCTTATTACAAATTTTCACTGATTACACTGACAAAGAAAAATATTGAAATAAATAACTCTTATGAAATAAATGTATTTAATATTAGGACATTTTTGGGTGCAGATTTTCAAAATCTAATATTTTTATATATGTGCTATTATTAATTCTTATAGAAAGTGAATAAAAATTAAACGTTTTTGAAATTCATTTTTTTACAAAAATAGAAGGTAACAGAAAAATAAATCACATTTTAATATTTGATTTTGAAACATTCTCCAGCTAAATTATAAATATATAAAATACACGTTGTTTTAAAAAAATGGTCTACAGGTCTAAAAATATCATGAAATTGTTAAGATTCTAAATTAAATAGCCAATCATTTTTTTAAAAAAGAAAACTAATCAGAAAGAATTTTATGATTGATTTGTTTTTTTTTTTTGTTTTAAAAAGGAACAATCGAATGGATTTTTAAAATATGCTTTTCTTTTTACAATAATTATTCCGTTGAACTGACAGATTAAATAAATGTAATTTAAAATCTAGAAGCAAAATTTTTTGAAATATATATTAAAGTATAGTATTTATCGATTGAATGTGTGTGTATGAAGTAGAACGCGTGCATATTATTTTAACTACATTGTGTGTGTGTATACTTCACTACATTTTTTCGGTCGTCACTAGTTTCAGTGATACGTGAGTTATTTTCACATTTTCCAGTGGAATTTTACCGGCAAACACCAGCGCTAGCCCATCAATTAACATAATTGGATTTGAGTGTGTATTATTTTATGTAATTTCTTTGAGTGCGTCACTCGGCTGGCACGTTCTGTACAAGAGATACACGTGAAACACCATCAACTACTCCTTCTGTTCATCAAAAACCGTCGCCGGTAACCGTGACCGCCGACAAGCACTAATGGCACGTTTTAAAATTACAACGACAATTTATGAAGTTTTTTTATTCGTGCCTACAGTGCATTCTCGTGCGTATTGTATGTTTGTAATTTTTAGTTTATGAAACTGAACGCCACTCGGCGAATTTAAATATTCAAATAACTTAAAAAAATCGTATTTTATAAAATCATAATAGGAATTGAAGATTTGAAGGTTCTTATTGTTTCAACTAATAGGATATTTAGTCAAAATTTCTGAAGTTATTAGAATACAAACTTATAAAGTTATATACGGAATATTAATTTGACAGAATTCTTATTAGATGGTAAGAATTTGAATTTGAAAATGGTTAAATCTATAGTTGTGTAGATAAAATAAGATCAAATGGGTTAAAAAATGAAAAGTGAGATAGTTTCTTACAATTCTAGTTTTTTTTTGAAACTGTGGCTAAACTCCCTTTCGCATATTAATTTATATTCTTCGTACAAACAGTACAAAATACTGCTCGGCTCTATTTTTTAGACTGGAATTCTATCGATTGACGATTTTCAACTTCGTTGAAGGAGTGACTAAAAGAACAATGTGATAGATTGTTTTTTTTTTCTTCTTCCAGATTTTTTTGTAAACTGTTCAAAGAGTTGAATCTCTGTTGAAACATTAATACTACTTTCTCATTTAGTGTTCGTCCATTTTATTGATACGAAGTGTATTTTACAAGTAAATTTTCATTGTCCACAAGTCACATAAGTTTTGTCTAATAATTGATCATTTTGATTTTTGCTTATGAGGATTCAGATGAGAAAGGGACGACGGGGATCATTTTCATAGTGCTAAGACATGAAAAGTTCTTCTTTCTGTATCTCAACACACTGAAGATGATTATATCAGAATAGGAAAACGTTTTAGCAAAGATCAATTATTGAACATTTTGTTTACAAAAATTGCTATTTTTCAGAGATTGAAAAAGATATTCATTGTAAAAGATATTTTTCCGCTGGAATTTAAATAATTGTAATAAAATAAAAATCAACACGAGACAAACATGCGTCTCGAAAGTCCCGATTTCTCTTTTTCGCACAAAGAGCCAGGGACTATCAGACACTCGGCTCTTGAACAAAGACCGGATCAAAACCGTTGTCCGTATCTTCTATAAATTGATTTCCGATCGCACGTTTCGTCGAAAACGTTATTAATTTTACATATAGGTAAAGTGTTCGTTCGCAACGATCATCACTGAGCCGCGATGAAACAAAACCGTCTCACAAGCCGTTTCAGTAATTTTAGTAATACTTGTACTAATTTAGTTGATATTTTATGCTGTGTCATGTATCAGTTAAGGTAGGCGGTACGGGAACGAGTAGATGACGCATGATATTTTATCTGCACTGCGTTAAATCTAAATCCGCTTATTTTGCATAAAACGAAAATATTGCGAGTTGCGTTTATGTATGGAAAAGCGATACAAGACAACCAGCTCTTTTCGTCCGATCGTCTATCAAATAAAATTATGATTCTCTCTTTCGTTGTGGAAAATTTGACGTTTCATTTTTTTTTAAAAAATACATACATAACATACATATATACATATATATATATATATATATATATATATATATATATATATATATATATATATATATATATATATGCACACAAAGTTAGACAGCAGTACATGTTTCAATGTTGTACACTTACGGAACTCATAAATAAATCATCGAGTTTAAAAACTAATCACAAATAATTCGAACGCGACAACTAGTTTTGATCATTTCTAATTGTAAAACTGATTGCATTTACATTTTGTATGATCCAATGATGTTTTCGATTACAGTTCGGTTGCGAACTAAATTCGAATGTGAAAATTTAAAACATGATTGATATAAATGAAGAAATATGAAATGACATCATTAATTTGATTGTCAGATATTTAAAAATTAAATTGACGTTGACAAATTAAACCGACTGGAAATGTAATAATGTCAACTGTGAATGCATATTTCTGAATAACAACAACTTAATAGGACGATGTCACAATATCTTATCTAGAAATTATTCGTTCCTCCATTCATCCATACATACATTTATATGTTTATGAATATAGTTACAACTCTATTTGTTTTATAATTTATTCGCGTTATTTGTTATATATGGAGTAGGCGACAGATTAACTAATTTTTTATTTTATAATTTATTGTACAGCTGGTCGTTTGATCAATATTGTTATTTTATACAAATCAAATTATTGGATATATATACATGGTGGACCAAAAATTATAATATTAATTTTACTCCTTATGTATTTACAAATATTTATAACTTCTTTAATATACAAATCACAGTGCTCTGACTGGTATATTTTTACAAATTTCTTATCATAAATTTGTACTATTCTCCTATCTTTCAAATTTAAAAATTAAAAAACCAGAAAAAGTACTATTACATAATAGAAATGGCCAGTCGATAATTCCTCTTATCTCTATCTGTTCGTCAAAATTATCAGATAGAAAATCTTTCTTGTGAACGTAGTGATAGAACTTCTAGCTTTGTTACCGAATAAAATTCTTGCCATCCTAATATGGATTATTTCTTATTTTTAGAAGAAAATCATTTCCCCGTAATTCTCTATAACTATTTTAGTGATAATATTAGGTTGGTGAGAAAATAATTATGGTTTTTGTTTTCTGAATTCTAACCTTAATTTTTTTCAAGAAAGTGTCATTTTATTATGTTCGTTTTAATATAATTTTAAAGTACATTTTTCTGTCTGTATATTGGTAAAATCGACTTTGATTTTATTATTGATTTTACTTCACATTAGGTTAATGAATTAAAGATGGAAAAGAAACAAATAAGATCAATTTTTTTGTATTAGTTCAAAATGGGCAGTAAAGCAGCAGAAACTACTCGTAAAGTAAACGATGCTTTTGGTAAGGGTATTGTTATGAAATTTACTGTGCAATGGTGGTTCCAAAAATTTCGTGCTGGAACGAGAGCCTTGAGGATGAAGAAGGTCACGGGAGTCCTTCATTTCATAATGACCAACTGAAGACTTTAGTTGAATCAAACCACACTCAACAATTCGAGAACTTGCACAAAATTTAAGGTTGTCCAACAGTTCTGAACCACTTAAAACAACTTAAAACCACTTGAAATAAAAAATGTATATGAATGTGAAGGTTAAAAACCGCAATTATTTTTCTACCAACCTAAAAGTAAGAAATATTATACAACAATATACCTGCTCTGAATTGCACACAAACGTCCTTTTCTGGAATATTGAGTTTTTCTTGGATTATTTGATGCAGATTTGTACTTGTCCAATGAACCCAATTACGCCAATTGACCTATCAGTTCAGTTTGTAGATTATACGATCTGTTCAAAGAAATATTTTCCAGAATTGCAGATCTATTTCATTTCGGATAAAATATCATGATAAAACTAATTTTATATAGAAAATAATATCTTTAAAACAAACACTGTGTAACATAAAATACATTCTGATGAAAAATTCATTTCCTATTTCTAACAATTTCAAATCCTTGTGCGTGTATTGGATTTGTCCGAACTGAATATCAAAATGAAAATAATTAACAGTCACTTTATTATATATGCTAAGATCATACTGTCATGTCTACATGATTGTTTGCTACTACACAAAAATATGTAGATTTTTCAATCGCCTCTGTACAATCTAAGATATTTCATATTAGAGTATCTAGAAAATAAATACAAAATATATATTAATAATTTCATATGCAAAGTTTAATAATCCTCCGATTAATAAAGAAACCAAACAACTATTTTAAATTTTATATCAGTTGACCAAAACGTGAGAAAGTCATTTTATGTGTTTATTATAAAAACATAGTTTATATTTTAACAGAATTTATTTTTCTAATGTTATGTACATATATATATATATATATATATATATTATATGTATATATGAAAGAATGTAATATTTACCAAATAATGTCCGCTTCGGACACCCTAAAACATTATAAATATGTAATGAGTCTTGTTTTCACGTTAACTTTCAACACACTAATAGTAATTTGCATATTTCTCTGCACTGTAGCTCTGAATACATGTATATATTGGTACACGTTTATATATATATATATATATATATAAGTATATGTATGTATGTATATCCGATGCCGATGAATAATAAAATGCATAGAAATGAATTTAAATGACGCGTGGTATGTACATATCAACTCACAATACAAGTTCCAGTGTACGCTGATGGTACAGCCTTAATTATATAAAACTCGAAAGCAATAATATACTTTGACTGTTCGCTTCTTTGTGAGTAATATGTGTACGGACAAAATAATTATTACAACATACGATTCAGGGATGCTCAATATACACACGCTTGTACATATATACTAGTTCAGTGTCGAGTTTTCACATAATAGTTTTCGAAAAATGGCATTGTGCTGCCGACGGTTTATTCTGTTAAATTTTAATTTAATATTCTCAATAAGAAATACAATGGCGTACAATTTAAATTATCGGAGATAATTATTTATGCTTCGAAGTGATTTTTTGTATGTTTAACGTTTCGGTTTTGAATGAAGTTCATTATTTGAACGCGGATTTAATTTTCTATTTAATTTGGTTTTCATTATAAAATAACCATGTGAAAAATGAATAGTTATGTTTCGTTATTTTTATTTCAGTAAATCTATTATTCATGTAGTGCTGTTATTGTGTTACTTCGCTTGTGCCATCTTTTAAATGAATTCTAATTTGAAGTTGTTCTTTTCGTTAGAAGCATGTCGACTTTCTTAATTTACACAATAATTTACACTTAATTTAGACAAGGAAACAACTCAACAACCTTAAGTTATCTTAAGATCGGACAAGTGTAGATGTTGTTTGTAACACGCAAAAATACAAATATTGGTTTGTAAAAAGAATAACGGTATCAAAAATGAATATCTAGTGTAAGAAAAAGTAATGTCAATTTTACAAAACAAAAATAGTATTTTCTTTTTTATTTCTTTGCATAAAAGAACAGATCTAAATTATAAAATCTGATATTAGATATATCTGTCTGGTATAGATATATTAGATTATTAATTCCATTAGCAGAGTTTGTCTTCCGAGCTAGGAACTAACCTACTCTTAATTTGATATCTGTAGAATCCAAGTATAGAGAAATCTTTTGCTGTAACGTCAGGATAATGAAAAATTTCCCATGGCAAATAACTCATCGTCTGAATATTTTTCAGCGCAACATGCAACATAGTATTCTCTTTTCTGTTCTTTTAACTACAAAATTAGACACAATATCGATCATCATTAATCATTTCATATCATTTTATTATTTTATAGTAAATTATTTTCTCACAATTCTATTTATGAACGTCTGCTTAGATATCAGCTATAATTCTTCATTCGATACGGTGTACCGAATATTCTTTCCCCTATAATATTTTTGTTTAAGTTTATTTTTAAGTCTTATTTAGTGAAATGATCGAGAAACGTTCTCTTATTTCGAAGACTGATATTTGAAGAACCAAATTCAATTTCGTCTATATTTTTGTAGAATTCGTATTCTACATATTAGTTTTATTTTGATATAAAATAAAGACGTTTAATGCTAAACTTTGCATTTGCATAGTTGATTGTAATCAAATGATATTTCTTCTTGATTACGAGTGGAAATAATCTGGACGAAATTTCAAGAATCACATTCGACATAATCGTTTTACTAATGCATTTTTATCAAAAACTTATATGCTTTTATAATAATATTACGTTATTTCTTTATTGAAGTTCGTAAAAGTAAACAATACCTTATATATATACTTTTTCCTGACACATTTACAGAGAAAAAAGCAAATTCAATCAATTTAGTTTCAATTTCACTCGATAATTATTATCTATTGGGGCAAATGTGTAAAAAATCGGTATTATTTACCCTTAAATCAGTTTTTCTCAAAATTAACTCTTCAATTCTCTAAAAAGTGCCCTGTAATCGATGAGGCGATTTCATACACAAAATTCGCTTTTTTGCGTGCACTTTTCAGGAGACTTTTGAATCCTTTAAAGTTGGGTGTGGATGAAGGAATCCATTTATGTTTTTCAAAAAAACTATGGCCTCAGAGTGCTATCTTTTGGATAATATATTTAAAGATCACTAATCTTTTTCTAATGAGACTAAATTTATGTCTTCATTTCATTAAAAAAAATACAGTCGTCTAAAAATCAGAAAAATCGCATTTTTTCATTTGGAAACCTGTAAAAATTGTGAACTTGAGACTAAGGTTGAATAATATTATTTTTTTCAAAAGTTTATCATTAGAACAAAGCGTATAAAAAATGTCGAGACTCTACATCCATGTACAATATGTGACCGATTTGAAACCGTTTTGTACACACTTGATTATTGCAAAAATATTGACAGTCAACAGTAATGTTATTTCTGCAAATTTTCAATTGTAATTTACTTTTCTGCTTCCAATTATATGTTTCCAATCAAGAGATTTATGTTTCCTCGAATATTATTAACGATTTTCCACGATATATCAGATAGATGTAAAATGTATAATGGTTAATCTAAAATAACATATTTTTTTAATATCTGACAAATTTGCAATTTTTATTTTCTTTGCTATAAAAGAATGTCCAATTTATCGAAAAAAAATTGTTAAATATTTTTAGCCCCATTTTCCCTTCCCCGGCTTCAAAGGGTTAAACTATTTTCTTTATATACATTTTGTACATTTCAAATGTAAAAAAAGTTATCATTTCTATAAATACATAAAAGATAAAAACAAAATTTACTATCATGGACAAAAAATATAAGTAATTTTTTATAAACTTTTTGTGTTTGAAATTAAACTCATCTTAGCAAAAAAATATATTAGGTTATAACATTTACTTGTCTAGTATTTTTAATCGGTTCAAGTTAATTGAAAACAAATAATTTTTAAAAAAATGTACGCACAACGTGTATTCGTCTCCGTCCATGGACGCTTGTGAAATCGTACTGAGCATTTCTCAACTTTGTTGAAATTCATACGACCGCAATGAAACATATTACACGTAATTATCAGACACGTCGAAACGGCGTCAGAGTGTTGCGCCGCACTTTGATACCTGGGTGCGCGTTGCTGTTGTTGTCTTTGATGAGACAACAAAGTATAAGAACAAACACCGGCTGAATCCATCTCGCGGTGTTTGTACACTTTGCTCAGCCCCTGTGGCAACTTGGCGTGCAATTACTGATCATTTCAACGTCGACATGTGTACCTCTGTTTATTAACCGTAGCAAAGACCGGATATTATAATACAGACATATATATATATATATATATATATATATATATATATATATATATATATAAATATAGATATATATAAATATATATGCGTATCGGGGGATTAGGGTTGCGTATACGACATAATGAAAGTATCAGCTATTTGATATGAATCCACGCCGATTTTTATGTCTGAACGTTACATTGTTGCTCTGCTTTATATTAAACAATTTAGTCAAATCTTTCTTATGAATTTCCATTTAATTTTATTAAGTAAAATGAAATAATTTTAAAGTTTATATCTGAATTAATTATAGTGATTAAAAAGTGGCGATAATTCAATATGTACGAAAATTTACTTAAATCACTTGGACGAAGTCTCTCGACATTAACATTAGATTTACGAGCATTTATTTATGTCTATTTTTGCTGAAATCCGTAATTTTGATGGATAAATTAAAATACAGTTTTCTGGCAGTAACATTAATTAATTTTATTAACGAAATTAACGATTCATTTTTTAGATATGTTCTGTTTTGAGGGTACATTTTCCGCTGACAAACTTTTTGCACTCACGGCAAATGTTATTGGATCTATTTTTTTACAAAATCTAATTTGACAGAACTTCTGATTGTTATTGGAATTTTCTATATCCGATGACGGATTGGAAGTAATCATTTACACTCATCTGTGTAGTCTCTCTCTTATTCATCTTTTTAGCCTCTCACTAATTCTTCAGACAATTAAAAAATAAAATTTTTTCTCAATATATTTTTAGTTCAGTCGTCTCCTTGTGCAATAGCCATGCATTTTGATACCTCCTAAATCTAAAATTTATAAATTTTATATATATATATATATATATATATATATATAAAACACAATAATATACAAATTAATTTAAATTGTTATATAAAATAAATTTGTTAACAAATGGACTCGATTTTTTTTAATTATGGAAAGTATTATGTAAACAATGTTAATTTAAAATTATTTTTAGAAAAAAACAGTTAAATTTATATTAGTTGAGAAGAGTTCATACAAAAAACTATCATATCTCACATTGTAAAACATGAAATTAATCATGCATTCAAATCTATTTGTTTTATTAACAAGATTGGTTATTATTTTAGAGGCCTATCAGATTTGTCGCCTTTTGTATGAAATCTTATCACTTTATGGAATATCAACAGGATATTTTTTTTAAATATTATCGAAAATAATTGTATAAAATTTGCAAGTTTTCATGGACATGCAGTGTAAAAAATATGTAATACAATAATAAAGTATTTATTAAACCGTATCCATTTTTATATGTCTTAATATAAAATATGTAATATTATTATATTTAAATATCTATTTTAAATTGACCGAACAATATGTTCATACACAATACTTTATTGTTGTGAATAAAATAGTTGTTTTTATTATAAATATTTTTTGTAAAATGAAAAGTAATTAAAAATACTTGAAGTCTCTCAATATGAAGTAACTTTTTAAAGCTATATATGAAAATTTTGAAAGTATTAACCTCTTAACTAGGTATGACGAAATATTTCGTCATGTCAGAAATACAACTCCAATGGACATAATGGCATTTTTTTTCATGATGCTTCAAAAATTAATATCTATTCAGTATTACGTCTTACGTCTTACGTCTTATTTAAATTTTACTTCTTTGTTTTATTTGTTGGTTTAATATATTTTATTGAAATATTTTTCAATTTTTAATTTTATTCTTTCCTTTTTGTACTTTAGACCCGGTAAAATAAAATGCCATTGCAAAGAAATAACTCCTCACTGTAAAACAAGTTATTTTTACATGAAAAAAATAATACCTCTGTTAAGAGGTTAATTTCTGGATGTTTGTACATTTTTTGATGAAGACCTTTTCTCGAATATATGAAGAGTTTATTACACATTAATAATATATGGTGGCTCAGAGGTCAATAACCATAAGTGATTGAATTTTTCATATAAATATCGAAGTTTCAAATAAACATACTATGCACAATTTTATATTTTGTGTGTTTTATATGTTATTCATAAGATAATTTATGACTTTGTGATTTTGATATATACGAAATTATTAATACTTTAAAGAGTTAAGTGAATTTAATCAAAAACTGACTTATACTGGCTGACTTCTGGTCTATTTATTAAATACAGAAAAGGGTCTGAATGTTTTCAAGTATTTTTGTTGATTGATTATTAGTAGATTTCATTTTTTACAATTTTTTAGACGTTTAATTATAAAAGTGTTACACTTCTATTAATTGTATATTTGTCAATTTTTGACAAAAAAAGTTTATTTAATTGAATTACTGGATTTATAATTATTTTTAGTACGTTAAGAAATTATGTATTATTTAATAAGACTGTATAATGTATTTATATAAAAAAGATACAGTGATTAATTTTTAAGGACACGTTATTCGTAGGAATTTTTTTCGTCTCGGAACGTTTGCAAATTCGCATTTTCACGTCGAATTCGATGATTATAGAGTAAAGCAATGTCTGTGAATATGTTTAAAAGTTGTGATCTCTGTGTATTTTTCTGTACATAACGTGTGTTGTACGAACGGTTCGTAATGACTGAAAAATGTTCGTCGATATTGATATTATAGGTAGGTAATAATAAAATAGTATAAATGAGAGTAAGACAGTGTATCGAAGTGAATTTTAACAAGAACAATATAGTTTAGGATGACGTTAAGCGACGATCTGAACGAGCGCTCGTGTTGTCGTAGAGATCAATCTCCATTTCCACTATTTCAAGAAACCGTCTAGTCTCCGCTTTCGTATTAGTAACGCTTAAATCGTTAAAAAAAACTGGCACCGGGCACTCGTACCACACAGCAAGTGAAACGAAATTATTAGATTTATCTACAAGAAGCTATATGTCAGATATGTCAAAATATGTCACTACATGTAGATTGTACAAAGCTTATCTCCGGCTCCGATCCAATGTAGAAAAAACCCGTTTCGCTTTTGTATTTATGATAATTCTTGAGTCGGCCTTTAATTCAGTTAATACACAAACATATGTCTAGATATTAATTGTTATACTGTGAATAATTATGTTATTACCGGGACGGGCGTAGTTCTCGAGTTGACATTTTCACAGACAGACCAGTCGTGTGAAGTGCGGCGACAGAGCGACATCAGCGACAGCAGTAGAGACAGCGAACGATCGAATCTAAAATTACAAAAATAAAATGAAATGTAAAAACGACGCTCGTACGAATTTTCAGTTTTAATAAGTGGATCAGTTAATGTCGTCAAAATGTAAATATTATCAAGATGGCCTATATATGTACATACATACATACGTACACAAACACACAAAACACACACAGACACATATACATTCGAAGACGTTTTATATAATAGAGTCTTCCTTAGCGATGCAAGAGAGTTCATCTTCTGGAAGCGTAAAAAAAATCTATACATATATTATATTACAAAAATAAAATATTGCATATAGCAAAACGCGAATGCCTTTTTAAGATAAGACTTGATTGAACATTCAGTGGTGAAAAATGAGAGATGTGTGAGTTTTATTTTTTGAAAATGACATGTTTCTACGAGAATAAATATGAGCTGTCCATTGTTGTAATATATACATAATATATTTTTTTGTTTTCTAGCGGCAGCGTATCTCTAATTGTATATACTATAAATATAATACATACATATATGAAAGAATAAATAATATATACATATATGTAGTGATTTTTCGAGTGTTGCGTCGTTTATCTATAAAATTATATTCTACATAGCTGAACAAAACGTATGTGTTTAATTACAATATGAGTAATAATAATTATAATAATAAAGCGCATTTGTAAGGGTGCTGTTGTGTATGTAAATAAAAAAAACTATATATTAATGTATAATCTATTCATAAATACACTTTTGCAAATTATATACTTGTCTTGTGTTTTCCAAAATTAAGCTCATTTAACTCCATTTTTTTGACAGTTAAATCAATGGTAAGTATCTGATCAATAGTTTTCAGGACTATTTGTTTATTCGTATTAATTAATATCTTTGTTATATATTTCTAAAGCTCATGATATTGAACGATTTCAAAGAAAATATCTACATGTTTCAAATGCACACGTGAACTTTTAAAATAAGAGTATTCACGTGGAGTCCTCACTGATATATTTCAAAAAAGAGGAACGTTATTGATACTAAAAAAAATTTTTTTTATTTATTCGAATATTTATTAGAAAATACATAATATAAATACATAACAAAAGTTTTTTATTGCATTAGAATAAAACAAATAAAAAGTAAATAACTTTATAAATTAATCATCAGGTCATTCGTCTGGTTGTTCTTCCAAAATTAATTCAAACACATTTTTCATTTATCTTAAATTCATTTTTGATATAACAAGCTCTTTAAAAAGACTTCATTTAAATATTTTTTATTTCTTAAACAAAATGTCAATTTAATTTCGATACTGAATGAGTATTCGAACGAATCCTGACAGACTCATTCGTTTATAATTTACAATATTTAACTAATTTTGTTAAAGTTTCAGCTGAAGGATAATTGATATTATATAAGGAGAACGATGATTCATTCAAAATTAAGTTTCTTTCATATTTTGCTTAAAATGAACTACATTTTCTGAATCGATTATCTTCTTTAGTGGCATCTTTATAAATAAATTGAGAATTTTGTTACTTAATGAAATCCTTATATATCTTCGAATTTACTGGTTAAATTGGGTATCTTATATATATATATATATATATATATATATATATACGAATATATATATATATATATATATATGTATGTCAATGTGTGTATATTTATCTTCAGAGATGTGCGTGTGTGTGTTGCAGGAATCTGTGTTCGTTCGCATTTCGTATTGATCCGAAAAACATGAACAAAAAAGAAAACAGCGAAATATATTTAAAATTATTCGTAGTCGGTAATCTTTTTCCACTAAATTAATTTACCTAATCCATCACGAGCACTCGAAAAGCTTCTGATTAAAAAATCTGCCTTGCTTTTAATTTCACGCCAAGCAAAAATCAATGTGACCGTTGTTACGTCACGCCGGGTAAAATCCGTTTTCGCTCGCATTCGTAATAAAACTCTAATCTAGATCTGTGCAACGCGAAGAACAGTAAAACCGCCGGCTGCGGGACTGTGAGACTGTGTGGCTAGCTGTCCGTCTGTTCGTCCGGACCGCCGCCCCCACCGACAGGCCCGCTCAAATGATGAGGGATCAGCGAGAGTGGTCATTAAATTCTCGGATATCATTCGGACTAACCTTACACTTATCAAGGGTGAAAGTAAATTATTCCCGACGAAAAAATAGTGCGAAGGATTTTGAAAACCGCAACGGCGAGTGGACGGTGGACGCCGGATGAACGGATCGACCGACGGGGGATTTTTTCCGTACCCACGATGTTCCGAGAAACGGCCCTTTTCATTAGGTATTATCTGTAATTCGACATTCCGATATCTGACGTTGTTTTCGTAATGGCTTTCTCTTTTTAATTAAACGAATTATTACAAGTACTCTGCTCTGATTTCAGTTCTTGATTCGAAATATTTAAAACAATATAAACATTCACACATACTTTGTTTCTTTCCTTCTATTTATAGACATGTGTATAGATATATATATATATATATATATATATATATATATATATATATATATATTATAAATTATTCATTCACTAAAAAATAATACATATTGGTCCTAATTATACAAGTGGCTCGCAAGTCACGACGAGATTTGCACAGTTAATAGCTTTTTTAATTATTAATTTCTTTCTTTCTTTTTTTTCAAGAATTGTATTCAATAGTCAAAAAAATTATTATGGAAACATTTTCAACTATACAGCGCACTGGAACTTTACAATTTTACTTTAAAAACAAGTATTCAATCATTGGAACACAACGAGGAAATAGTCGACATTTTAATATTGGAGTTGTTCCCTTGGAATCAATGATTCATCGCTAGATTAATCGTTCTCTGATAAATAATCAATTATTGAACAGTAGATTTTAAAAATTAATTTATTATATAATATAGTTTCCATAAATATTCCTACTAGACTGTAGTTAATTTCAATAAAATGGTAAATGAACTCTCTTACTATGAGCGTTTAGAACATATTGAAGAAAATTTTTAAAATATATTATAAAATAATAAAAAAATATTTTTTAGTATCAATTTAAATTTTATGGAATTATTGGGGTTAATTTTCAAGTGATTTCATTTTATTATTTATCGACATTTTTTTTATGAAATATTCTGTGTCGTTCATACATTAATCGCACATGAATGTTTCTTTGATATATTTAGACTCGACTGTTTGGAAGTTCAACGTACGTTTCGGCTCGTATTCGAGAGCTACTGCGATTAATTAAGAAAACATTATCGTCGTTCCACAAACACACTCTCGTTCGGTCCTGGGAAACGTCGAAAGCATCGCCAGCAGTTGTGATCTCCGTCTAAACGACCGTGACTGTGTAGACACAGAGCCGAGTGTGCCGGCATCCGAAGTAAAAATAATACAATTTATATGCGGAGCGAACCCTGTTTCCGTAGCACTGAATTCAAACCACAACAAATATTAGCATTAGCGCTGACGCAAAGATAAGTAAAATATACATTTTATGTTAATGTGTCATACACGTTAGGAGCAAAACTCATCTAGCTGTACAAGTGTATTATTATCACAAACGAATTTGTGCACATAACTCGTGAACGGTATAAACTTCGCAGTCGAGTTTTGCATATTAAGGACGGCGAAATGGCCATCTCTTAATTCCTCGTCTAACCGCATTCGACCTAGTAAACTTTAGTGCGGATTAACATTTACATTACTCGCTGTAGCGTCAGGATTTTAACCGCGAGTCGCGCACCCCGCATAGCTCCGTCATTCATCAACAATTCGTTGTATGACACACACACACTTCTACATACGTATATTCCTTGATTCTCCAGCCGTGATCCTAGATTTTAATGTGAGCGCATCATCAGTGTTAATTAAATGTCATCACGGAATTCATTTATTGCACTTGCTCTGAAGGATTATATAAACGTTTACATATATATATATATATATATATATATATATATATATATATATATATATATATATGCATGTGAAAATAAAAGTTATGCAAAGTCGTCTAGAATAATACAGTAATACAGTCTAGAGTAATACAGTCCAAGTGCCCATTGTTTAAACAATTGATTTGTTATTTAGATAGAACAAATGTCAAGCTTTTTATGACTTCATTGATCAATGTTAATAACCGAAGAAGTTAATTTCTATATCCATTTAGTGTTTCTGTTAATTTAATTTCCATTTAGTGTGCTGGGCCAAGGGCGCCATTCGGGAATGGGTCGAGTCAGAACACTTAGAATGGTGGCTAAAGATTTACGGTTGCCGTCAATCCAGGGTACTCTTAGGCCAGACCTATTTGGGGTCTGGCCAGTCCTTATTAGGACTGGACCAAGAAAATCTATACAAGTGGCAGATCCTTCTCCCGGCTCCTGGTGCGAATTGTCACAGGACACGGGAGACTAAGCTACCACGAACATATACAAGGCCGAAGGACGGACGGGAAGTGTAGATGGTGGGGGAGGGGCAAAGAGACCCCCATTCACCTCGCGGAAAGTCCGGCATAGGTCAATTTAAGGCAACGATCGTTTGGGGAGTTTTTCCTCACCGCGGCCGAATGGGGTCTATAAACTCGAGCAGACTGATAGGTTTCTGGAATGAAGCGAGACTTCCCGAGTAGTTTTGATCGGCCGAGGGAAAACATAATGGACTTCGAGTCTAAGTGCCAGGAGGCAAGATAGCTTCCTCCCCCCTCAAACATAATCTATCTATCTAGTGTTTCTTAAAAATAGTAATAAACTGATAAACAATTTCATCTAAAGATTATTCTCTCTTTTTTTTTTTAGTTCACAAACAATGTATAAATTTTCATTCTGGAAAGCATATATGAATTTGTTGCCTCAAGAATTGATTTGGACTTTCATTTTCTTCAAGTGGACTTTAAGCTCGAAATTAATAAACTCAAAATAATTCGAAATCTACATAAAGATGACGAAGTTGAATTTGATTGTAAAAGAAACGAAATCATACATGGGCTCCATGTATGATTTCGTTCACACATTCACGAATATCAATGTTTGATTATAATTGAATTTTGTAATGATTTTGTTAATGTTGCAGAAAAATATCATTATATAGAATGAAGTATTAAAAAAATATTGAAAAATTAATACCAGTTACCTCATATGTTTAAACATCTACATTTGAATACTAAAGCTCGGTCTTAATAAGATGCAAAGGTGACTAAAACGTTGCTGTTTTTATCAAACATGAAAAATCAGAAAGCACAACTACAAAATGTTTTATTATTTATAACAATCTAAAAAAATCATAAATACTCGACAAGCGATTTAAGAGTGTTGGTTGAAAGTTTCTGGCCTAGCTGATAGATGGCGCAAATTGTCATGAATTATCTATAGTTTTATGCAGTCATTCTTCATTATTTTGTCTTTAAAGTTTCATAAAGTTATGACAAATAGTTTGCATTTGACAAATAATTTGCATTGTCTATTAAAGTGAATAAGCATTGCGTTTTGTAAACAATGAAGAAAAATGAAGTACTCGCAGTGATAAAATACTTTAATATTAAGTGTTTATCCCCAATTGAACTAAAAGATCAGATGTATTCTGCTTTAACGCCGCGGGGATCATCAGTGATCGGCGATGTCAAGATTAGTAAAAACATACAATTCAAGTAATGGCAACACTTCTTACATTTCCAATATTATTATCGTTATTATAATGATGTAGAAAAACTTATGCACCATAAAACATCGAAGCGTCATCGTAAAAACGCACTCCAGTGCCGGGACGGTTACCAATGACCCCCACTAAGATAAATGCTTAAAAAATGATAATATAGTTCAACTTAACTGTTGTATATTATATTTTAGTACAATATAACATTTGTTACAGAGCCTTGGTCAAGTCATACAAAATTGGTCCGGCATTCAATGCATTAAGTGAGTCTTCTCCATCGTTTTCAACTGTTGAAACATAGGTCGCGTATTTTAAACGTGGCCATACGAGTACTAAGGATGCACAATGTTCGAACAGACCGATTACGGCAGACCGAATTCTGAAGAAATGGTCCAAAAATACATAAAATTGTACGAACGACCGTCGACTGAAGTTTTCTGAAAGGCTGTGGGTAAATCAAAAGAACGACCAAATCACATATTATGTGAAGTTGTGGGTATGAAAAAGATATTGCATGATAGGTACCGCGATTGTTCACACAAGAAGAAAAACTTAATCGTATGACCATCTCCAAGTAATGTTTGGCGTTGTTCAAATGCAATACAACAGATTTTTTGCGTCGATTCGTTACTCTGGAAGAGATTTGGTTCACCACTCCGGAGACAAAGAAACAATCAAAATTATGAACAGCGAGAGGCGAATCAGCTACGAGAAGGTGAAAGCAGTTCTGCCGACCAAAAAGGTTATGGTGTCAGTTTTGAGACGTGAAAGGTATTTTTTTGGTCGATTATCTTGAAAAAGCTAAAACAATAAACAGGGAGGACTACGTCAGTTTACTTGACTAGCTGCAAAAGAAAGTTCGAAAGAAATGGTACGGATTAGGGAAAAAAAGTTTTGCATCATTAGGATAATGCGTCTTGTCACAAATCTGATTCATCAATTGTGCTTCGAATTGCTGCCTCATGTAGCCTGCCGCCAGACTTGGCCTCGTCGGACCTTAATTTGTTTCCCAAACTTGAAAAAGTTTTACGCTGGCAAAAAGTTCGTGTAGGATTTCAAAGTGATTACCACCACAAGCGCCTATTTTGAAGAGTTGGACGAATCTGTCTACAAGGATGGTGTAAAAGCTATTAAATATCGCTGGAATAAGTGTATTGAGTTGAAAAAAGACTATGTTGAAAAATGAAAGCATTTTTTACACAATATTTTTTTTATTTTCTTTACTAAAACCGGAAACTTTTCATCCCACTCTCGTACATTTTGAATTGCCTTCCTAGCTCATTGTATGAATAAAATGTTGTCCAAACACACACACACACACATATATATATATATATATATATATATATATATATATATATATATATATATATATATATATGGCATAAATGATTAATTTGTAAGTATGTTGCATTTTAGAAAATAGCGAATGCACGCGATTAAAATGTATACAAAAATATACTAGCGACTCAAAACGGAAAGGAAAATATATTGACATGTTTCTGAGCAAACGACAAAAGTTTTTTATTTATTTTTTGTGGAAGTTGCTCATTTAAGAAAATTAAATATATTACCTTTATATATATATATATATATATATATATATATATATATATATATATATATGTATATATATATATATATATATATATATATATATATATATGTATATATATATATATATATATATATATATATATATATATATATATATACATATTGAACGTGTGTGTATGCGTAGGTGTATAGGATATATAAAGAGAGAGAGGGTAGGAATATATGCATGAATGTGATGTATGCCAGTGTATATACATGTACATATATAAACGTATACATAGTTGGAGAAAACTGTTGACGTTAATCAAATAAATCAAACGGCGTATAAAGAAATAAAGTCGCATAAATTATCTAAAGTTCGTACGGAATAGCTTTCATAACTCCCTGGCGACACGCAAGCCATTTATGTGCATTTTACTGCTTCATTGAATTAAAATTATGTCGACCGTAAAATATATAATGTTTCTTTATAAGCACTTTAGAGAATCGACTTTATTTATCAACCAGGTGATAGAAAAAAGTTTAAATACAGATAAACTGTTCTCCAATAGATCGATTCCCTTGCAAAGTATATATGCCTATGACATTACATATTTATGTACTTTGAAATATTCATAACAACAAAATATTAAATTAATAATATATTGATAGTAGGTAAGGTTCTGTTTCATAAATTACATTCATCGCGTTATAGGAAATGTTTCTGATTAAAAAGTTATTCTTTTAGACCAGAGATCCACAAACTTATTTGGCCTACTGTCCCCTTTTCAGAAAAAAAAATACTCAACACTTCACTGGAAATCAACCTTGTTTAGCGAATGAACAGAAAGATGCAATGAAATATATGCGTTCTTTTATGTATCTATATTTCTACCAACGGAACGTACTAAGAAAGATGTAAATAACACGCCTTGACGCTTAAATTATAAAATTATTTATTAAAATCGATCATAGTAACATTTGCAATACACACGGAAAATTAAGATAACGAAGCATAATTAAAATAAAAATTACACTTACCTGTTAAGACCTATAGGCGGGTTCGACCGCAACATTCATTTTATGTGTTTATTTGGAAAATAAAGTAATAGGTACAAATTTAACTGTATGTTATACAGAAGATGAAACATCTACGAACGATTTTTCAAAATTTTCTTCTCCTTTATGCCCCCACCGACCCCTTATTTTTATTCAACGCTTCCTCTCCAATTTCTTTCTAGGCTACTACCGCTCTTCTAGATCGCTCCAGCGCCCCTTAGGGGGTGGTATCGTCTATTTTAGGAAACACTATCTTAGACAGTGGCTTATTCAGTATAATATCATTTTCATTACTTCAGTGCTTGGAAAATAAGAGTATCTCTATTGAAAATTCTATAAGCGATGATTAAAATAATCAATTATCCCACATTATGATTAGAAATTTTTACGTTTGTTTTTGGTTGATAGCAAAATAATTATGGTTTTTGTTTTATGAATTCTATCTAACCTTAATTTTTTTCAATGAAAGTGTCATTTCATCGTGTTCATGTTAACATCATTATTAAAGTGCATGTTTCGGTCCATATTTTGGTAACATTGACTTTGTTTTTATTATTAATTTTACTTCAAATTGAGATATTGAATTAAAGATAGAAATGAAGCAAATAAGTACAATTAATTTGTATTAGTTCAAAACGAGTTGTAAAGCAGCAAAACTGCTCGTAAAGTAAACTATGCTTTTGGTGTGGGTACTGTTAAAAAACGTACGGTGCAATGGTGGTTTAAAAAATTTCGTGCTGGGGATGAGAGACTTGAAACCGAAGAAGGTCGCGAGCGTTTTTCTTCAGTTCATAACGACCAACTGAAAGCATTATTTGAATCAGAACCACGCACAAAAATTCGAGACCCTGCATAAAAGTTAGGCATTAGTCATTCAATAGTTTTGAATTACTTAAAACCACTTATATTAAAAATTGTACATGAGTTTGAAGGTCACAAACCTCAATTATTTTTCTATCAACATCATATTTTTAAAAACCAGCTTTCATCTTCTTATATAACGATATAAATACTGTCATTTCTTTTTTATTTCCCATCTACCAGTATTGATATTCTCTGAAATTATTTTTTGGAATATATATATATATATATATATATATATATATATATATATATATATATATATATATATATATATATGACAGAGTTTCATATTGATCTACGGTCTCAATGAAAGCTGCTTAGAAACAGTAGTTTTATACTTCGAATAAATAATGTGAGCCTGTAACAAACTACCTTTAATAAAATATATATATATATATATATATATATATATATATATATATATATATATAATACTTTATGATATATTATTTTCATAATTATTACCACCGCGTATTTTGAAAACTTGTAGTTATGAGTAATAATCAAAAGGCTTTCAACAATTTTAAAAGAAAACTATTTGTGCTGTATTATAAAAAAAGTAAACAGACTCGTTAATACAATTCAACCGAAGCATATTATTAATATATATATATATATATATATATATATATATGTATATGTATATATATATATATATATATTCATACGTGTATGTACGTATATAATCCAATATGTGAAATGTGATAAAGACGCGTTTCCTAGAACTCACGGTGTAAAATATGAATTTCCACGACGGCGAACCGTCGCGCATTATTATTGTTATTATAAATATGCGCGAATTTTTCATATAAACTTCAAAAGAACGTAACAGATATTTTCGTGCGAAAACTTATGTGACCTAGTATTTTCAACGCGGAAAAGTTGAAATTAAAAAGCTTTAAGATAAACTACCGCTGTGTGTTCTCTAAGAGGAACAAATTTTTTCGCCGGTGCCACCGGAACTTTGGCCGATGTGTACCTATTTACATGACATAAAAATTAATTTAAAATTTTACCGTTTATGTGCAGCCACAAACAACTGCCGCGGAGATAAAAATTCAACTTTAACTTGTTTTAGCGCTATAAAACATTTTCGAGACGATGAAGTTTAAAGGATATAAGTAAGGATATAAGAGTGGCGGTGTGTTTTTTTGATTAACACTGGGTGTCTTTTCAACGAGGTCTTTTTTCTGTTTTGTTGCAGAGCTATTAACTCGTTGTTTTTATCCTAGTATGTTGGTAAGGATGTCGAATGAAATTCTGTTTTGAGATTTTATTTCATTTTTTCGAAAAAAAAATAATGAATAAGAGGGAGTAAATTAATACAGTTAGTAAGTAAACCATTTTAAGAATCTTGGCACATACATGAATAATGTTAATTCTGAAGAAAAAGTGAGAGAAAAATTGAAATCGAAGATTTTTTTTATTAATGCAGTTATAACATTGTGAATAAATCATACATGAGTTTTTTCAAACGAATAATTCATTCATAAATGAATTTTTCAGATTCTTCGCACAAAACAGAAAAATTCGAATGAGATTTTTGTACCTTGGCGTTCTGAAGATGATGTCATTTCTACAAATCGTAATCGAAGGTAATGTAGAGGTTAAATACTGATTGGAAGAAAACTGTAATGATTGAGAAGTATTCAAAATTATAGTGAAAGAGTTGTTCCGTCTGACGAAACACAATTTATAGAACTGATTCAAGAAAACTGTGGAAATCTGTAATATTTATCTACCCATATAAAAGAACAAGATACTAAAGAAGAAGACATCTCTTATTGGAGGCAGATAAAGAAGAATAGAATGAAAAGTAATATTCTATTCGAAAATCTCACTTTTCTATTAAAAATAAAATAGTTATCTCCACATTTTCGATATTTTTTCTGTTTTAATTTTAATATGATAATGTTTTGTACATCAAATTATTATCTAGCGCTTCATTGAAATTGATCGTTCGTCGTTATAAAAAAAATAATGATGTCAAAATGTGTACATACGTGTAGAGGTGTGAGTGCGTGTGCGTGTATGTACATGTTTTATTCAAAGATGCTCTCGTTTAACTGTTCAACTTTACGAATAAATTTGCCTGTAAACAAATACACGCGGCGCGTAATACAAATTCCTCGCGCTCGTTCCGTGTTCTTGGTTCATATTGGACGCGTTCTTCGTCGAAAACTCGTTTACAGATATTCATTTTATATTTATTCTTTTATCAATTTTCCACGTAGCGTCGGTCGAACGGGAAATTCGCGCGCGCGGCTTTGAAAAGATGAGCGCGGCGAGCGTCCATTCC
Organism: Acanthacorydalis orientalis; assembly: GCA_034766995.1. NCBI lineage: Eukaryota > Metazoa > Arthropoda > Insecta > Megaloptera > Corydalidae > Acanthacorydalis > Acanthacorydalis orientalis. Next base: position 18,457,595 of record CM068315.1, on the reverse strand, counting down.
AGAAGCGACGGGTATATTGATTCCAGGCACGTACGCATAAATGAATTGACTGATTGCACGAACCCATCCGCCTGTACGATACATGTCTCCATAATGAGAAGGGAGACGGAAGAACAATATGCTAAGTACCGGAGTACAAACTCGTTGGTAGTCATCGTTGGCTGCCGCATAAAGTGAACTAAAATAATATTTTCACTGAAAGCACACATCTCTTGTCACTTTATTATCCACTTTTATTTTCTTCGGGCGTTCACGCCGGTTTATTTGGTGCGTCACGATGAGTTATTTTCAAGACTGAATGAAATTCTTTTTACAAACACACACATGCATGAAGAATGTTCGTATATATATATATATATATATATATATATATATATATATAAAATACAGCTTTATTTTAGTACATTTACATTAATTGTTCTCTGCCAGAATGTACCCTTTGCAAATACTCAAAATGAAAAATGAACATTTTTAATATGTAAATCAAGTGTTGAATGATATAATAAAATCTTCAATAACTCACAATTAAGATAATCCGTTATTTTGTTCACTGATTTTTAAATTCTCTTGGTCCATAGTAAAACTAAATTTTCTACAATACAAGCATATTGAATTTTTTATATTTAATAACCAATTGCAAACCCTTCTCATTTCTATTATGAAATATAGAAAAATTATAATATATATATATATATATATATATATATATATATATATATATGTATATTCTCATTTCTATTAACAATATTTTCTCAATTCATTATTAAATGAAAATTTTACTTTTTGTACGAAAATGTCGCTTATAACAAGTGTTTCTTAGTGTGTACGATACGACCAAACATCTGATTCGCAAGAAACAATCAGTTCGCACGCATCTAAACACCGAACGATCCGAATAAACATTTCGTCCGATTCTGTCAAACGCGTCCGTCGTAGTAAACAGTCATCCAACAAGCGACGTCGTACATCATCACGTCCTGTTATTTATATTACATGGTGTGAACATAATTAGAAATTTAACGCACAATAAAAGCGTTACAAGTTCCACCATCTCGAGTTGTCATTTCGGCTTATGCGGTGCTCGGCTCGTCGATAAGAAAACCAGCCGAGACAGTCATTAACATAATAGAATACATATAGAGACGGTGGTGCACGTCGTTTCAGCTCGCGGCTGAAATAACACAGGTGAATTGATAATTCCAGAAGATGGTTCGTTCCTGCATTCAGTACGATGACGACAGGATGATGTATATGGAATTGATGTCGGCCCGATCCGTCAATTGAAATTATATAAATATTTATGAGGGCAGAGTATTGATTTCTTAAATGTTTTTCTCCGATTTCGAGTGCTGAAACGCGTTTTAAATCCAATCGTAATTTTCAGTCTGTACACTTATTTGACGCATTGTACGCGTAGAGTTGCACGTTTTAAAAATAAACAATTGTCATGATATTACACTAATTCATATTATATAAATATATTGTTATTAAAAAATAACTATTTTCACAGAATTCAAACTATTCAAACATTAGAATATCTAAACATAGAAAGTCATAGAAGAGTCTCAAGAGAGAAAACGTAGAAGAGTCTCAAGAATACTGATTGAACACTGCTGAAATTCCGCACTGGAGAATAACAGAAAAAACACCGTTCACAAATAACGTTTCATTTTCCACACACCACGAAATATTTTTTTTTTGTTTGACAAGTTGAGTATTCTTTTATTGAACATTTTTCTATATTATAAAAATGAAACAGTGATACCGTTCCTGGAATTTTTAATTGTTCTCTGATTGGTTGATATTAGTCACATGGTCTACCTTGACTGGTTATACTATGAATTGCGTGATAGAATGATCCTCACCTTAATTAATTGAAAAACTTTTTCAATAAAGCAATATGATTTACATTTTATGTGCATTATTTGTTAATTTCTGTTATTTGATGGGGAAGAGGAGGAGCGAGCGTCAAATAGAGAGCATCGCCTTATGAGCGTGGATGTTTCGCTTTGTTGTTGTCGCTGATGGTTAGATAGGATCGACCCATGGTTTCTTGCATTTCAGGTTGTTGAAATAGATCTACTTTTTCTCGCTAGTCACGATATGTCGCAAGAAATTCTTCTTTTCATGTCTTCTAAGTAAAGAAATCCAGATGTTTAAACGGTTAGCAATGGAATTTTCGGCCAATTTATGTTGCATTCATCTACTTTCTTTTTGAATCTTTTCTATCACTTATAAACGCCGTGAAATGGTTGATTTACTGACTACGAGCTGTTGAGCCAATTCTTTAAATGTTTGAGCAGGGTTTTCTTCCAATAGAGCTTGCATTTGTTCATTTTCTAATTTTCTCGATTGACCTGGCTGTTGTTTTTCGCGAACGTCAAAATTACCACATTTGAATCGTCAAAACCAATCGTTACATACTGTTTCCAATGGAGTATATTCACCATAAGCTTTCGTAAGCAATCGATGAGCTTCAGCTGCACTTTTTAAAATCAAAATAGTGTAGAAGTACACATTGGAAAAACAACTTATCGCGTTCCATTTTAATTCGATTATAGAAAAGCACTTGTGTAAACAAAGGATGGCGTCTGATGACTGAATCTTAGTGAGAAATGTTCACACTTCAAAATTGCATAAGATATACCTATCACTTTCCACAGCATACGCACCTAGAGCCATCTACACGTGAACAGCATCTTTCAATGCAATCTCCTATTAGATTTAATGTGTAAAAAAGTTTAAATCGAGATTTTTTAACACAAGAACTATCAGTAATTAAGATATACCTATTTTTACCGAAATCAGTCAAAATGACAGGTCTTTAGAAAAAGTTTTTAATAATATATATGTATATATTTATTGACTAATTTATCTTTTACAAAAGGAAACCAATTTTATATAGTGTTTTTTTATTTTTATTATAGTATAATAAATAATATATTATTTGATAGCATGAATATTAAGTTCAACTTTTATTTCAAAGTAATGTAATTCTTAGTATAAAGTAAATTATTACTATATAAAAAATAATTATTTCTCACAATTTTTACACGCATAGATTTTTCTCCGTGTACACTTTCCGCATACATATTCTTGCATATATTACAAATAATAGTAGCCTTATTATTATTGCAGTGTCCTACTTGACACCATTTACGTGTATGAAATGTGCTCCTTGAACCTGTTGGTATATTTGCTTCTTATGATTCGACTCTTAATTTTTTATATTCAGTAGCAAGTTTATCTGGCTAGTCAAAGCATAAAATATTTTCTCGATATCTTTTCGCCTGTTGACACATTTATACTTTTGACACATTTATGCTTTGAACTCAGTAAGAGTACTTTTTTGTTCGGTTTGCTTTTGTAAATTGTAAGTACACATTCATTTAATTTATAAAATAATGTTGCAAAACGAACCATGTTATCTTTCTTTTGTTTGGAATTTTTTGGATCTTTTTTGTTTCCGCGTATAGTTCCAACCAATGTGGTATTTTTCGATAGTAATTTGGATACTAGCGGTAAGCTTATAAAAAATTGTCGATTATTATGGTTCTTCCTTTCATAGTAAATCGTTCTATAAGTTTGAGTACAATGAATTCACTTAGAGCTGTTGATGTCACTCGTGTATCATCTTTTTCTAAATAAGGAAATACATTTATAATATAATTGCTGTAAACATCCGATGCCAGTCAAAATTTAATACCAAATTTGTCGGGTTTAGTCGGCTAGTATAGCCGACTAAACCCGAAAAGAATGCGGGTAAAAAATACTGGTGTGTCGTTCATTTTTTCCAATAAATCAGAGATTTTCATTCGTTTTGCCATTTTCAGAGCTTGGCACTAATAGACATTATAAAATAGAACTAATAACCAAATACTACTTATTTTTCTTACTTGAAAATAGTTTACACTCTCACCAATCATTTTGACCGGTGTCACTGTAAACAGTTATGATACCAAATTCTTTCTCGTTTTAATAATACCGAGAAAAAATAACTTTCACCATATTAATCATTAATATATCACCGCAAAAGTCATGACATCATTCACAAAAAAAGACGTATGTAATATAAATCAGAAATTTTGAAGAAAAATAGTAAAACCAGTCATTTTGACTGGTGCGGTCCTTTTGACAGGTAGTTCTAGTATTAAATTAATATAATTTCTCGGGAGAAGAAACATAATTTATTAATAAATTAAAAATATTTTTTGTTATGTATTTGTCTTTAAAATATTTTTATTATATATGTATATATATATATATATATATATATATATATGTGTGTGTGTGTGTATGTGTGTGTATGAGTGTGTGTGCCATTACGACGAAAGGAAAAAATCTTTGCGTTATCCAATTAAACAGCGAGCCGTCAAAAACGAGACCTCGGGAAAATTAAGATGTTAATCAGTTTGAATGTGTATTTATTTCCATCTCGAACGGCAGCCGTCCGACTCGATTCGCATCAGGCACGGAGCTAGCGAGCAGAAAAAAAGCGACCGTTTTAAATTGTGTTTTGTTAAGAAAACTTGCACGGCCATCCAGAATTTGTTTTCGGTGAATCCCCAGCGACGTACACTTGACATGAAAATTAGTTGCGTTCATAATTTACGACGTGCGGCCGTTGCAGACGCCATTTTGTAGGAGCTGCTCGTAAAATTAAAATTTTATTAGTTTTCACCCTTTTTGGACGCGCGGTGGCGGCTTTTAATTTTCCGTGAAGAGATTGGCTGAGTTTTATGTAACTATAGACGAAGTATTATTATTGCACTTCGTCTCGATCTCGACAGTGTTGGTGCCGTCGTGAAAGGTACTTGCCATGTTTTTTCGAACCGGGGACGCTGGTCGAGGATTCGCTTTGTGCAGCGTTGGACATTTTCGTCGGTTTATCTCTTAATCTCTTGACATACGAATAAATTGAAATTCGATATGACCAAAAAATACTATTTATTTTTCAGCTTAACATTTGTGTAAACTTGACAAAGAAAAGAATACTTATACATTGCTAAATATTATAATTCAATACTAATAACCAAACTTAATAAAAAAAAATACTTAAATAACAAATTAAACAATAATTCAATTGTTCTGTAGAGTATGAAACTTTTCGAAACATTCTGGTAAATGTAGAGGTATTTAAAATGTTTTACACTGGCAAGTGGTTTCGCTTCTTATATTATTTTTTGAACACACATGATATCTCTGCATGATGTTGCTTTTTACCACTGCAAGGTATTTATTCAGGAAAATGTGGCCAAGTTTTTGCTTGTAACCGAGTTGGGTACTCATTTTGCAAAGGTCTGCCGGATAGTCAGGTAGAGAGAAGTTATATAACATTTCTTCTGCAATATTCAATCGAAATTAATCAGATTGCTTTTTCGAATTAGGTAGCTTAGAATATAGAACACAAGTATTATAAATAGTCTTATCAAGCATATATAAACATATTTTTATATGCTATTTAATACATTTTCTCATAATTGAAAAACATGTCAGCAATTGGACTTGCCTGCCGATGTCTCCTATTCCGCGATTATATGCAACCACAGAACTGATTTTCAGAACATATTCACCCTTGTCTACCTTATTTTTTCTTATTTTTCTTGTACCAGTCATCACCGCTTTTGAATGTTTAGTGCTTATCATATATACATCCTTCTTATCATACCAGCGTAAAGACAAAGTACCTTTTCAAGATAAGGTAATTACCTCTCCTCTTTTTAGTTTATACAATGTTAGCTTTATTGGTATTTTTTCTGACGGTTTCAATAACTACCTACATGAACTAGCTGCAGTAGCTGCACTAAAGCGAATTAAATCTGTGTGCGTCTCAAAGACGTCAATGTTTACAATGGCATAAGAAACACATGACATGTCAGAGACGTTTTTGTATGTAAAGCGGTTAATAGGATTTCGTTTATTTAAAACTTTTTGATATTAGGTTATTCATACGGGCTGAAAAATGTACTCCTCAAGATTTTAAATCGATAAACGAATTTAAATTCATTTTGAGAAAAACGAATACTTTCAGACAATGCAGTGTCCTGTCTCGATCGATACACACAATATAAAAGTAAAATTTCACTATTTGATTTTCGAAAAAATATAAAGAAAGAGACAATCCATGAACAAATTTATATAAAAAACATACCTTCATAAATACGAGTGAATAAATCGAATCTCTGTTGAAATATATAGCATAAAAATAAAATTCCTTGAAACAGTTGTCTATCAATTGATTTTCTTTTCTGCAAAAAATTGTAATTGAATGAAGAAAAACACGTCCGACGAATGGCTGCGAGCTATACACAATAATTAAAAACTGAGATAACTTTTTCGTATAATTATGGACCTATTTTAGATCGTTTCCTCTCGATAATCCATGTATTCGACTACTAAGAAAATTTCTCTCTTCATTATTTTTAGTCTTTCATTCTTTGCTCACAGTTTGTCTTTATAATAAATTTATATCGAACTTTTTTTTCAAGATTCGATATATTTTTTTCAGTGAAGGATGACTAATTAAATTGTTTTAATTGGAATTTAGATTTTTTAAATAAATATATACATACACTAATATGGTAGAGATAATTTCAACTGTATATCATAGAATAAATAAAAAAAATATCAGAGTTATAATTTCATTGATGCTTCGAAATGTACACTATATTTCTTTGAAGTATTTTTTTAAAAAATATACGTTCGTGTATATGCGAATGTGTACAAATGAGGTACAAATATTATTTTTTTAAAACAATTCTATTGGCGTTTGGTTTGTACGCGTATTTCGTTGTTTTAAAAAAATACTCACGCGCGCGCCTCTAATGTAAAGAGAAAAAAAAACCCGATGAATTTTCGTGTAAATGTTCGCACGCGTGCATGTTCGTGTGTCCGTTGTCGAATTTTATTCAGAATCTATTAAAACACTAAGCCGGTGGAATATTTCCGGCCGCATAATAAAATAAATCCTAAACAGAATTGTTACCGCGGAATTATCAATTTCGCATCTATGCGTGTTCAAACCAGAATTTCTGTCGGTGTAGAGCCCGAACTGTCGCCAATCAAAATTACTGTTTTTGTATTGAAATCGATACGGCCATAATTCAAACCTCAATGGCCCATCGAATTAATTAAACGTAATTTCATTGATACGAACGATACAAAAGCAACCCCAAAAATCAACAAAAATGCGCAAATAATGAATACTGCTCCCGCGTCCCAATTACGACGAATTGAAATTTTATTTCGTTTCAGGTAACGCTAGTCCACCGTGCGCATTTCTGCCTCCGTCGCCGACGAATTTTCCGCGGTGTTAATGCTATTTCATTCGGCGTGGCGTCGAACCGACGGGCCACAGTGCGCGCGGCGTGCGAACCGCGCGCGAACGACGCATTATATTCGAAAGATTCTAGATTATTGGTGTAATTTACAAGCTGTGATATATAAGCTAATTGAATTTTACTGTTTCGCGTAAATCTTTCCAGAGATTACACTGAATTTACACCTTGGCATTTGTACGTGCCGTGTTTTTGCGTGTCGTGTGATCGCTGCGACGGACGACAACGCTAAACTCTATGCCCCGATCGGTTTTGAACGTGAAAGTAATTTCTGTACAAACATTGTTAAATGGCGCCGTCGACGGACGTCGACAAAACATGTCAAATAAATGTATTTGCATGTACGACACGCTACAAAATACGATTTACCTGTTCAACTACAACTGTACGATCTGGATAGCAGATTTTCTATTTTTAAGCTCGACACTCGTCAACTAATCATTCGACTGATGATCCATCCACTAAAACCTATTGATATTTTAAAAGTACTCGAAATTCGAATTGTAATTTCTCTTAAACAATCCATTGAATCGATTTCATAGTTTATATGTAGTTTATACATAGTTTATATATAGTTTATACATAGGTTATACATACATACATATATATATATATATATATATATATATATATAGGTTATATATAGTTTATATATAGTTTTAGAATGAAATCAAATTAAATCGCTTACATTATTCACCAACATGATAGTATTACTTTGTTATTAAAATAATTACGGTTTTTGTTTTTGAATTCCAGCTTTAATTTTTTCAATGAAAATGTAATTTCATCGTCTTCATTTTAATATCATTTTAAAGTGCATTTTTCGGTCTGTATTTTGGTAATATAAACTTTGGCTCTATTATTAATTTTGATTCAAATTGGGTTATTGATTTAAAGATGGAATGAAGTTCTTGCGAAGAGTATCAGGGAAAACAAGGAGAGACTGCATAACAAACGAGAGATCATGGAAAGATTGGAGATACGGAATCTGAAAGATATTCTGGAGGAGAGAAAGTCGAAGTGGTGTGGACATGCATGCAAATAAAATGAGGAAATCAAAGTGAGGAAATGTTAAGAAGCAAGCACCAAGAAGAAGATGAAGAGGGAGACCAAGAACTATGTACGATAGATACATAGAGCAGCTTGGAAGACGGCGAGGAAGCATCAAGCAGGAGATAAAGAATTTTAACATTAGTAGAGATGGATGGAAGAGATGGACCGAGATCGTTCCCATGCTGAGAGGTAGATAGGGAGAACTGGGAAAGAAAACAAATCTTCAAAATATTTTTGTAAAGAAAAATGTTCAACAAATCATTGATTATTGCTTATGTGCATTTCGATGGTGATATTTTTATTCTAGCAGCACTAATGTACAGAAAAATCTCAAAAAAGATTTTTCTTTACCTTGGATGAAAAGAGAATTCATTCAAGAATGGAAATTTACCTACAGTGTCAGAACTGTACTCTATTGATGAAAGTGAGTAGAAGCGAAAATGTTTTAATGTCTTATTAAATAATCGAATCTCTTCACTCTTAAACTTTGTGTATTACGAATACATAAATACAGAGAGCGAGTGAAAATAAAAAAAGACACGTCTTATTGGGTCTACTTATATTATGTTATAAATAATTTAGTTATTATTTTTTTAAAATTAACAAAGAAACCTTTAATCAAGATTGTTAGCCTCAGATCATCAATTCAATTTATGAACTTATATAGAATTTAATATCAAATTACTACCTAGTGCATATATAGAGCAGCTTGGAAGACGGGGAAGAAGCACCATGCAAAAGATAAAGAATTTGACCAGTGACAGATATGGATGAAAGAGATGGACCAAAACCTCTCCCATCCTGGGAGCGAGATAGGGAGTAACCGAGAAAGAAAAAAAGAATTAAGAATGGAAAAGAAGCTAATAAAATCATTTTTGAATGAATTCAAAACGGGCAGTAAAGCAGCAGAAACTTCTCATAAATTAAATGATATTTTTGGTTTGGGTGTTGTAAACTAATGTACGGATCAAAGGTGGTTCTACAAATTTCGTGTTGAGGACGAGAGTCTCGAAAATAAAGAAAGTCGCGGTCATCCTTTAGTTCATAACGAACAACTGAAAGCGTTAGTTGAATCAGAACCACGCACAACAATTCGAGAGCTTGCACAAAAGTTAGGCGTTAGTTGTCAAATAGTTCTAAATTAATTAAAACCACTTTTATAAAAATTGTATATGAGATTGAAGATCACAAACCGCAATTATTTATCTACCAACCTAGTAGTTTTACAACCTTTGGTTATTATTTACTTAACAATAGCATTGAATAACCGTGACATTTTTTTATAATTATTTATTAATTTTGTGGACCAATCTAAACAAAACCCAGATGTTATTATAAGATATTAATAAATTCTCAAATAAAATTTTATGCACGTTTGTGCTTCTCTGTGATTTTGTGTCTGTTTCTTCAATGATATAAAAACTAACAAACATATATTCATCCCTTTAATTTTATCCAAATATATTTACGATTATATATAAATAAAACATTTGAAAAACAACAATTAATTATATCCATACTGAACTGATTGTACATTTAAATAAAAAATAATATAAATCTCTGCTTTGAAGAGACAATAGTCCATCCGTGATCTCGATTTCATAAATCGTTTTCTTGTAAATAAAATTCCGTACGTTCCGAGTTCCATTCCGATGAAAAAAAGAGCATCAAAGGAATAGCTGCAATTATATTCGAAAATTAAACTCTTTTCATAACATTCCCTTTAACATGCAATTTACACGCTATATGCGCTTTATAACAAAAAAAAATAATATGAAAGAATACAAAATAACAATCCGATGTGAAGACAGTGGTTTCTGACACAAGGTACAAAAGGGTAAACACAAAGGTATAGAAAATTGCTTACTTCATCTTATCTTCGATGTTATTCAATAGGGATGGTATAAGCTCCATCTGACCTATCACTTTGTGCCATAATGCCGTTTTGTTCTCTGTTTATTCTTCTTTTTAAGGACAAAACAAAACCCGTTACGGTAGGTAGTGATATTGCAGCGTCGAACAATATCGGACGGTACAGTTTTTGATTCGATTTAATTTTTTTTTCGGCGGTTTGAACATCGAGAAAACGGTTTAATAGTTAGATGGAAAGATTGGTGCGTACAAAAAAATGTATCACTTTTTTATTCGTAATAACTCGATCGTGAATACAAGAGATTTGTCTAAGAGCGGTCTGTTAAACACGTTTAATGTGGTTGTTTATTTTACAGTACATCTGTATTTGTTTTTTTTTTACTATTAAATAGAATTTAATTCCGAATAGTTTTGTTATAGGTTGAATCAATTAAGAAAATTCATATCTGTATATGCTAAAAGTTATCATTATAAATTTAACTATAATAAAAATATATTCACTAATACATCGAAATAGAAAAAAATATTTAAAAATTAAAAAAAAAGTTTCATGTATAATTAGTAAATTTTATTCTTTTATGTGAATGAAATATTTTCAGTGCAAATTTAATTATATTTCTCACACAAAAATGTGTTACGGTATGTGAAAAATTTCTATTTTAAAATTGTATTTTCGAATATTTATTTAGAAAATATTTTTAACAGTTTTTACTTCAATAGGCATTAAATTCATTTCAATTGGCAATAATCCATTTGATTATTTTCAAAATATGTTTCACAAATGTTTCAAATTATATATATATATATATATATATGTAATGCAAAATAAAATGCAACACGAATTATTTTTATCGTAAACAGCAGCTGTTTATAATGAAATACACATGGCTCTTTCTGACCAGGGTACAGAAAGATACAGGGCTGCAATTGAAACATTTATTTCAGAAACGTGTTGTATTCGTATTGTAGTCGTTGACAGAAATTATAGAAAACTGAGTATTTCACAAATATTAGAAACAAAAAGTAGAATATTTCATATACGTATTATATATATATATATATATATATATATATACATATACATATATATAAACATATATATATATATATATATATATATATATATATATATACATATATATATATATATATCTTTAAGAAAATGTTTATCTTTAATATTGAGTTGAAAATGAACTGTAGATCGTGGATGATTTCAATTATTTTCAGATATATGAAATCATTTTATACTTACCAACACTTTCTGAATTTATTGAAATATTTTATTAATTACAAAAAAATTCAGTGTCTCTAAATTGAATCAATCATAACTCTGTTTTAAATTAAAATATTTTCTTGTTTTATTCTTTATAAGTGCCAACCTTTACATTCAAAAACACTATATATTTTAGCCAAACGACTGGCTTAATCTCACAAAACAGATGTTAACACGATGACTTCCGGAAAGTAACACGAATAAAATAAAAAAAATTCTACCGAAGCTGCGGGAATGACTTGTTCAGATTTAAGGAAAGATGTGATACATAAAATATGTAAAAAATACTAAATCTTTTTCGACAAGGGATTCATCAGTTATCTAACACACGGAGTAAAGTTAAATAAAATAATAGCGGATATTTTAAGGATTAAAATGTATTCCATTTTTCCGTAAACATTCATTTTCTATAAAAAAAGGTACCGAATTAATTTGTATACCTAATGTTAATAATATACGAGGTGTGGCAATTGAATAATGAGAATTACTTTCTAACTCTCTACCGAGCTACACTGGTGCTTGTGCTACTATTTGGTGGGAATATTCCGTAGTTTTTGCATATGCCTCCGAAATTTCAATGTATGAGGTTAAATTTTTGATCCGCGAAGTTTTGACAATTATTCCAAAATTTGTCACATCGTGAAAGTATACGATAAAAAGTTGAAGAAAGAACTGTCATTAAATTTTTGATTGGATGGAAAGGGTTGTTACTGGCAACGAATCATAGGTGTTCCAATATGATCCTGAGACCCGCCGATGGAACCAGCAATGGGTAGAAGAGGGTGGAGAATGTCCGAAAAAAACAGAATTTTAAAATTAAAAATCAAAACAATGTTAATTTGTTTCTTCGAAATCCAAGGAAAGGTCCATAAATAGTTAATTCCACAAAACCAGATAGTCAATACATTGTTTTGACTGCACTGTAGCGTTTGAGACAGAGAATTGTGAGATTTCATCTGAATTTGGTGTCTGAAAGATGGATTTTGCATTACGACAATTCGCTTGCTTACTTGTCGTTAGCCTTTCAAGAGTTTTTGGCCAAAAAATAAATTGCGGCACTACCCTATCCCTTTTACATTCCGGATTTAGTGACCTGCGACTTTTTGTTATTTTTTCGGATGAAATCTTCGAAAAAAGGTCAGCGTTTTAATGACATTCAGGACATCCAAAGGCACACAAGCATTCAAAAGGACAGGTTTTAAAGGCATGCACTTTAGATGATTTTCCCAGCTGTTTCCAGAAATGGGAGAAGCGCTGGTCTAGGTGCGTGATTCTCGGAGGAGGGGGGGACTAATTGCATGGTATGATAGTATGGATTCATGTATTTTTGTTTAATAAATAATTTATAAAGAAATTCTCGTTATTCAATATCTACACCTCGTATAACATTGTTAAGGAAAAAAGCAAGTTAATACAAATATATTCCAGTGTAATATTTTAATCTTAACTCGAATTTTTTCAATTCGACATGTGTAAGAAAAACGTATTTTTTTTAAAATGATAAGTTTCATTTTTCAGATATTAAACTTTTGATTATCGATAGGATTTTTTTCATGGTTCTTCTTAAAATGTTTAACATTTATTTATTCATTGTACATTTTGACTTCGGATTTTTCATCGTATCGACATTCTGATTATAAATGCGTGTTTGAAGAATGTTTCGGTTGTGAAAATGAATTTTAGCCGTAGTGCCAAAACTATTTTGAAATAATTTTTGCGATTTTTGAAATAATTTTTAAGATCATGTTCATACTTATTTTGAACAAATAAAAAATAAATTTAAAACAAGTGTTTCATATGGGAGTAATACTACTGACTTAGTGCTGCACTAAGAAGTGAGAACTCGATTCCTTTTTAAATTAATGAAAACAAGTTTATTTTTTTGATTTAAAGTTTTATTTTGACAGTGAATACAAGTACGTTATAACTTAAAACTACTGTTTCAATCTGGATATTGACTTACTAACTTTACTAACTTTCTTATTGCATAGCGTGGCCGGTTTATATATGATTTCGGGAGATATGACAATTGTAATTCCTGGTATAATACAGTTTAATTTTCTTTGTCACAATACTAACGGTTCAGACGTACTAGTTTACAATATAGTAAATTAAGATATTTTCGGATTCTATGATACTGAATAATAACCGAACTTAATGAGCCTGACCCTTTTAAATAAATGCAGTTTTTCCATATTTTTGGATTGCTAGTATAAATTAATTTTAAAAACTGGAATTACTAAGTTACTAATATGATTTCAAAATATACTAAAATAGATAAATAAATAAACGAAATAAATATAACTATGAGTCTTCAACAACAAGTGATCGATTATTGTCATCTCGGGTGAGACAGATTTCAATTTCGATCGATATCGATTATCAATAACTGGATTCGTGACATTTAAAATAATTGCGAGAAGATTTACATTTATTAAATAACGAAATGTATTTAAAAATTATTATTACTAAATACGCCACTGTTGTAGGTTTATGGGTTGTGGTTTTTTCAAAGGGTTTATAGTTCGACCGACATTCACCACGAGACATGTAGATATACTCGGTAGATATATTCCCATCTATGTGTATACATACATACACACACAAATGTATGTGTATGAACAAAACTGAACGAGCCAAGTGTAAAAACGGCCAAAATGAGACGGGGCAATCAGCAACGGGCACAGGACCCGCCGATTGACAAACACGATATGTATGTGTGTGTTCGTCGACAACGCCACTTTCGAAATCGCACGACCTTTGTTGTTGGAGAGGACAAGAGACAAAGTAGAGTACTCAACTCTTCACCGTTATAGCCGCCTTTTCATTATTTCGATTAGTATGATAAACACTCGAATTGATCCCCGAGCATTATAAATGATAATTGAAAATAAGGGTTGTTCTGATGTAGCGCTTTCGCATATGTTATTTAAATCAATGCGGTTTCGTTGAAAGGGTTAAAAGTGGACAATTTATACGGGATGATAGGAGGATTACTATTATTGTTCGCTTCGAATCTGTATTTATTCGCACGGAGCGCATATTTTTTTATTAACATCGGGATATCTTTTTTGCACGTCTGTCGATTGAGTTGTAGAGATTTGCAAATTTCACGCGGGCGATTTTGTTTGTTTGTTTGTTTATTCTTTTCATTTTTTTGCATATTTGCTGTATCCGATGATAATGTTTTATATTTACGTTAAAATTTATCGCTGTAACACTGGTACAAAATTATTTTACGAAATAGCTTACGTCTATTTATAAAAAAAAACGTGTATCGATTAACGTGTAGTTATTTACATGGATTGGTAACGATATTTATAATGTATAAAATTTAAAGAAGATATCGTTTTAAACAAGATATGGCTGTTTACTAAATGAAAAAATGTTGAAATGTTATATACTTTGTCAATCTTAAAAACATGTTTAATTAAAGTTTCTAATGACAATTAAAAGAGCCTTCTTGTATTTCAAAAAGTATAACTCATTGTAATATATTTCTATATAATCGAAAAAAGAAAACCAATTATGTGAAAAATACAATACATTATTACATTGTAGGTTTTTGTTGATAATTTATATTCTATACTTATTTTTTATCCGTTTATTTTTCGTTTCATCTTTTTTGTATTCAACGTCATAAGTTTTCAACATTCCACATGATCAATGTTTGGTTAATATTTTTTTTTATATACATATATATTTGTTATAAGTAGATCTGATGCAATACTGCTCTTTTGGAGACATTTTTTAGACTTCATGCCCAAAAAAATACTTTCGAAATAAGCTTTATGTATGCATGTGGATACATGCGAGCTTACTAGCTATATACAAATTTCCGGCTAATTGATCCCGCCGGACAACGCTCGATGGTAAATAAACCAGATCTAAACAAGCAGACCGATTGACTAGAAAGTAACATCGGCTCGTTCGATCATTGAATGAGCACAGAGAATGTGGCCGAGCAACCAACTCTATTGAGATATCACACAGATAAGATCTGTTCGTATTACGAGCATCAAACAATACATGCAATAAGAAAAAAAGACAACGAGACGCGCATCTCGCTTCTATTGTCTAATAAATGACAGATAAATATTCAAATCACAACGCTACTCCAACATTCTATGTTGTAGCGTGCTTCCTATTACAGTGCCAATCCCATACAATGAAAACAATTCCGCTTGTACACGTACATCAACATTAGTCTTGTTTTGAGGCTGAACGAGACGAGCGAGTGAACATGAACACACACACATACATATATTGATACATACATACATACGTACGTACATACATACAAACATACATATATACATACATACATAGCATGCATACATACATATACCTATATACACATACATACACACATACAAACATACACACACACACACATATATATATATATACATATATATATATATATATATATATACACACACAAATATATAATGTATAAATTAATTTCACCGAGTCTAAGTTCAGAGTCGAAACTACGTCTCTTGTAATTCACTTCCAAAGCGTTTAATTATCGTTTTTGTACCGTTGCCATTTGGGCTTAAATAGATTCTATTCGGTCATCGAAAAATATTCAAAACAAACACGAAAGTAAAAAACGAACATGCTTAAATTATTTCGTTAATAATGAACGATTAAATCACATAAATATCCTAACTCAAAGTAATTTATTTATAATTTAAAATAAGAACAAAATTATAGAATATTTTTTTTAAAATAATATTTCTGTTAAATACTTTTTATTGATATCTAATATTTTAAAATTAAAGCTCAAAAATAAAAAAAAACGTTGTAGATGATGGAATTGCCATCGAAATGCATTCAAACCACAATCAATAGCATCAAGGAACAAAATTTAACTTTTTCTTGGCAAACGAGGGAAAATACCTGAACCGGAAAATAGAACTTTTCACATACAATTCAAATATGTCAATAGTTTTTCTTCATCGCCGAGGGTTTTTTTGTGACACACGGGTTAAGTGGAAAAGAAATGTATATATTTATATACGTACACGACAATGAAATGTGGAAATTGTTGATTTCTTTGTGTTTGGTATCTAGAACATCCCTCTTCCAGCGTCTAATAGTAATCAACAACCATTCTTGTACTCCACTGTTGCTGGTACCGGTTTTCCATGGCAGAGATGTCTTGGTGGAAACTATCTCCGTATTCGTCACTGACGGCACCTAGTTTGTCAGGGAAAAAATCCAGATAGTAGTTTAAGAAATATCTTTTGAAGGACATATTACACCCCCTATCTTTGTGTGACTGTATCAGTTCACCCACAATCTCACGGCAGTTCAAGGATTTACGATGTCCTTAAAAAAGTTGTATAACACTTTTCAATGACCTCCAAGCTGATTTTTCAACTTGGTTTAACAGATCTTTGAATTTTCCATCTCTAGTTGAAGATCTTATTTAGGGACACACAAAAACTTCTTCCCTGATTTTAGCATCACTTACACAAGAAAATTTTTCTTTATGAAATTGGTTTAAAGCCCTGTGCTAAAAAATATATTGTGATTGTCGAATATATATATATATATATATATATATATATATATATATATATATATATATATATATATATATTGTATTTTAGATGAATTTTAAAGAGGAGTTGAAAATATTTTTATTTCACATATGAGTCATATCTATTATAATTATTATTGATAGAAATGGTATTGAAATAATATTTTTCTTTCGTTCCAGTTAAATTATAGTGAATTAATAAAAAAATCAAATGTAATGGAAAAAAACTTAATATTACAAAATCGTTTCTATGCTGAATAAATAAAAGTAATTTGTAAAAAATAGAGACAATTTTAAAGTAAGGATAAATTATTAAAATTTTGTAGAGATATTCATTTAATTTGAGAGAAATTAGTTTACTTTTATACGACAACTCGCATATGGTAGACCGGATTCGAAAAGCATCACAGTGATGCATCAAGCATCGAAAGAAAGTTAATTTCCAGATAATGAAATTTCACTTTTCAACTCGTGTCACTCCATCTCCCGTTCGTTTCATATTATAAAATCCGTACGTCGAAAAAACAACAACGGCAACAACAAGTATATAATGTAGCACCAAGCTGTGTGATATACCTCAAACTGAGATTTTTCGTCTTGTCTAAAAACCTACGATCATATACGCCGCTATATACGTATCACTTGTCCATGTATCAGCAAACGTGTCCGAGGGCTTAAAAATAATGTTGACGGAGAGGAACAGTAGATGGGACAATTCCGGCGTGTGACAGTGACACGAGCATATGTGAGATATATTTAGCGGGTGTGCGCGAGATGGGGCGTGGGCAGCCGTGGGGCAGCAGCGCTGGGGCATTCCATGACAGTGGCCGGCATGTCACCGCTTGACAGATGACATCATCTCGCAACAGTGAGCTTGCTTCGGACGGTGCCTGAGATGTTGCTTCATTATTCACCACTCACTAGTAGTGTGTATATACATACATTCGAATATCACATGACATACACATGCATATATATATATATATATATATATATATATATATATATATATATATATATATATATATATATATATATATATATGCTTTTCACTGTGAATTTGTACTCGTGTGTGTGACTTGGATATCTCTCCATTGTTAGTTACTAGAATGTCTAGTTAAAGTTACACCAACGATGGAAAATTATGGCCAGAGTGCTTTATTTGTTTGTTTATAAAATGTGCAATGATCCACGTAAAAACAAACAATTTATTTGAAAACGTATTTCAAAATAATGTTTTGTATTGGAATTTCAAATAAACAAAACTCATATTTTTCAAATTCGATTGAAAATTACGAAAATAATATCTGTATGAATATGAAAATCGTTCGATAAAGGTTTTACACGACTAATTTGAATAAGAAATAAGAGAATGATAACTTATTTCAAAATTGCATTAAGGCTTCAATGCAGAAATGAACAGAAAATAACTTTCAAACCACAAATTCATAATTTAAGTTGATTTTAGAAAAAATAGAAGTGCGAAACTTTTATAATTGAAAATGCAAACAAAATTTCTTGTTATTGAAGGTTTTCATAATTTTTTTATCACTTTTAGTATATATATTTTTTAAACAATCTTATCATTAGAAATATAAATGTAATATTATAAGAGTATATCGAGGGTTTACAAAAAAATACAATTCTGACACTGTGAGTAAATTCACTTTCGCAATGAATTCTTTCACCTTATAAACCACAAATATTTTCTTATCAAAAATGATATGTGTTTCATTCAAATTCTGATTAGACACTTTTTATAGACCAATTTTTATAGACTAATTTTTACTCCTGCTTATTTGAATTTCGATCGAACGATCAAAACTGACCAATAATTATTTATGAAATATTTTTGACTACAGAAATCTTTTGTGGAGTGAAAATGAATTCATTTGTAAAATAATAGAAAAACAAAGTAAAATAATAAAAAAAATATTTTCTTATGTATATATTGGATATTATCACAAAATCTAAAAAAAATAGATAAACTCTTGTTTTTCTAAGCCTTCGATATTGTATATAAAATAAATTATGAAAGTGTAAGTACATTATAGTAAATTTAAATTATTCTGTCCTGTATAAGACATGTTTTCATTTTAAATATTTTTATCTTGTTATATTTTAATTTCTCTTTATATACAAATTCGACCGTAAAATTCCAAGAAAAAAATGTTCAAAATTGATTTACGAACAGTCTACTTAACAGCATTACTTAAACTGTATTCATTCACATCTAATGTTATATTTAGAGACTGTAATTGGGAATCACGACAGTATTCAACGGATTAGCCTGTCACTCTATTCTAGTCAACTCGTTGGTAATGTTCAGTCTAACAATAGGGGAAAACAAAAGATACGCTCGTGTGTGTGTGTGTGTGTACGGGTCACCAGATCGCTTTTTCTTGTCATGTATGCAAGCTCTAACAGCAAGCTAAATTTATGTGTTATACAGGCCTTCTTCTTGTACCATTTCCGTACATAAAATTTTCGTTCTTTTTTGTGTAATTTGTGTTCACATTACATGCAAACGCATGCAGTCTTATACACACACATCACTCCCATAAAAACCGTTCATTAAGAAAAAGGATATAGTGAAATATTACCCAATGTCCAATATTAATATATTTTCAGAACATAAATTGTTCAGTGTATTACTCGCACATTTTTCTTCTTTTAGTTAATTATTCTTTTACATATACATATATTCTGCTATATCTCTTTTTTGCCTTTATATATATATATATATATATATATATATATATATATATATATATATATATATATATGTATATGTATATGTATATATATATATATATATATATACATGCATATATGCGTATATGTATGTACGGGCAAAAAGGTTAAGGTTAATATATTAATTGCCAACAATCTAATAAAACTAATTACATCGATATCAAGTGTTATCAAAACGTGACATGTCATTATAATTTTGACAAGTATAGGGGCTATTATAAATCATCTTCTATGTTATGACCTGCCGCATAAATCAATATTATTTAATTATCGAATTAATTATGTTTTCTATTTTTATTGCCAGTTAACAAGCTCTATTGAAAAAATATACACAGACGTGCATTGTAAAATGGGATCGAACATAAAGAATGTAATTGACTGGCGAGGACGTCAGTTTAATATTTAATAAAACTTTGAAAACAAATAGATATAATTGTATCTATTGAAATCATATCGTATCAAAATCATAATAATTAATGACGATTTTCATAAAAAAAAGATTTTTGTGATGACTGGAGAGTGAGAACTAGTTACAAATTTTATTTGAAAATATACTGTTCATCTTTTTTAATGTGTTTGTTTAAAAATACAATGTCTGTTCACGCTCTGGTGCGACTGGTACCTAAAACAAGGCAAGATGAGATTTTTTTATTCAAAATACACTCCTCTGAGTCAATACAACGCTGTAAGGAAATAAAAAAAATTGCTGCGCGGAACTCTCACGCGTTGGAAGTGAAACTTCTTATCATTTTTTAAATATCAAAACCGTTAATTTTTCTTAATGTGAATAAGTTTTAGGCTATTAGAATTACGAGACGGCAATGTGGTATATAAATTGAGTAAACATTACTTAATTTAATTAAATATTTTAATCTTTATTCATAAATCTCCATCGATTCATACTCTAAGAATGAAATTATTGGCTTATGATAACTAAAATAAAATATAAATATTTTGACTGTAAATTGTCAAAATTGCGAGCAAATACTGCAACGATTGTAGTTCTCGACCTGGCAGTGGATTTATTCCTATCAGTATTTATATTAATTTCAAATTGAATTTTTCCTCTAAGAATGTGATCACTGATTGTGCTCTTTTGAACCAAAATTTATGTTAAAATCACCACTGAGAATGATTGACAGTTTGTCCAGATTTCTTCTCAACAATCTTGGATCATCAACAGCGTATATCAGCAGAACTTCGTGAATAAATCCAATGATCACATTAACGCTTCTGTTCGGCGATATGTAAGTGACGAGCATGGGAATCATTTGTCCATTTTTCAATCGACATTGGGCTGCAAATGATAAGAAGTTCCTGTGGAATTGACACCCACTAAATTGTTGTGCTGAAAATTCAATTCCATGTTAGGAGTCATAACGTTTGTCACATTATTTGCATTCTTGTACCTCACTACTCTTCTAACTCTTACACAAGCAAAATTGGGAATGTCTATCCTTTGTTCATTTATCAGCCATGTCTCTGATAATATCAATGTAAAAGCATATAAAAATATGTTTTCTTTTAAATTAAAATTATTTCGTTCGGTGCAAACGTTTTTTTGAAAAAGTAAGCTGTAATTCATTTTATATTTAATAAAAATTTTCTCAATCAAGTACTAAGTGACCATGAAAATACCAATGTTTTGATGTTTAAAAGCTACCTTCCGTATTTAATGTTTGACCGTTATGGACATTGTTTTGAAGACCGGTTTTGTAAATATAACACATTCCATTAATTTCATTGATGAATCCATTCCAAAAAGTACAAAATTGACTTTTTTACACATTAAATATGTACAAGAAACAATAAAATAACGAATACCAAAAGTATAATTTCGTGCAAGTGCATACACCAGACGTCGGTGACCGCAAAAGTGTACGTTGTGTAATTGGAGGTGAGAGTAGTAATTATTGCTAGCAATAGATTAACATATTTCAGAAGACGAGCTACTGTATAGTCCAACACAAATAACTCCGATTGCAAATTTTGCGGTTAGTTTGAACTTGTCAAATCAGTGAGCCCGATGCGTTTTTATCCGTGCAATCAAACCAGACCAAACTACAAATACGGGCAGCAATCACTGCGCAAACGCGTGACTTGTACGTGATAGAGAGAGTAGAAACGTTTCTCTCTCACTCTACTCACGGCTTCCTGGTGGGAGAAACGTTTCAATTTTCGTGTCGCCCAAGCAAATGTACGCTACGGCGACTATAAAAGTTTCACTTCAAAAATTTCGAAGCAGTCACTGTATTCCGTTTTTTGAATCACCTTCAGAACCACGGTTGGAGCTCTTTGCATGTTCTGAATCATATCGTAACGCTTTTTTTTTCATTGTCAACTTGACTTTTAGAAATAATCAGAAATCACCAACAGTCATGTTTCACCAATTATTTTGCCCAGCTTAAAACAAAAATTAATATTATCATTTTGTTCCATAATGTTTTTCGATGAGTATTTATAAAGGACTGTCGCATTTAACAGCAAAGATAATGATGCAGACATGCTAACGCTTTAAAATTTTAGATAGCCATAGCTAAAATATCAAGCTTCATAACGAAACACTCATGAAGAGATGGCACTGTACGATTTTTTTAAAAAATCAGTCACAACAGACCCTAGATATGTTGTACATTCATATGTAAGGTCTTAATAAATATAATAATAAAAATTTAATTAATAAGCGACATAAATGCTAACTTCTGCTAAGTCGTATACTATATAATAAGAAACAACCAAAAAAATATTGACACTTTTCTTGAAACACATTTGAATACATGATTTAATTAATTAAATTCAATTTATAATACATATCCGTAATTTGTACCATTTAACATCAATATATGTATGTTTGAATATACTTTAATGTTCCTTTGTGTCTACGTGTATTTTTTTTACGGTAATATTTAACCGATAATGCTCGACTGTCGACCAGAATACATAAAGACACCAATAAATTAGTAAAACAATATCGTATTTTGAGTGTATAACAATGCAATAACGTAAAGACTTCTTACCAGATATCGTATTTCGTGCGTACGCAATTAAACACAATAAGATTTCCATAGACAAGAGTCACATACGAGCAAATGGTGTTGAATAATACTTCCATCCCTTTTATATTCCCATTCAATTATTAAAACGGCCTTAGTTGGTCACCGTTTCGCATACAAATGATCTGTCTGCGGACTAACAAAGGGATGCTCTTTGTTACATCGTAGATAATTGTAAATGATAATGAATGAAATAGAATTCTATCCTGCGATCGTGCATAATTTTTTCCGTCTTCTTCTTCTTCATTATTATTCTCATGCACCCCTCTCCCCGCACGTTCACAGTTGACGGATTGTTGTGTAATTAAATGTAGTGGCCGGTTTTATTTCATACACTGTTGGGGGATTTTTGTTTTGTTTTCGATTGAATGGACGGTTTCGTTATAAATAATATGGAACGAATGTTTTCCTCTCGAAACAGTTATGTAAGTACATAAAATATTGAATTTATTAACATTAAAAAGTAGATTAAGTAATTAATCGTTCACTTATTTTTTTAAATAAATATAAATCCGATACAAACTCGCAAGAAGTAAAAGTTTCTGAAATAGTGTCTCAATAAACTCTAATGTTTCTTAAAAGAAGTTCGCCAAAAAATAAAAAATAAACATTTTATGATTTAACGAGATAAAATATCACTCTTTATAAAGATTTATTGTTTTGTTAAGAGATGTTTTTATATAAATTTGTTCTGACATTTTTCTAGCACATTGTATTATATAAAAATACTATTGAGATTTCTTAATGTTATAAATATCATAAAGGAATTCTCCATCAATCGAGAAACATTATACTGATTCATTACTTCATATAAAATCAGAAAATATAGATTTCTTGATAAGTTAATATACAGAGTTTCCAATAAGGAGCCATTTTTTATTGTAGTTTGAAATAAAACAGAATTTGTGTTAATATTTCTAGTTTCTTTATTATAGTTGGATGTATGTCACTTATAAATGAAATACAAAATCGCGAAATGTGTGCCGCGTGTTTTCTTACAAGTAACCATTCTTTTGTTAAAATTTTCAATAACATCCCTACACAACTGGGGCTCTATTTCACCAATTACTCTTCAAATTTTATCTTTTAAATCAGAAATTATTTTAAGATTATTGGCGTACGCCTGTTTTTTAACGTGCTTCCAAAGAAAGTAGTCCAACGGTGTTAAATTGGAGGATCTCGGTAGTCAATTAGTCTTCATTTTTAGAAATAACGCAACCAGAAAATTTCGTCCTTAATAAATCAATTGTTTCACCATCTGTGTGGCTTGTTGCACCATCCTGTTGGAATCACATGCCCTCCAGATCAATATTATCCAATTATGTCCACAAAAAATTGATTAACATATTTTGGTATCTTTCTCTATTTACAGTAATCGATTTATCAGCCTGATTCTCAAAAAAGTAAGAATCAATGCTTCCACTGAACCAAAGTGCGCGCCAATCTGCCATTTTTTCTGTATGCAATGGATTCTCAACGATCATCTTTGGATTTTCTTCATCCCAGATTGGGAAGTTTTGCTTGTTAACGTATCCAGAGAGTTCGAATGAACATCGTCGCTAAAAACGAGACCTTTTTCAGAAAAACCGTGTTGTTGTTCCAGTATCTAATTAACAAATCTCCGACGTTGTAAATGATCCGATGACTTCAATTCTTGTGTTAATTAAACTTTACAAGTTTTCATCAATAAATCCTTATACAAAATACACCATGTAGTCGTCTGTCAAAAGCTAAATTGCTATGAACGTCGTGGAATTGACATTTCTGTCTCTTCCAATACAGTTTCACGAACCAAGTCAATATTTTCTTCAGAACGGGCATTACGAACATATGCTGATGTTTATTTATCTTTAACCTATACAATCTTTTCAAATTTGCTCACTAATCGAAGAATTTTTGATTCAGATGGTCGAGTATCTCGAGAATAAATACCGCGTAATTTACGAAATGTATTTTTTATAAATCGACCATTTTCATAATACAATTGTATAATTTCAGTCCGTTGCTTTGTTGTATACGAAGCCATAACTGAAAATGGCAACGTCAAAACTTAACAAATGCCAAAAATAATACAGTTGTCAGATTGACATCTGTGAAATATAACCTTTTAAAAAATTGCGTTCCTTTTAAAAAACATTTTATTTACTAAAATAATGTACAATAAATTATTACTTTACTAAAAAAACATATTAAAAAATACAACGGATGTGAAAAGAGCAGAAACTCTTACCTTAAAAACGTACATTGATATGTAAATCTATTCAATTTCTTTTGAAAAAGATCTAAAGAGAAAGACAATCATCTACCGCAAATATCTGAGAATATTATACTAGTCTGTTGTCATCGCCGTAGTAATAAAAACAATTTAAACTAATTATCATTTCCAGTCGTAAATAACTTACGTTATCTTCTTCACTGTCGAGTGAAAACTCATTTAATTGGCTCGCAGCCTTGTCCGACACACATTCATCATCGCAAGATTACAGCAATGTCCGTCAGATTACAAAAATAAAATCTATGTTAAAATTATTATCATCATCGCTATCGTCTAACCGACTCACTTTTTACCACATGAATATTGTTTTTTTTTTATTCCGAGAAAGAAAATTTGTACATGGATGTTCATTGAAAATATTTTTAACTGCGACGTTATTTATCAAGTTATATTTACACATACGTATGTTTTATGTAAATAAATGAAGAAATCTTTTGATGAAATTTTAAATGTAACATAAACGTATGAAAGTCAATGTTGAAAAGAACGAAATTAAAAATGAAAAATCGTTGAAAGCTTTTTATTTAATGGTTGACCAAAAATATCATGAAATGTATTTGCTCTAGATGTTATATGTATATATGGATATATATATATATATATATATATACACGAGGTTCGTTTGATATGATAAGTTTGGTAAATTTCTATAAGATGGCATCAGCATTCATTTGGTAACGTTACGACTATCAAGTATCACTTTTCAAACTAGCACAGGCGAAATTATAACCAGAAGCGACACGTTGTTCACGTACTACTGAAGCGAGAATTGTAGCACTTGCCGCAAAAATGGAAAAGAATCAGTTCAGTGTAGTTATAAAACGTTTTTATTTGAAAAAGCGGACAGCCGCTTAGATCAAATCGGAGTTGGATGAAGTTCATGGATACTCTGCACCAGCGTTCATGATTGTTTATTTCTGGATAAGTGAATTTAAATGTGGCTGACGTGTGCTCTGAACGCCTAGGTTATCACGACGGATATCGTTGAAAAAATCCAGGGTATCGTTATAGAAAACCGCTGAGTAAAAATGCACGAGATTACTAAGACTGTAGGCATTAAAACTGCACGAGTGTAATATCCTGCACGAAAAATTACAAATGAAAAAGCTGTGTGCGCGATGCCTTCTGCCAATATTGTGTTGAACAAAAACGCACGCATGAAATGATAATTCAACCCAGTGTTTGGCGATATTTAATCGCAATCCGTAGGCTTTGTGCGTCAACTCGTCACTGTGGATGAAACATGGATCCACCACTACACACCCGAGTTGAAGCAGTAGTCAAAGCAGCGGACAACGACTGGTGAAAGTGAGCCGAAGAATGCGGAGACCGTTTTGTTAGCTGGTAAGGTGATGGGCACTGTTTTCCGGGATTCTCAGGGAATAATCCTGATCGACTACTTAACGAAGGAAAAAACGATGACAGGAGACTATTATGCTACATTATTGGACCGTTCGAAAGAAGAGCTGAAATAAAAAAGTACTCTTTCACCACACAACGCGCCGTTCTACAAATCGACCGTCGCAATGGCAAAATTGAACGAATTAGGCTTCGAATTGATACCTCATCCACTCTATTCTCCGGACTTGGTCCCGTGCGACTTCTTCCTCTTGCCAAACTTCAATTTTTGGCTTAATGAGAAGAAATTCTCGTCTAATGAGGATGTTATCTATGCTGTCAATGCGAAAGATACACTTTAAGAAAAGCTACTTTTCCTAGGGGATAAACGAAACGGAAACTCGCTAGACCAAGTGTATAGTCCTCAATGGAGACTAGGTTAAGAAATAAAATAAATTTTTCCAAATAACGGTGTTTAACTTGTTTTTTTACCATATTTAACAAACAACCCTCGTGTATATATGTGTGTATGTATATATATATATATATATATATATATATATATATATATATATATATATATATATATATATATATATATATCCTTTATTAAATTCTATTTAATTTTTATTTGTAAATCAGAATCAGATATTGTTTTTATGCAATGGATATTATAAAAAGCAGATAATTTAAGATAAATATATAATTAAAGATAATAAAAATTAAAGATAAGACGTACGAATATAATTAAAATAATTGTTAAATAAAAAGTCTTTTAAAATCAATACCGACACTCTGTATTAACGAATTCAAACAAGTAAATATCACTCATTTTATTTGATATTAACAGTTTCAATTGATATCACAATACAGTCTGACACTAGCTAAATTTACTTTCACAAATCAATTCTTCTGCATCCCACAAACAAAACATTTTTTTTACTTTGACGCTTTGGAAATGATGGCGCCAAGACTTAAATGCACACAACAGTCAACAATGATGTATGGAACATTTTTATCCAGGAAATGTGTTTGTAATATATGGTGTGAAAAAAGAATCCATTTGTGAACGTACAATTTATGTAGTACGCACAAAACTTTAAATAAATATCGTTAATTTAATGAAATTGTTATTTTTTAGAAAAAATTTAATGTAATCGAATATTTTATAGAATTCTTTTAAAATGCTCTACGATTGTAAATCGACTACAGATAGATTCTTTTGTGGAGAATGACTGGACACGGGTTCGATTCGATCGTCTGTCGATTTTCGCGCCGGGCTGCAGCGCGAACCACTCGAAGACAGCTCGAGGTAATTCTCGGCGTCGCGGCGGCTTGTTTAATTTTCATATTTTCTCTTCTTTCGCGATCAGTATCGCAGATAGCCGACCTGACGTAACGCTACCACTCTTATAAATAAATCTTAACCGCCATCGCAAAACCCTCAGGCACGTTGGACGCTAGGATGTTAAGCTATCCGGTCTGAATATATTATCCTGTGACCGACCCGCAGGACGAAATTCGGTTGCATTATTTATGACAGAGATAAGGATATCGCTGCTGTTTAAATTTTAAGGATTTAATTGCTTAGGCAATTTGGTTTAAGTGATAAGACTTAATTGAAACTATGGCATGTAGTTGTTTGCCGGACTGTGTGAACGTCGCGCATACACGTGTGTGTATGTATGTATGTATGTACGTACGATACCTTTATTGCTGCAACGCTGGTGCGGATTGTATTTAAATATGTATATTAAGGGTCATATTGCTGTGGGACGCGAACATCGAACGTTTAAGATAAGATTGAGGTCATAGTAAATCTATTAAGGCGTTTTGAGACACTGTCGCGCGCGCGTGTGTATGTGTGTGTATGTGCAGTGGGCCAAGAGTACATCAGAGGCGAGGTGTTAGTCGACAGGATGTTTTATTGCGAGGTAAAATATTATCTAGGGGACGTATTAGGTGTGTTTCGAGACAATTGAAGAAGAAAGGATGTACGTGTTTAGATAACGGACCGGTTTATCTGATTTCGACTAAATAAAAACGTTTACACGAGTGTGTTGAAATACCAAAATGAATTTGACAATAAATGTTCTCGGGAGGATTTAAATTAAATAGATAAAATATTTGCAACTGTGTCGACAAGTTTACTGTAATGTAAACAACATTATAAGATGGATTCGTTTGATTTCTGTTCTTCGTTAATAAATTCACGAAAAAGGATGTATTATTTTTCGTTTTTTATCAAAAAATGTATGCAGATAGTACTTTTTTTTCTATAGAAAAAAAAACATTACATACTAGCGCATAGATTGGAGTCCTTAAGATATATAGAATAGATATTTATGCGGTGATACAATTGTAATTTCCGGGCGTCCCTGATATTCAATTAGAAGTTTTGCATACACGTTCGATTTCGATTTAATCTTGATTGATTCATTAATTACGTTTTAATCTTGATTGATTTGTGATTGCGGTTTGATTGATTGTTTTGGGAACCCACGATCGAAGACTATTAGCGCCACAACCGGACAACTCAAATTTCCAAATTGAAATATCAACAAACATAAAAAAGTAATCGAACTATTTGCACGATGTGTTTATTTTTTGTTACTCTATTACCGTCATAAAATATTTTTCATGGCCATTCTTCGATTTGTTTTCGAAATTAAATACACACATGTAATATAATGATCCACATCATATAATAAATTTATAAAGAAATCTTAGATCATTTATTCAATCGTTCAAAGTATCGAAAATTATGATATATTCAACATATTCGACTTTGTTGTCTGCAACTTGTATACTTGAAATCACTGATATATTTATATACGTATTTATATTTAAATTATGTACTCGAAATATTTTACTTCGCTCAATTGATTTTCCTAATTTGAAAAGCAAATTATCTCCGAGCTGAATTTATTTTCGTGCGTTTAAAAACGAATTTCATATTCATTACGGCGAAATGTTAATTAGCCCGAGTGAAATATTGAAGCAATTTGAAAATAGTGAAACGGAAATGATGTGTCGTTAAGTAAACGGGATAAGCGAGCTTAAATACGAGCTTAATCTAGTTTCCATAGTGCGTGTGTCTGTTTGTGTTAGTGTCGAATAAATAGTGCCTAAGTTGTTGAAGCATAATAGGATCGGTTGTCGTACTTATACGCAGTGTGTGGTTTAAAAGTTCTCGACCTGATGTATTTGTATTTTGAAATTTTCAGAAATTTTACCAATTTAATATAAGAATATATTTAATTTGTATAAATGCATTTTGATGTTTTAGTAAATAGATCAGCTTAGAATTGATAATGGTTAAATGGAAAAATAGAGCTAGTTGTCTCTTAAAACTAAATGATAAAGGTCTAAATGAAATCAAACAAAAAATATGTTCTGTTTATGGTGATTAATCCATTATAAACAGAGATGACTCACGTGAAGTATATCCGATTACAACGATCTTTCAAAATTGATTTAGTAGAAACAGTTATACAGGATCTTTCTAGACAACCGTTCGGTAGCAGATCGGGAACTTTTAGATCGTACTAATAGTATCCGTTGTACAGCGACTACAACACAACAACAAACAACTACTATTACTACTCGTGCTGCTGCTGCTGCTGCCGCTTCAGCTACTTCGAGCGCTGCGCCTCCCGCTTCGACGTCGCCGTCGTCGACGACGACTTGTCACCGTCTAGTTGTAAGGAAGACGGATTTTTGGTGATTTAACGACGAAAGCGAGTGACGGATTTTTTGTTTGTTTTTTGTATGTTTCATGAATAATGTTGTAAGCGATAAGACCGAGATTATTTTCGAGAAGCGTTTTGCTTTTTCTTTGTTTTTCATTTTGTGAAGTTTATCGTGAAAACAAAAAGCGGGAACCATCGACCGTCGCGGCGGACAACGTCGACGTGAACGACGCACGACGTCGACCGCCAGCCTACGACGTGCACGTCGCGCCGGACGACGCCGATGCGCAAACTTCTTGTTACATTTAAAATAAAGTTTGTTAATTTGAATGTAAATTTAAGATTTTTTAAGCTTTATGTCCCTAATGTGGCAATTTGTTTGTGAACAGCGCAGTTCTTATCGTCGCGCCGCGTACACTGTCGTGACGTTGCGTCGAGAATGATTTCAACTCCTTTTATATGAACGTGATTTATTGCGCGTTCGTTTCACTTCATTAAAAATTATAATTAGACGGCTTACAATTCGTACGGAGGAAAAAAAAACGCAAAGTAAATACACAATATGACTAATTGTACGAGATAACGCTAATTGCGGCAAATCCGAGACTGAAATATTAAATGGGGCGATATTTCAACATTTGTATGTGTCGAGCAGCGAGTGTCACGGCGCATTCTCATTAAATTACTGACTTGTAAATTAAAACGCGAGCATTTTGTTATTTCTGCAAACATTTTA
Source organism: Acanthacorydalis orientalis (assembly GCA_034766995.1). Taxonomy (NCBI): domain Eukaryota; kingdom Metazoa; phylum Arthropoda; class Insecta; order Megaloptera; family Corydalidae; genus Acanthacorydalis; species Acanthacorydalis orientalis. Next base: position 18,426,661 of record CM068315.1, on the reverse strand, counting down.
ATATTCTAAAGTGCGTACTTTTATATAGCAATGAAATGAAATCACGAAATCCGTTCGCTTTTTAAACGTACATCTGAATACGTACAAACCAACGTGCTGCTACAATGTCTGTTCTATTAAGATTTCGATAACGAGCTTACTAGTTATTAGTCCTTATCAACTACTTAAATAACATAGCAAGTACTCACATTATTCGAAATGAAATCGCATGAATCGTATCATTTCGCGGACAATTAATCACTAACATTTTATTAGGTTGGTGAAAAACTAATTGCGGTTTTTACGTATCGAGTATAAAGACGTATATATCAGTCAATTATGTTTTTGATATTGTGATTAAATCCTTCATCTGTTATTTAGTGATTTAAAAATCTGGTTAAAATTCAGTCAATTTTAGCAACTGCTTTTAATAACTTAAAAGAAAAAGTCACCTGATACAGGTGAATAAATCCACATGAAACAGGTGAACTATTCACTGTGCTTATTAAGACTTAATATATATTTTTATAAATAGAAAATTAATATACCCATATAGAGAATCACCTTTTGCATCTCGAAGGATGCATGCATGCACTTCAGAAGTCACTAATATATTAGGTTGGTGCAAAAATAATTGCAATTTTTACATATCGACTATAAAGACGCACATATCAGTTAAAAATTATATTTATTAATCAAAATAAAGACCACTGTACTGCACACATTTCTCCCAACGGGAAACAAGTTTGTTTATTCCTACAAGATAGAATTCTGGAGTCCTGGAATTAACGAATTCATTGAAAACGCTTTGAGCTGACGCTTGATCTTTGAAAACCTTCTCTCGTAAGAAATTACTCAAATGTTTTAAAAAAAATGGTAAACTGTCGGAGACAGGTCTGGAGAATAAGGTAGGTCAAGTAAGATTTCATAACCCAATTCATTTAATTTTTTTAGTCATTTGTGAGGCGTGTGGTCGGTCGTTGTTGTGAAGAAGAATTGGTCCTCTCAAATTGACTAAAGCTAATCGTAAACGATGCAACTTCTCATGCATTTTTTCAATTTTCTGACAATATTTTTATGTTGTTATTGTTTCACTAGGATTTAAGAAGTTGTAGTGAATGATACCACTTGCTGGCTACCCAACATCCACTGTGATGAACGTTTCCAATTGTTCTAGAGACTCCACTTTTCATCAGATTTGACAATACGATCAAGAAAGGGATTCGTTTAGTTCATACGACATCTATTTATCCAACTTTTTTATTTTTCCAATTACGCTCAAGTGCCAAACAACTGTTGAATGATCAACATTGAGTTCTTCTGACCCCTCTAGAGTTGTTTAACGGGGGTCTGCTTTAATAATGGTTCTTAAATTATTATTGTTTATAACTGAAGGACGTCCACGACCCTCCTTATCATCAAAGGTTTCTTTTCCATTACGACATTTTTGGAACCAGCGTTGAGCTGTATGTTCACTAACTGACTCTTCACAAAAACAAATTTGATATTTCGAACAGTTTTTGTTGTTTTACGTCCCAATTTAAATTCATACAACAAAATCGCGCAAATTTACTTTTTTCCATGACTAATTTAAGAGGTTATATCCAACAATACTAAAGAACGAAAACTAGAAATAAGCTAAAATCAGTAGTACTAATTTCATTGTTTACAATGATGTATCATATGACTATAACAAAATATAACGGTAACTAGAAAACTCATCTCCAAATTTAAAATGATAAAAACCGCAATAATTTTTACACCAACCCAATATTTTATAATTCTATTTACAGAGTTTTACAAAAAAAATCCAATTAAATAAATAAAAGATGATAAATTATTATGAAAACGAAAAATTATTACGAAAAGACATTTTCTTTATTTAAGATTCTTTATGGTATCCTCCTCTCTTACTAAACAACGATGTGAGATGTTACAAAGATTGAAAACTGAATTTTTTTTTCCGAAATCATCCACAGATTTCTCATTACGCTGACTTCGATGATTAAAATTCGGGTATTAATTATTATTTTGATTTTTAGGGATAAAAACCATCAGTCGATACCAAATCTAATGATTACAGGGAATGGATTTAACATGGTAACATAAGACATTTTGCTAAATAACAGCACAACAAACAGCAAGCTTATTGTCACGAAAAATACACCATTCGGCTTTACTGGATTAATTTAAGCCTGACACGTATTATCCGTTGTATAGGGTGTTTAATTACTTTTAGAGAGAAACTCTTATTGACTGTTTATTCTTTTGAAAAAAAGTAACAGGCCTTGCTCGGACGTATACCTTTTTCAATCGAACTTTTAATGGTTATGGCCCAGCCAAACTAATTTAAGCTAGCGATTGCGTTTCATCGGAAGATGAATTTCAAAAACATCATGTTTAATCATCATTTTTTTTAAAAAAAATCAGATATTGGATGCTTCAAACAAATTATATCTATCTGATATTTACTATTCTCATTATTTGAGATTGTGAAAGTGCAAAATAGAAGAGGAAGATCTTATTTATATTCAAATAAAAATTATAATTTAAATTCTATCCTAAGTGACATTTATTCAATCCCTAAATACACTTACTATGAATTATCATATCAATTTAGTTTAAGAATTTTTTCTCACGCTGTACATATATCAAAAAGAAATTCAAACAAATCTTATTTCATTGTACCGAATTACAACAGACATTTTCTTCGATATAAAATCGTTATGTCTTTTCAATGTACTGCTAATCAATTGACAGTTCGTGAAGAGATGATTTTAGAAAACGTGTAACTTTAAAAAAAAATATCCACGGAACTCGCTAATGATCTGCAGTGCAAAAACAAACTGACGTGAATGACATCGCCTCACGAAACAATTTCAAACTTTTCAAATAAATTGGTGTAGGACGAAAAAAAACTTCGCCGAATAATCTGTTATACTTTTATTGCAATTGTCAACAACCATTAACTGTTAAATTTGTATACTGTGTAACGCCGTTCACTGTTCCTTACATTCATATTTTATCACACGTTCTGAAATATCGTTTCGTGATCGCGACGTTGTTTTTTCTGTTTTAATTCAGACACGAATTTAATTTGTTTTTGAAAGATGAAATATAAAATAACTTCAATCAAAAGAAACGCTTTATTCGTTTTTGTATTTAATGGTTTGTTCTCTAAACTAGATCGTGGATATTGACATGAAAATAATGCTATATATATATTAACATTCATACATATGTGATACACATTTGTGTCACATGAGTTCGATTGGATAATTTTGTAGTATTTTTTATGATTAATTCAAATATTTAATCAGATTTTCATGGAGATAAATCTTAAGTTAACAGTTATAAATCTGGTATTCTAAGTAATTTAAATTAATTTTATTTATTCTATTTATTGGAATCAAAAAAAAAAATAATGAATACAGTAGTTAAATCTACACATGTGTAGACAAACCCAGACACAATCATGGAGCGTTCGTTTCGAGTCATAGAATATATTTCTATATATATTTTTTCTGTGAGTGTTATTACACAATTAAAAGTACGCCCGCAGTCGGTTTACTACTTTTACATGAACGGAGATATATAAATCGCGTTTCCACGCCCACATCCAGATAAAACTGCACCGTTATAACACAATTTTCCACATAAATATCAAAGATTGCACGCTCTTAGGCAAGGGTAGACGTATATGCGATGCATTTACATACATTTGTCGTATACACAAATTGCGACAAGAGACGCCGTTAGCTTCTAGTGTTGTTGCTATTATTATGATCGTCGTACACCCCGTGCGGAGCGTTAGATTATTCTCACACAGAACAATTCTAATCTACTACACGGTGTACGTGCGCTGGAAGCATGCTAAACAGCCGAACAAACAGTATGATCGTCGTTGCAATCGTGCCGCGCCGTTCGCCTCATATAAATATTTGCGTATACGGACTATAAACTTGATCGAAACTTATACGGGCCGCGGCTGAGCTCGATTCTTCCACATATAGACGCGATTGTGGATTCCGCGCGCGAACTCCTTCTAAACACTGAACACTTATAAAATTTTGTTACAGCTGTTTCGTTGCTTCGCCAGGAAGACGCCGTTTTAAAATGTTTATCGCCCTAAGTGTATCGTGAATTTAAAATGTCGCACGGCGTTGCGGCTTTCTACTCTTAAAAACACATCACCGCCGAGTGTGTATTAAATGGCGGATGTTTTGCAGACATCTTTGCATGCAAATAAAATTATTTCAAGTGCAATGAAAACATACATAGACGTAGAAAAGCGTTCGCTGTTAAAAACAGATACGAGGGTAGAGTGATAGTTGCCCGTGTTTGACAAGAAAATACAATTCTATTGAGCAAATTCTTTTTTATTTTTAATCTTCCTTCAGCTCGATGCTCTTAGTTCAATGCATTTCCATTTTTTTATCCCTTCAATAGTACGGTTTGTCAAACTCCTCAAAATATGCATTTACAGCAGCGATTTGATACAAATTTTTACCTCCGAGTCATTTCTTCAAGTTTGGAAACAGGAAAAAGTTACACGGTACGAAATCTGGAGAATAGAGTGGATGTGAAAGAAATTCGTAGTGCAATTCATGCAATTTTGCCATCGAAATTGTTGATTTGTGTGCCGGAGTAATACAGTGATGAAAGAGCACTTTTTTCTTTGCCAAATGAAGACGTTTTTAATTAATTTTATCACTAATCCTGTTCAGTAATGATTCATAGTAGGCTACATTATTGTTTTCCCTTTTTTCAGGTTAGTCGAATAGTGATATTCGATGAACATGCCAGAAAACAGTCGCCATAACATTCTCAACTGATGCAATAATTTTGCCTTATTTGGTGCACGTCCACCAGGAGAAGTCCATTGTTTTGACTGCTCTTTCATTTCAGGTATATGGCGATGGATCTATGTTTCATCAATGGTTATGTGTCGATGCACAAATTCAAGTTGATTACGTTTAAATATAGTTAAACACTCCCTTGAAATGTTCATTCGATTGGGTTTTTGGTCGATTGTGAGAAAACGCGACACCTATCTGGTAGGTAGCTTTTTCATATGCAAATGTCCATGTAAGATGTTCTGTACATGTTCATTTCAGATGCCTACTATTTCAACTCTCTCATATACTTTGATTCTACGATCATTTAAAACAATGTCATGGATTTTTCCAATCATCATTTTAGTAGTCAAGTCAATTTGATGATCTGCATGTTCTTCGTGACAAACGCTTATAACGACCACGTTTAAATTCATTGAACAAATATTTGACGGTCGTCATCGAAGGTGCAGAGTATCTGCAGACAGCATGTTACTTTTCTTTAATTTCTGCACACATTTTCTCATCCAAAATCAGAAATCTATTCACTGACCGACACTAATTTTTTTCCATAGTTAAACAAGAGCAACAGTTGTTTACTTTGAATGACTGTCGAAACTAAGATAATTAATGTATTGTACTCAAACTTTGACAGCAGTAATTTGAAATATAATGCTGTTAAAAGATATTGCAGCTTGATACCGGTGGTGCCATCCCTTATCAAATACGGGTAATTATCGCTCTATCCTCGTATTTTCCACAAATAATATTAAAGCTAAAAATTAAACAAGTCGTAAATAATATATATATATATCTAATTTATCTTTCGAAAAATGAAATACGATCGCTACAGAAATAAATTAGTCGAAAAAAGTACTCTAATGTAAGAAAATGCAGATAGTTTTGATTTACACATGCGATAAAATATATTTTCTATAAACAAGACTAACAATACATAATATTTTGTATCCAGAATATATACATAAAAAAACAGTTTTATTTGAAAAAAATGAAGAATTTTCCAATAGCAATTGAAAAATAACGAAAGGAATTTTTATTTAGTTATCGACTACAATGAAACGTGGCCCAATAAAACCCATTTAAATTCAATGATACAAACATATATTTAATACTGATAACAGTACATACTTAAAATAGTACAAATTGTTAATTGATTTGTAGTTTACAAAAATTTCGAATGTATTTTTTCCAAATTGGAAACAATTCTGAGTACTTATTCAGAATGTTAAATGTTTAACGTTTATATTTCTCCACGTTTTCAAATATACAATTGTGAAAAATAAACAAATTCAAATTCAATCATTTATATTCCTAATTTATGAAAAAAAATTATTACATTTAAACTGAAACTATTTCTTTTTTAAAAAAAATAAACATGTAAATACATTTAAATTTAATTTCGTTTTATAAGGGATCCATTGTTTTATAAAATAAATATGTAATTTTATTATTAAACATATTCATAGTTTTAGTTTAATTAATACAAAAAAGTGCTGTAAAGAAATGCGAATTGTTAATATATAATTCCAGTCTGATTGATATTAAAAAGCATTACTAATTGTATGTTAGTCGGTAATAATAAAATATTTCTGATTTAAATGTTTTATAATAGAAAAAGTTTAGAAAATGAAAAATATCAAAAAACACAAGAAATAAATTTCGATTTAAATAAAAAAATATGCAAATTATTCGATTCAAAATTCGATTATTCTCTAATCGATCTGTAATATAAAATCTAATCAACGTCAATATTATATCGAAAAAAATTATATATTTTTTACACGTGAAAAAATACATTAAAATTTTCATTAAGATCTAAATACTTCCGGGACGTGATCGAAGGACACAGAGTTCAGTATAATAATACAACCGTACTTTAATGATTAATTACATCATGTGCTGAAATGGGCGGATTGTTGGCCACTAATTAAGTACTACAATACGTCAGCTCAATAAAATTATTCACGGAATATAAGATTCGCACAACGGTTTGTATTTTCTTCCATTTCTTTAAAAAGTTTTACACTATTCTCGAAGATTATTTATTGAAAGGCATATTCAATTTTGAACAATTTGAAAAATTTTACAAAACTCTGTTAAATTTTGTAAGAACTTAACTTTTTTGAAAATGTTTCGATTAAATCATTGTTCATTCTATATCGCTTTGAGATATTTAAATTATATATATGTAAATGTATCCATGTGTTTCAATGTAAATAATACAAGAACTATGTTAAATAGTTATGCTAATTGTTAATTAACCGATTCGTTTTGAATTCTCTTTCGAACTCAGTGTAAAACTTTAAATCGAATCGTACAAACTAAAGAATTTAATTTCCAGTGAAGGAACAACTTCGTACGTTGAGCAAACTAAAAACAATAAAATTAATTAGAGATATCGGTTTTCAATAAACCGACGTCAAAGGAAGACGACGAAACGAAGGAAAAAATCATCTGAGTCTGAATACACTAGAATAATAATAAAAACTAGACAAGTCCAATTTGTACACAGTACGACGTCGTGTTTGTACACATCTCGCCACAATGGGCTCGGTTCTCATTAACTTTCTGTACTTCTAGTGCAAGCTCGACCCCGTCTTCATTGTCCTGTTGCTGATTAGGCTTGTGGCTTCCGAGTAAAGTGACATTGCTCGTTAGATGCGATGCTCCACCACGCCACACGGACCCGGCCAAGTGGTCATCGTAGGAACTCTAAGTAGCCGTATCGTGTTTTCGTTCTATCCAGTGTTCAACGGAAAGAACTCGTCGCAGCAAAATTAAAATTGCATGAATGTACATCGACTGTACATTCAATGTTACTCGCTCAGTTAACAATGTTTACAAATGTTAAAAGTTTGTTAAGAATTGAAAACAATGAAACATTTTTAGATTCGAAATTAAATATGGCTATAACTTGAAGAAGTAACTTTACTGAAACATTTGCAGATGGTTTGTATCACTTATACAACAGAAGTCATTAATATTCTAAGATGACGAATGACTTTACAATAATTATGTTTTTAACAGTACGAGATCTTTCAATTGCCCTTAGACTGTTTTTGATAAAGTGAATTATTTATTTCCTCTGTTCTTTTTGTATCATATCTAATAACATTTTTAAACAAGATTCAAACATTTTTAGTTATGACATTGTTTTATTCATATAGAATAACTTAAAAGTAATATTAGTTATATTCCAAAACTTTTATTTAAATTAAAGTACTTTAAGAAATATTCCAAATTAAATTCTTCTAGTTGATTGGACTATAAAAAAAAGTTTTTTTTATTATATTTATATATATATACACCATATTTAAGTATGCAGTACTTAAAAAAGTATATAGATCATCCAAAGAGGGCATGTGTAACGTTTCACTGTCACGCTAAGAAGATAACTTTTTTTGTACGACTAACATAAAACGTCGCAATACATTGAATGCACTGTTTAAAATTATACAGATTGTTTTATATATATATATATATATATATATATATATATATATATATATATATAAAGACATTGTTAAACAGCGGCTGGACTGATACTCACGATTTTTGATTTTTACTAGGTCTATTTTCATAGATAGAAATTAGAACACAATATTAGATATAAAAAAAACTATATAGCGGCGAGCGACTTCGAAACCTAAAACATGTGCGCACTGAAATACACGCGAGAGAATATTACAACGACATGACGAATGCTGCTTATTATTAAAGTATTTTACGCTTTTTATATCTGACATTTTTTCGGTGTCGACGATTCATTTTATTCTGTATAACGTGATTATGGCCACGTGTTGGTTTATAAGCTCGATTTTATTATTTTATAATATTAAAAATGGAATCGGTATCGGAATTTTACGACGATCGATGGGATGTTAAATAATTATATCATATCAATGTATATATATATATATATACATATATATATATATATATATACATATATATATACATACATATATATATATATATACATATATATACATATATATATATACATATATATATATATACATATATATATACATATATATATATATATATATACATATATATATATATATACATATATATATATATATATATATATATAATAATAATAATAATAATTTTTATAATAAACCGTTCAGAAGTTGCGCGTGTACATATCATAAAAATGGCATATAACACAACAGACTTTTGTTATCTTAATATTATCGTTTGTTGGTATTAATAAACGAAATGAGCTATAAAAAAACCTACAAACGTAAACGAACCACACTATCTCGCATAACCATCACTTACTGACACATATTCGTGAGAACATTGATTCATAACAGGTCACGCCGCGTTTGTGTGTAAAAACGAACACTGCGACCAGTTTATGATAAATAAGAAAATCGAAACAGAGTGTGACTCGGTGCACGGTGTGAAAAGCGATTATAATAATTATACGAAACGCACACAAACACAACAGACACTGTTATTAGTGTAAATATCTGAGACAACAAAAGCTTTGGCGTGGGCCACTGCCGGCCGGTCGGTCCGTCGGACGACCGATACTCGACAAATACGTCATCAACCCCTAGAAACCGAACGCTGAACTGTACACAGAGAAGATAGAAAGGTTCAGTGAATCGTGGATAATTAAGACCAAACCCATCACGAGCAAAGATCACGTAGGCCGTGCCGAAGAATGAAGCGGCGGCGATGCGGAGGAGGAATAGGATCTCTGTAACAGACGGTCTCGGCGTCGAATCCGCGTCATCCCTCTCGGCCACCCCCTCGACGAGAACGCGCAGACAGGCGGCCGAGCAAGTAAGCGAGCGAGTCGGTGAGTAAGTAAGCGAGTGAATGAGTGAGTGAGCGAGCGAGAGAGTGAACGAACGAACGGGAGAGCGGCGTGGCCCCCTCGTTTTCGACAGTGGCATTCCCGAAGACAAAACTCGATAGTATCCACTGCTAACTTTACAAATTGTATTTTCTTGTTTCAGTCCCTATCGCATTTCGCGTCGAACTAAGACGTACGTCGGCGTTATGTTTGTTTCTGGATGTTGTTTAGGGAAATGGGACGGAGGCAGGCGCGCGATTGTGTCGGATTGATTCTCGGAAAGAGGTAGCATCTGGTCGCGCCGCTGCGGAACGGTTCGGAATTGTATGAACTCTCGCCATGTTTCGGGTAAAAGATGATAAGCGCGATTTGGTCGAATGAAAGTCTCGAGCATGTACATTTAATAATGCATGCATGATTGTGCTACAAGCGACCGAGCAACAGGAACGGGTGTGGGACGAGTGATGTTCAAGAAAAGGGGAAAAACACATTTCGGATGGGTCCTCACATAAAAAGAAGGTCGGGCGCAGCGAAGTCATGTAGAAGGTATAAATGACGAGATATAGTTGTTATATTTTCAGGGAGGTGTGTCATCGATGTAAATCACCAATCAATAACACATTGTATTGTAAAGAACGCTATAGTTACAATCTCGAAAATAGGTTTTATAAAAAAATATTAATCTGGCAAAACTCCACCAGAACAATTTTCAAATGAGAGGTTATTCATAACTAAACATGAATGAATCACATCAATGAAAAAAGATACTATTTATATATATATATATATATATATATATATATATATATATATATATATATATATAAAGAGAGAGAGAATACATTAATTTGATCTCAATTATGTTTTTGATATTGTGATGAAATCCTTCATCTATTATTTAGTGATTTAAAAATCTGGTCAAAATTCAATCAATTTTAGCAACTTGTTTTAATAACTTAAAAGAAAAAGTCACCTGATGAAGATAAATAAATCCACACGAAACGGGTGAATTATTCACTGTGCTTATTAAGACTTAATATACATTTTTATAATTAAAAAATAAATATAACCATATTATTATTTATTAGCCAAATAAAGACCATTGGCCTGCAAATATTTTTTAAAACGAGAAACAAGTTTGTTTATTCCTACAAGATAGAACTCTGGAGTCCTGGAATTAACGAATTCATCTCACTCGAATTCAAGCACTGAATTCAAGCTCTTTGACCTGATGATCCATGAAAACCTTCGCTCTAAGGAACTTACTCAAATGTTTAAAAAAATGATAAACGGTCGGAAATAGAACTGAAGAATAAGGTGGGTGAGGTAAGGTTTGATAACCCAGCTCATTTAATTTTTTTAAAGTCAATTGTGAGACGTGTGGTTGGGCATTGTTATGAAGAAGAATTGATCCTCTCAGATTGACTAATGCTGGCCGTAAACGATTCAACTTCTCATGCTTATTTTGGAATTTCCTGACAATATTTTTGCGCTGTTATTTTTTTACCAGGATTTAAGAAGTTGTAGTGAATGATGCTACTTGCCGGGTACCAAACAGTGAGCATAATAATTTTTTCATGAAACTTCGGTTTAAGAAACTGTTTTGATGCTTTTCCTTGGTCGGTCTACTGTGAAGAACTTTTCCGACTGTTGTAGAGCATCTCCTTTTCATCAGATGTGACAGTGCGATCAAGAAAGGGATCATTTTTGTTAAGCAAAAGAAGCGCTGAGCAGACTTCATACCGCTGAATTACTTTATCTTTGTTAGTAAATACGGCACCCATTTATTCAGCTTTTTTGTTTTTCCAATTAAGCTCAAATTTCAAATAACTGTTGAATGATCAACATTGAGTTCTTCTACCACCTCTCGAGTTATTTTACGGGGGTCCGCTTCAATAATGATTCTTAATTCATTATTGTCTATAGCTGAAGGACATCCACGAACGTGACATCCTCATCATCAAGGCTTTCGTCTCCATTACGAAATTTTAGGAACCAGTGCTGAGCTGCATGTTCACTAATCGACTCTTCGCCAAAAACGAATTTGAAATTTCGAGCAGTTTCTATTGCTTCACGTCCCAATTTAAACTCATACAACAAAATAGTGTGAATTTGATTCTTTCCGTAACTAATTTGAGAGTTTATATCCAACAATACTGAAGAATAAAAACAACAGACATAAACTGAAATCAGTATTGCTAATTCCATTGTTTACATTGATATATCTCATGACTATAATAGAAGGTAACAGTAACTAGAAAAATCGACTCCGAACTTAAAATGATAAAAACCTCAATTATTTTTGCATCAACCTAAAATAGATAATAAATTAAAAACAGATATAATCGTTCATGCTTTTTCTTAAATTGTAAAACAATTTGAAAACCTATCAACTAATATATAAAAAGATAGGACTATCCGATTAATAAAAACAATTATTTAGAAGATTTTAAGAGAAATATTCAAAAGTTTAAATAATCGCGTTGTCGAAAAACTCGAACCATATAAAACAATGCCATATTTTACAAAAGTTTATGAAGTCGATATTGTATATCGAAAAATATTTAATTATTGTTTCAACGTACTATTGAATATATCTTATACTTACATACATACGTACATACATATATATATATATATATATATATATATACATGTGTGTGTGTAGAAATGTAATAAAATATGTTCATGTTTCGGCTAAATTTCACTTCTGTTTGTTGTAATAACGTAGAAAATACGAACGAAAAGTGTGTATCTCACAATTTGTTCCAGCCAGTCTGTTCGCAAATTCAATCCAACTCGTTGATAAATTGTTTTCTATTGTATCGTGCCCGGCGAAAAGTAAAATTTGTTTTCAGGCGGATAGCATTAAAGGGAATACGTTACTATGGCGCTCTCCAGTCGCCTATCAATAGCAAATATAACGTTTTCACCTTCACGTTACATTTCCGTTTGCGCGTGTGTATTTTTTCCTCGTCAGTTATTACATCGAGAATATTGTAGATTTTCGTAAATTATTGTAAAACTGTAAATCAGTCGTATCATTTACGATCGAATTTATTACATCTGTAGGTAGTAAAATCCTTAAGTGCCCTCCGAGTAATTATGTTTATCGCCTGATCGAATCAAATATCTGTTCTTCGATTCATTGATAAATGTAATTCTTTAACATGTTTCCTCTCGAATTATTTTAGATTGATTTATTAAGTATTCATTTATGAAAAAATACACATGTTTTATACAATATACATATTTGTAATTACCAGAAGCTAAAAAAAATAAGTATTAAAATATTTCAATTTTACAGATATTTAAAAAATTTCCTCGGTTTACCATCGATTTGCGCCTATTTATTAAATTATATCCCATCGATTTTTTATATAAACGTTTCACGACTAAGTTTAATACGTACTGAAAATTCTTTCTGTTTTAATAATTTCAAATTTCTGTTTATTAAAAATAAAATTGAAAAGTCGATTACATTACTTAGCCTTAAATCTGCTATCAATGAATATCTGCCATTGTTTCCAATTTGAATTGTAGACGAAAATGCATTAATATTACATGTTGTGAATTAAAGTAGAAATACATTTTATAAATACTTTATTATTATTTGAATAAATAATAAAAACGACAATATATAAATTGCAAATTATAAAAAAAATATATATAATAATTAATACTGTTTGTTCCATCATGTTGTTTTATAGATAAATTGGAAATTTATTACTCGATTTGTGTTCGTATTTATATACAGACTCACACATACACACACATACATATATATATATATATATATATATATATATATATATATATATATATATATATACAAATTTGTGTGTATGTGCGTTTCTGTCATGATTTTAATATTATAATTATACGTGAAATGTCATTTAGATTCGTATCGACAATCACGCATAATCAACCTGATTCAGTTTTATTACTCATTATACTTTGAATAATTATTTTTATGTACATCTCATGGGTAACGTTTTAAACAAGTTTTATAACGAAATTCTGAGAAAAGCGAATGTTAAAAGAACATTTCCGATCGACGTTTCCGAGATTAAGTCGAATATACACACAAACCACGCACACAAATATAACGCCACACATGCACGTCTAATCGCGTCGACACGCATTTAACGCCGTTAAAATTGCACGTACGGATAATTATGCATGTATATGTTTGTATATTGGATTAGGTGTCTTACGGGTCTAATTTTCCAAATACTAAAATAAACAAATATCATTCGTGTCGATTAAATCTCTAGGGAGATATATCCGTAGAAGGGGCCCCTGATCTCTTCAGTTATTGTTCGCATCGTTGAAGCTTTCATTATGATTTCTTGTCAGTATTATTGTTTTAATACTCGAAGGGTGGTTCTTTCAAGATTTCACCCATGTTGTATGTGAAATGTGCAGATTTTTTTATAATTATAATTAAATTTCTGTCGGAGTCGAAGGAAATTTTCAGTTCGACAAACATCACACAGAAATATTAAATATTAAAATACCATTTGCATTATAATATTATCCATGTTTCACTATACCTTTTATATTTTCTTTTTCTGCTTTCATTGGGTGTACAAATTAATTCGATGCCTTTTTTTATAAAAAAATGAATGTTAATTTATACAAAAATGGAATACGAAACATTTTCAATCCTTAAAATATCCACTATTATTTTGTATAATTTTTCTTCATCTGTTGAGTAACTGACGAATCCCTTGTCGAAAAAAATATTACGGATTTGAGTAGACGAAGTCGTCAATGTATTTTCGGACCTGTTCCACTGTGTTAAAATGGATATCAGCCAGGTGATGCTGGAGTGACCGGAACAGGTCATAATCTAATGAGATTAGGTCTGGTGATAACGCCGCATAAGGGAGAACTTCCCAACCCAACGAACAAATACGTCTTTGATCACTTTTGTGATGTACGACCGAGTGTTATCGTGCTGCAAAATGGCTAGCTGTTTCCTCGCAGGTGAATGGTCATTTCTCTCTAATTCATCATTCAAACACGTGAATTGTTGTTCCTAACGCTCTAAATTTACAGTTTGACCAGGTTCAAGTAATTCATAATACACCACACACTTAATGTCACACAATAACACATTTTTGGCATGAATAGTTGGTTTTAGAATCGATATTGATGATTCACCGAGCGTAACACATGATTTTTTGCTATTAGGATTGTCATACAAAGCATATTTTTATGATGGTTATAAATTTATGCAAAAAATCTTTCTTTTTGAATCTTGTGAGCGAGTGCATAGCCGTATCGCATCTTCTTTCTTTGTTTTCCGGGTTTCACTCATGCGGAATCCATCGATTTAGATTTTGAATTTTTCCCAGCCGATGTAGACGATAGAATATCGTTTTTTGGGTAACTTCGAGTTGTTCAGCAAGTTTCTGGTTAGTTTGAGCTGAGTTTTTACTTAAAAGCTACTCAAGCTCCTCGTCTTCAATTTTTTCGGTTGTCCGGGATTTTCTCGATCAGAAAGATAAAAATCACCACTTCGTAATTTTTGAACCCATTTTTACATATTTTATGCAACAAAGCACCTTCCTTCGAAGCTTAACAAATCCTTTCAGCAACTTCGGCAGCATTTTTTTCAACCGGAATGCAACAACTATGCAATGCCTAAAATGTTACATTTCGGACGTCATCGTGATCACTACTGTTTTGTGAGGTTATGCCAATTACTTGTCCAAGATATGTAATCTTTTTAAATCTTAAGATTTGTAGCTCAAAATTCTTAAACGATGAGAAAATATTTTGATTTAAAACAGTAGTATGACTGATTTAATTTAAAAGGCATTTAAATTATTTTTTAAACCTTATATATATATATATATATATATATATATATATATACATATATGTATTAACTTAAAATAAAGATAACATAAGTAGTGAATTTTTATCTTAAGATATATCATTCACCATGATAAAAAATATTGTAATTAAATCTTATAAAAGTTTAAAATTTACAATGTCAATAATTAAGAATTGTAATTCTATAGCGAAAGAATGCATTCATTTGTGTTTAATAAGGTAATTACTTGAGTACTCTAGTACTTTATAGAATCTATTTTTTTATTCTTCTGAACTTTTCGCTCTGAAGATGATAGCTTATTATCGAAGTTAATCAACATTAAAAAATGATTGATAATGACTGAACATTTTTGACGAGAACAGCTTTTTGTGGTTTAAAGAGTAAGGAATTAATTCATTTGTGAAATCTACATTCTGTTTTTAAAACGTGAGACACTAGACTAATTTAGAGAAAAAACGCACGTCTCGTAGACACTTCAGATTAGATGGTACTAATAAAATGATAAAAGAAGTCAAGTGGAAAAGATTATTAACGAAAAGAAATTTCGCAATTTTAGTTTATATTTTGAATCATTTGAAAGATGAGTATCCAGCATGGAACAAACTGAATCAAAGATTAGTTTATTCTCTCTTTTAAGGAAAGAAGATCGATCATACACTAAATTTAGTTTATAAATATTCTGTCTTTCTTAAATGTATTCGATTTGTCAACAGTAAGATTTTTTAATTTTCATTCAAAATTAGATACATGTTAAATGATATGATTTATTGTAAAAAATACCACATTTTTGTTATTGTCAGTAATATTTTGAAAGTATCGTCTCGGATGATATTTACGGACGAAGTTGTTCATTTTGTATAAATGGTGAAAAATATTCAATTTAAATTATCACGAGTATGCGAAGGAGGTTGTCAAATTCATTCCGAATGAAAAAGTATATTTTAACGTACACCAGATGATGAATATCAAAAATAAAAAAAATCCAGTGTATACACAAATGGCATAAAATAATATTTGACAATTATTTCATATTTAAAAATTATATATACGCCCCACTCGTTATTACATACACACACATTTGGAAAGCTGTCTCTGGTGACACTGTATGAAAAAAAAAAACAAAGAAAATTAGACATGAATTGATTACCGCTCTTTGTACATAAAAGAGGAGAGATATGAACATATTTTTAAAAGCTTCATCCTGATACCGTCCACTAATATAATCAGTCAACATAACATTATCCCATTTCAACTGGAGTGCGAGCCTCTGTCAAAGAAATGAAATAACATTGTTCGTGCGTTCCCGTTCGAATCTGTGTGTGTTCGTGTGTATGTGTTTGGATGCGGCGTCGTCATCACGGGAACGCAGGGTCGTAGGATAGCTTTGCGTAATGACACAGGACTTGACACTTGTTGTGGTATGTTTCATTTGTTTTGTTGGAAGCAGTGGACGGTCGTTCGTGAGGCCGCCACCCCACTGCACTGACAATAATTCCTGTTTGTAACGCGGCGAACTTAAATGGAGACTGATATGACTTGCGAGGTTACCCGTCGCATATATCTCTTACATTATTGTAGTGGATTTGGATGAATAAAGTTTCAGATTTTTTACTCGAACTCGTACTGAGGCAATAGATTATTTCTGTTTTATTTACTGTGCGACTGTGGTGCGGTTGTCGTTTCTCTACTGCTCGACAAGTGTTTATTAAACGATTTGATTTGTTGGCGAATTAAAAACATTAGATAAATTCGGTGTTTTTCATATCTCAGAAACTGAATTTAAACTTTTTTGCACATGTTTTAATTGGAAATGTTCGTACAGTCGAATAAATTTATTAACAGTTAATTATAAAATTTATTGAATTCAATTTGTTCAATCCAAACATTTTTATAATGATTCAAGATCGATTTTTAGTTCTATTTAATAATAATTTGTTAGTTTATGGACACTTTAATAATAAACTTGAATTGTATACATCATCTACAGTTTTAAAAAATGATGTACTTAATAAATATTTGCATGTTAAAAATATTTTACATTTTCATATACTTTCAGTAAATTATTCAATAACTACAAAAAATACAAATGTTTATACTAGAAGAAAATATTACTTTAGTGTATCAATTTGTATCTAAAAACTGTTTTCTTCATACAGATCGTTTCTACGAATCGAAACGATACAATTCCTCATTTCATCCACTCGCTCAAATTATCCGAACACTGGTATCGAAAAGTTGATACATGTAGAGAGTGCAAAAAAAGTACAAAGTGGCGGGTCGAATTCGATAAACAGACGCATTGTGTTTTTTTTTCATTCTAATTCAGTGGCCAGCAAATACCAACAGCAGTCAAAGTAACAACGAACGACAAGAAGTAAACGTGCGGTGTATGTGAAGAGTCAGTGTAGACATGATGAGGATTGAAGAGGGTACAAGCGTTGCTAACGCACAGGACGAGATTGAGCGTGATGGTCTCGTTGTCGGGTCAAATGAAAGTGTTGGTCGGAATTACAAAGAAGAGTGAACATGGATAGAAGAAGCGAACGAAACTCTAACCGCTGCTGCATGATGTAGACAGGATTGTTTCAGTATGTGCGTGTGTGTTTGCGAAGAAGGCAAATGTAAATCGAGAATAATCAAATGGGTGCGAATATTTAAATATTCTCCTTCGAATGGATTACATACGAGAAACGCGATGATTCGATCGAAATGTCTATTTATTTACATGGCGAATGTTTTTAAAATTAGTCCGTTTAATTTCGTATTAAAAAGAGCACAGACGCACTACTAATAAAACTTAATGTTGTTGTTAATTTGTAAACACTAAATATTTCATTAGGGTCGAAATGTACTTTATTTGTTAAAATATATTATTTTTATATGAAATTGCGCTTCACACAGTTTTAATAACTGTTTGTAGGAATATTAGAGATTAAAAATGAACAATGTTAACGTGAACGTAATTTAAATGTCGTCATATTTATTTGCGTGCCATGTTTATTACTGATGGAATTTCACTGGACATATTTCATGAAATAAAACTGTACGTATATGAATATAATATAATAATAAACGTACATATTTTATTTCTAGTTAGAAACAATTCCATTTTAATAAACTAGCTCATTTCATTTATTTGTCTCTTTTTTGTTCTTAGTTAATATAAAACTAGCAGAGCAGTTTTTTTTCTTTATCTTGCATACAATATTTTATTACTGTATGTTATATTTATTATTAAAAGAAGTTTCTCTGTAAAGAAATATACACATTTTCATTTGGAAATTTAATGAAAAAGTAGATATTGCTCCACTGCATTCTTTTTAATTGTTCTTATTATTTAAAAAAATAAGAACATGGGATAAATTTGTGCGATATTAATTTTATTAGAAAGATAGTGAAATATCAAAATTTGATCTGATCTAGAATTAAAAATATAAATGATATTTTCTATCTTCTCTATCGCATCAGTATTTTAATTAAAACAAGCTAGCGGTATAATCATCTAACTGCAAATGTGTCCCGACTAGTTATTCGAGAAGAAAGCTACCACTTAATTTTAAAAACGTGACAAAACCGAGACGCAGCGATCCTCGTGCAACAATTCCAAATTTAATACGTGCTCTTAAAGCGACGACTAGACAATTTTTCACGACCTCATCATAGTTTATTAGAATGGAAGTGTCTTGAAAAGTTGTGACAGCATATACCTCCGTATGTCATCGTCTTCAGTGTGCCCTCATATTCATAAAACGGCATTAATGTTAGATAAAATGAGCAGCTAGTTAGCAGTTGACATATAAATGCATCCACGCTGTCAACACTCGTTGGTCGTGAGGGAAACGTCAAGCTAATTCCGGAAGCACCGAGGGGACTGAAACTGCATTCCTTTAAGTACAAGAACGTCAGCTGAATAGTTAGAGGGTTCGACAGAAATAGTTGTTATGTTTTGTACATAAAAAAATGTGCTCGTGAATTGTGTTTTTGTATAAATTATTTACATGTTTGAAAAATATGATTTCATTAAAACATCTATCAAATTATCATGTTTAATGAAAAAGTAATACATACATCTGCCATTTAATATAATTGCGATACGGATAATTTATATCTTAACCCTAATTTTAAATCTTGATTTTTTCATTCGTATAGTTATAAATAAAAAGAACATGAACGAATCGATTTAGTACCAACCCCAAAAGATAAAAAAACGAAACACCACACATTCGTGCTCTTCATTACACGAGCAGAGAATAGGATCTTACGATTTCGGTGAGTTGTCAAGCGACCACGCAGACTACTCACTCCTGGGATTACTCTCAGACGTCTCTGAGAGAAAATATACAGATCTCGACTCGTAGTTTTTTCCGTCCTCCGTCAAAAATCTGACTCACTTCGTTCTCATTCCTCTAAAATAAACACTAAATGTTTAAAATGCGGTGTGGAGAACGTGAGAGAACGTTTTGATGGCGGGCGAAAATAGTAGTGGGAATTAAAGAGAATGTTCCTGTGGTGCGCAAAGAGAATTTCGAGAAATGTTTACATTTATTGCACCGGAATATATGTATGTGTTTATGGGCAATAAAATCATAGTTTAAATTTTGTTATAACGCTGTTTACTAATTTTCAAGTCGACGTATTTTTCGTATTAATAGAAATTGTGTCAATCAAATTTGTTGTTGTTATTGTTTTTTTTTATATATATATTGAAATCCTCGCTATTTTTTAAAATCGCTAAACTACTAAATTTGATATGATACTTACAATTATTATCATTATTTGATTCAGATTAAAATCAATGAATTTTTAAAACCTAATTAGAAGTTTGTTTTAAAATAATTTAATTAATGAATACAGAATATCTGAGTGTAAATTTGAATTACGGTTAAGTAGATATTTTCGTACAAACATATGCGAAAACTATTAAAATTTTATTTACGCCACAATTGTATCTCGAAGTAAAACATATTTAATTACTGTAATTGCAAAATATGCATCGCAACAGTGCATTCAAGCAGAGTTAATAATTCCAACTCAGTTTCCTTGATACATTGCATTTGAAGTTATTGACTAAACACACTGTATCGTACGTTATGGTTAGCACGACTGCAATGAAATGTTTAATACTGTCGTCGTCCTCATTGTCTTCTTTATCCTTGCCGGTGTATCGGTGGTAACGCTGCTGTTAGCGGCGGAGGTGCTGACGGCTGCGTTGCTGCTGCTGTTATTGCCATTGAGATGTACGCAGACCGCGTGATGTTTCCTCAAGCATTTTTGATTTTAGCTACAACTGTTTTACACCACAATGAACTCGGCACGACGTTGAGATGTGACAGCAGAACATGAAACAAATCTAGCGAGCTGCGCTATTATGACACATCTCTCATAAAAGAGCACCCGAGGCGGAAAATAAGAACGAGACGGATTTGATTTAAATAAATCGTCAGTGTCGACGTCGACAACGCCGCCACCCGCGGCAGCGCATCCTCTCTGTGAACTAAACGACGATGATGGCTTTATTACATACATCCATACGGATGTTTGTACGAGTGTACAAATGTGTGTATATATGTATATATATATAAATATATATATATATATATATATATATATATATATATATATATATATATATATATATATTGAATGAAAATTATTATTTGTGAAATATTAATAAGAGAGATCGAATCTGAGCGAAAATAATTAAAATTTATAATTAAATTGTCTATTGTACAGACAAAAAAGGCATTAGTTACAATAAAAGAGTAAGTTCTCGTTTTAACATGCGGGAATTCAAAACATTCCAGGCGTTAGTCTCAATGAAATATTCCCTAACTCACTTTTTATATTTTTCCTATTAATTTTAAACACAGATTGTTATTTCCACACCAAGAATCAAATTTCCATACAAGAAGAATTTACGATTGATCCGATACACGCTGGTCTCGCAGATACAACGCCGACAAATCCTTGCAGGTACGAGCGGTGTCGCGCATCCATTTTATTTTACACAGAATGGCTCCGGTCTCTGTTTATTCAACTCGAATCGATTCCGGTTGCACTGCACCTACAGGCCTATAGGTCGTCTCGTAAACATGTACATATTGTTATTACTACAATGCCGCGCGCGATGTGTACAATTTTCTCCCGATACAGTTCGTTTTTATTTTTCTAAACATATGTAGTCGTTTTTTATACTGAAATAAAATATAACATAAAGCTGGCCGCAATGCCTCCGGCTTTATGATCCGTGCATATGCCCATAACGCCTTAAATGTTCGACGTTACAGTTTCCGATCAAAAACTTTCCACATAAAAATCATATTATATGAAAAGTAGGCAATCGACTGCCAATGTTTCGTATGTTTCGTCGAATAGTTTCACATATTGCGTCTAATAACAATATAGCTGGTTTTTTATGCGACCCCGTACAGTGTTTGTAATGTGTTTTCCAGTAAATTGATCGGATCGAAATATATTTTCATCAGCTCGAGATACACTCGAATTATGTTTAATACTGATCCTTAAATCACATTTGTTAGAATAGTTTCTTTAGTCCTGTGCAAATATCTTATACATACATACATATATATATATATATATATATATATATATATATATATATATGTATATGTGTGTGTGTGTATATGTATGTATTTAAAAAATCAATTCTTATTTAAGTTTAGAATATTGATAATACAATTATCACTTTAATAATCATTTGATTTGAGCGATTTATTAAAAAAATGACAACTGATTATTGATGATTTAAATTAATAACAAATCAGATTTTATTTTATAAATAAATTATTTTTTAGGATTGCAGTTGTTAGACAAGAATATTTGAATTTAGTATCACATTTATAAGAGGAAGAGTTTCTAATTTCACAAATAAATGTCCAATCCACAAACCGAAACGACCCGTTTCTGAAACGATTAATCACTAGCGATGAAAAATGGATCATCTAAAATAAGGTAGATCGAAAAAGTTCTTGATGGAAATAAAATAAGACTCTTTTAACCATTCCAAAAGCGGGTCTTTATCCGAAGAAGATGATGTGTTTCTTGTAGGATTGGAATGGTGTTGTGTATTACAAGCTTTTTCCAAAATGATAAATTTAGAGAAATATTGTGCTCAATTGAACCAATTAGGGGCGGAAATCGAAAGAGTCCAGAATTGGCTAATCCGTAGGGTATCATTTTCCACCAAGATAACGCTAGACCTCACGTCTGTTTATAGACCTGGTAGAAAGTGGTACAGTTTGGCTGGAACGTCTTACCTCACCCGTCATATTTACGTGATCTTGCCCCTTCAGATTACCATTTGATTCGGTTCCTACAGAATTCCCTTAATAGAAAAAACTTCATTTCCCTGGAGGCCTGCAGAAACCACCTGGATCAATTCAACGCCAGAATGACAATTTCTGGGAGGATGGAATTATGAAACTACGTGAAAGATATCGAAAAGTGGTATATCAAAATGGAACATATGTATTAGAATAAATATATGTACAAATAAGTAAACAATTCCTTTGAATTTCATCTTAAAAACGCTAGTAATTTTTGTTCCAACCCAATAAAAAAATTTATTTAATAAACACAATGAAATTTCACTTATACATATACTTAATGAACAGATTTAATCACATCATCATTTCTACGGAAACTCTTTTCTTCTAAAAAAAATTTCAATGATCCAAAGTAATAAGCACTGTCTAGAATGAAACAGACTTTTCATTATTGGCACTGTTCGTTTTGATACCACTTCTGACTGCAATTTTTTATTTAATAAATTATAATAATACTCCATATTAATAGTTTTGTGGTAGATGTGTTTTAGGAGGAAGTTCTCTTTTCGTTGAGTCATAAGAAATAGTGCAATTAACTTTTAAGATAAATACTAATCTTGTATTTTTTTGAAAAATAGAGAATTGAGTATCAACATTTCACAATCGCTCGACTTTAGAATCAGGTAATAGAAAATGCAGGCCTTGTTTCAAGTTTGTATACACTCCAGAAACATTTGCAAACGTTACTGTCGTCAAAGATATTTTTTGTAACCCTACACTATTATACACTGTTTGATACTTTTTTCTAAGATATATTGAATGCAGTTAATAGGGAATGTGAAGAGATCATAGACAAAGTCTTATTAAAATAGTAGATATGTTTGTATTTTTAATTAAAGTCGTATTGATACGAATTAACAGTCGATACTTTTTTTATAGTATATGCCTATGAAACGAAAAAATATTGGATAAAATATTTATGATAATAAAAAAAAGAATAATACTTATAGAACTGAGTTATTTATTTATGCAAATATAAAAAAAATATTGATAATTTATAGCATAAATGTGATGGCCAATATGTGTGGCCGATTGTTTTTTATAGTATAATTATAATAGTCACTATATGTGGCTTTTCGGATGTTAAGGATTAATATCCTTTATACAGTAATCGAATGTTTGTTTACATTTCAATATTCCATGATAAATATATAGGATATTAATTTAATTTGTTTCTTAGTTTTAAGTCAATTCATTTACGAATTAATCCAATATTCATGCTAGAAACGTACAACCAGTATTAAAACATATATTATAATTCGATAAAGAAAACTTTGTTTCATTCAACGAACAATTAACGAGCCGTTAAATTATTAACGAACCAACTTGAATTGTTTGAACCGCATACAAACAATTCCGAACGCTCTACATTCGGTTCGTGCGTGTCGAAGAATGCACCTGAGAAAACATTTTTTTGCCTAGTCTTTGACAATGAAAAATATGTACGTACTGAACGTGTAATAGTCCCGTGAAAATAGTTTATGACACTCTGTGCCATCTTCTCAAGTATTTATTTTTAGACTTTAGAATAAATACAAACACAAGACGTTTTGACAAACGATCCAAAATAAATATAGTTTAATACGCAACGATCAAACAACGTTCATATACTTAATCGGGATTAATGTCTCACAGCACGTGAACAGAAATCTGAAATTTAGTGAAGCGTCCGAACTGCTGGAAAAATATTACACGGTCCGAGTGTAGCACGATTAGATGCTTTGTACGGTCATCTCTCCTGAATGTGTATCACAATGGTAATGAGATCGAATTCTAGGCAGGACATTAATAAGTGTCAGTGAGAATATATCACACACTCGTTTACATTCACAATTATTCAAATGGTTCTTAATTCACAGAGAAATCTTCTACGCTTCTTTTAAATCCTGTTATTTATTTTTGAAACACTTTTCATTGTAAACCGTTACAGCGAACATACGACTCGAATGCCGTGAAAATTATAGCATCATGTCATAAACACAACTTTTATCTTAAAAAAAAAACAAAATTAAGAACACAACGAAATTTTATTCACGAATCAATCCGATATTTACAAATTAAAACGTATAAATAGTCAAATTGGCCAGCTAATGAGTTCAGAAGCGAAACCGTGACCTATTGAACAACGTTTAATTGACTTCTGTTTCTGATTATCCATGCATAAAAATGAGATATAAATATAACGTAGGTACACGATATTAATATACGCCGGCAAAGAGATGTCATTAATAAATATATTGTCTTGTAACTGATTTAATAAATTTCGAATGTGCAGATTTATGAGCTAAGGTACAGTTAGACGTATGTTGCTGGCGGATATGTCTTTGTTAGAAACGTTTGCACGTCGTTGAAATGAGTTACAACGTCTCAATTAAAGGTTGTTTAGGTCAAACGTACTATTCTCATTGCGGTTTAGCGAAATTTTGATTTGTGATTTTTTTCTAAATCACGGTGAGTACGAGGAAGTGCATTCACAAGATTATCAAAAAGAAGAAAACATCTGAAATGGGAAATGTCCGTCGAAAGACTTATATTTGTATTAAATCTTGTTTTCGATATTAAAATTTCTGTCATCTCTGAGCAAGAGGGAGATCGGTTTTCGATTATTCGTTAGGAATATTAATAAATACAATTCAGATGATATTTACATACTCGACACATAAAATTATACATACACACAAACAGAGAGAAATAAATATACGTTTAATTAATAAAATAATTGCAGGCATCGCGTACACTATTCTTAACACTGCCAGCTAAATTACGAATTAGCATACAGTAATAGTTAAAATTGATATTAATCATAGCGCATAATGGTTACAAGACATGAAATTATATTCAAATGAATCACCGTTCCTTCTATTTCACGTTCGAGTAGTAACAGTAAAATACCACAAGATGTCTTCGAGCATTCAGATCGATGTAGCGGTATTAGCTTCATCTGCATAGAGAGGAGCACTCACTTCGTACATTTCGTTAACCGTGCGTTTCAATTGAAAAATTACACTCTGAATTAATACGTCGCACATCCGAGTCGCACACGTGACGCGAATCCATCGGCATCGATAATATTTATTATTTGTAATAATTGTTCGGCGTCGGGAATTATTAATGGATCGTATTAAGTATAAGTTTCCGAATAGAAAGTTGCACAATGTCTTATATCACATGTAATATTCACGAAGACTGGAATCTTTGTTTTGTTAAAAAGAAAGTTTTAATTAAAAAACTATGGAAGTAATTTATTTTAGTGTAGGAAACTTCCCTTACGATGTTCATTACTTAATTATCAAAAGTAGTTAATGAACGTTTTTATACAGCTTTCTTAATTGATTAATTGTCTTGGGAGTGCGATAGATTACATAACCGGCGTTATTTAACGTCTTTCGAAACAACGGATTTTTTTTCAAATATATATTACATACATATATATATATATACATATATATATATATATATATATATATATACATATAAGATCAGTGAAAAAGTTCGTATACGATTTAAAATTAAAACTCAGGTGATTATGTTTCGCAGAAAACGCTTTCATTCATCAATTGTATATTTACCATCGTTTCCTGCAATCATTTTATAACGCTCAGGCAGTTTCTGAATTTCTCGTTCGTAAAAGCTATGTGGTTTTCCGGTCAAAAAGGCGGTGAGGTTGTTTTTGATGGCCTCCACGGTGTCAAATTTTTTACCGTTTAAATTGTTCTGCAACGACCGGAACAAATGAAAATCCGAAAGTACATTGTCCGGAGAAAATGGTGGATGCGATATGATTTCCCATTTCAACTACTTCAGTTTTTGCAGTCAGTTTTGCAGTATGTGGTTTTACATTGTCTTGGTGGAAGACGACTACCTTGTGTTTGGCCAAAATCGGACACTTTTCTTTAATTATTGATTTCAGTTTGGTTAGTTTTTGACAGTATTTATCCCTGGTAATCGTTTCGCACCGTGGGAACATCTCAAAATAAACAACACTTTTTCAATCCTACCAAATACACAGCAATACCTTCATTAGATGCAAACTAGCTTTGGCGTCTGGTTCTGCCCCTTTATTAGCATATTTCCACGTTTTTTTACGACAGACGTTGTTTTACAGGATCGATTTCTTATCACCAATCACCAACCGATACAAAAAGGCTCTCTGTTGAGGCGTCCAAGAAAAGAAACTCCAAAAAGATGCGATCAAACTTGTTTTTTTTTTCGGACAACGAGTGTGACACCCACGTATCGAGCTTCAAAGTGAACCCTAGCTTATTTAAATGCCGAATTGCAATCGATCTGTCAACGTTGAGTGTATTGGCAACATTTTCTGTCGAAATTCGTGAGTTATTGTCAACTAAAGCGCGTTCAACATCGTCGTCGATCTCATTAGCCCGTCCAGAGTGGGGTTGATCTTCAAGGTTAAAATCACCAAGTCGAAATTTAGCAAACCATTTCTTCACTGTAGGAAATGATAGTGCATGATCCAAATAAATCTCCCGAATATTGGTTGTTTCCGTATCGGCTTCTCCTTTGCGAAACTCGTACAACATAATGTGACAAAAGTGTATCTTTTCGTTGTCCATTTTGAAAAGTTTTTTTTAGACGCTTCAAATCAAATTAAAACAAATACATCTGATGTTCAAATGACAGCTGTGACTATCACCTTTCAAACAATATATAACATGAATACATTTCAATCACGAGCGCTGCTTGCTGCACTCTTAATGCCATTTATTGAATTTTATACGAATTTTTGCACTAATCCAGTATATATATATATATATATATATATATATATATATATATATATATATATATATATATGCAAAGATATATAGACAGTAATGTTGATTGTAACAAAAATAGTTTTGAAGTTGTAAATGGATTTTATGTTTACATCAAAAGTTCAAAATTGGTATTGGTCATTGAATTCAGCTCCCTTCAACACTGTTTAATTGTTTTGCAGATTAAAAAAAATTAAATACAAGATAATTTTGTGCAGAGAAATTATTCTATGTTGACATTACCATTGATATCGCCGAAAACTCGATGATAGTGTGTTGTAAAAAAAGTAATAATAATTAAAAGTAAAGTCTTTGAATTTGTAACGACAATTTAGATTGTTTTAAGTCTATGTTCCGTTATATATATATATATATATATATATATATATATATATATATATATATATACGAATATAATGAAAAGAGAATGAACGAGATTTTTAATGACAACGTTGCACAAAGGCTATCGTTTTGTTCACGCACACTTCCATAAATGTCTATAGACATATATAAATAATTAAAAAAATCAGGTAACCGACGCATTATCAATACTAATATAAAATATCGACATTAATTATTTCAATAAAAGCGTCCGCGAAGAAGAAGGAAAAAATATGTAACATAGCGGTAACTTCAAAAAGCTTTTAATTGCATCTTTAGGGTATCGTCTATAGACGAAAAGTACGTTGAAAGAAGTGTAACAGCATGGTACTAAATTATCCGTAAGCTGATTAAAAAATCTGTACGGGCCCCGTGTCGCTAATTTAAAGCTCGCTGTACAAATACGCCAAAATCGTATTAAAAGATAATATTTAATTATGAACAGCACGGAATTTAACGGGAGCTAACGATAGGGAAATATCTGTATAGAAGACGACGCTCTGTGTGTGTGTGTGTGCGCGCGCGCGGGGTGAATGCCGAGACGTCTGTTTTATATTTTCAGCTCTAACCGACTTTCAATAATGGCAGATAAGTGTTTTATTATATAGTCGTATCAGATGTCAATTCCGTACGTCGAACAAATTTACAGAAGTAATCGAACGTTCGAGACAAATGTTCATTTCGAAACTACAGTCGTACTGTACAGATTATGTCATCGGTTAATATACGAGTACTATAGAACTCGACTTATCCGGAATCCAATTATCCAGAAAACCGATTATCCGGCCCGATAGTTATAACATATATGTATATATATATTATATGTATACATGTATGTAATATGTATATATATATATATATATATATATATACACACGTTATAATGCTACATCATGCTGCTACATCAAAAAATAATTTATTTTTGTTTTAACATAAATAATCTTATTATGAGTTAATGAAATTGATATAAACTAATGGATATTCTTTCATTGTCTAAATTGATTTCATTTATTATTTTTTTTGGGACATGCTGGCATTTTCTGGTACATTTTTCAGCACATTTCGATTTCGTTCTTAATTCAGTCATCATTTAACCATTGAACTGATTGTTTCCGGTGCTTTTTAATAAATTTATTTGGTAAAATGGATACAGAAATATCTAAAAGGAGAATACGTGTATTGCTAACATTAGATGGTAAACTCAAAATCATTGGTTTTTTGAAGGTGTTACAGTACAGAAAATATGTCGTGAGTACAGCAGTGGATCTTTAACTGTCTATGACCTAAAGAAAAAAGAGGCAGAAATTTTGAAATTTCAAAAATATATCGAAGTCGGTGAGCCAAGTCGAAAAACAATGAAAAAACCAGAAAACACAGTTTTGCATGAAGCACGTTTTGTCTGAATTTTCTAAAAACCTAGTCTCGGAGATCCTATATCCAGTAATGTCCTATGTGAATAAGCGTTTTTCTTAATGAAAAACTGGGTGGATAACCCGATTTCAAGGCAAGCCAAAGTTGGTTAAGGAACTTCAAATCACGCCATGGAATTAGACAACTCGGAGTTCACAGAAAAAAAATTTCGGTTGATGCAGCAGCTGCAGATATTTTACACGAGATACTTGGTTGCTCAGATTGTGATGACGAAGACATCCGAGAATGGCGAAACAGAAATGAGAATGAAGTTGGATACCAAATTTTAAATAACGACGAAATCGTTAGCCAATTGTTTCAAGAGCCAGAGCAATTGAAGACGAAGAAGAAAGAACTTCGCGCTAGCCAACATTTAGCTATGTTCATGCCCATTGAAAAACCCACACAACACATATTTTTCCGGAAATTTCGTCATCCAGCATATCCGTAATAGGGGTTATGCCAGATTACTGGAGTTCTACTGTCTTATTTCGTTTTTGTTTCCGTAAGGAGATGTGTTTTTTTTCAATTATTCGTCTACCAATTTTCCGTTCGAAAGATCCTAATAGAATATAAAAATTAAATTTTATTAAATAATAAACGAATATTCATGTTTTTTATATTTAAACATAATTGAATATATTTAAAAATGTCATAAATGACGAAACCGATACAAAAAGCAACAAATATATATATATATATATATATATATATATATATATATATATATATATATATATATCAGTCTAAGAGAAAGCATTGATATAAATATTTTTATTCTAAAAAATAGAAAATATTGAAAATAATTCAGACGCATTATGGGTGTACAATTAGAAAAATATATTTCATATGGTGATGGATATTCAAACTCATCAAATATTTTATTCCGCATTAGCCGTTTATCTTTACGATATAAATCGCTGCGATGTAATTTTAAACTTTTCTTCGATCTCCTTTTTATGTTTTCTTCGTCTAAACTGATCTATATTTGGTTCTGTTTTTATATTTATTAGATATGTGACAAACGGTTCGGCGGAACAAACGTCCACAAATGGCCGTCATTGGGTGTCAATTCATAAAATGAATAGGAATAAAACTTTTAGAGCACGGCTGAAACTTGTATTTTACGCCATTCTTTCGTTCGATATAAAAAAATATGTCCGCAGTAAAATTCAAATCCGCGATATTGTAATAAAAACATAAAGACATTTCATATATGTGCGTTTGGTTTATGCGAACCGTGTTATATTTTTACGTGCGTTTCGATTTTCGTTAAACGGTCCGGTATTTTTTCTATAGAAATATAGAAAATCATTGAA
This sequence comes from Acanthacorydalis orientalis, assembly GCA_034766995.1. Taxonomy (NCBI): domain Eukaryota; kingdom Metazoa; phylum Arthropoda; class Insecta; order Megaloptera; family Corydalidae; genus Acanthacorydalis; species Acanthacorydalis orientalis. The sequence continues at coordinate 18,395,931 of CM068315.1, read as the reverse complement.
GAGTGCCAGCGTCGAATACTACGTCTATCGTCGGTCCGACGTTATTGACTCTGAGACAACTCTAATACGAACATCTGTCGGAATAGTGCAGAATTTGGAATAAATAATAAAGTGATGTGGGTGCAATATGAAGAGGACGGCTCGCGTCTGCATCAGATTCCTTCCATCCGACGTCGCGCGCGCAAATTCACTTCTTGCCGACGTATTCTGCGTCGTGGCGTTGCTCTTCGTCTCAGACGTACGAATTGCCACCAGATAGGGTGAAATATGAACGCGGGGCGCGGAAGAATTGAATAAATGTTCCAGTAATTTGTTCTCCGTGGGAGAATGGAAATGTGTTCGTTTCTGCGTTCTCTTTCGTCCCGTCTTTTATTTCATCTTTGACGAAATGAAATTTTTCTATTGATGTTATCTGATTACGTTGTTCTAAAAAGTTGATATTAAACGTAGACGTTTTTTTTTTTTGCTGTAAAGTACGTCAAAGTTATTTCATTTAGCATTTAGAACGGAAACTGGACTTTAACATTTTTTAATTAAACGCTACTACTCTGCACCGACTGCATCTATGTTAGGCGGCGATAAGGATATTTGCAAAAATTTAATTTATCTTTTTTCTTCTCAGAAAATATATTGGATGTTATAAAGCGAACTCTTTACATTTTCATACAAGATTAGTTGTGAAATTTATTTTTATGATTTGATATATATATATATATATATATATATATATATATATATATATGTATATATATATATTTGGTTAACAAATTAATTTGTTGCATTTTTAAAGAAAATGAATGTTTGTGGAAAAATGGAATACATTTCAATCCTCAAAAATATCCTCTATTATTTTGTAACCCTTTGATCCATCTGTTGGGTAACTGATGAATCCCTTGTCGAGAAAAGAAAATTGACGCTTTTGAGTCAATAAAGTTGTAATGTATTTTTGTACTTCTTTCACTGTATTAGCATTTTTTGTATTTTTATGGACCACAACGCCTTCCTCCTAAGCTAACCTGTTCCCCATAAATCATAGTTTCGGCAACATTCTATTCATCTGGAATGTGAAAACTATGTAATGCCTAATAATCTGCTTTTCGGACATTATCATATTCACTATTATTTCAGGAGGTTACGTGCCAACTGCTTGGCCAAGATACGCAGTGGTTTTAAATGTTCAGGTTGGCACTTCAAAACCATAAATTACAAGAAAACATTTTAATTTAAAACAGTTATGCTTAATTCAGTTCAACGGTACAGAATTAATTTTCACACCAAATACATACACACATACACACACACACATACGCACACACACATATATACATATATAATCTCTATTTTAATATCTGTTTTGAATTTTATATAAGCTATTTTAATGAGTGATGCAATAAATAAAATATATTAAAAACTATTTCTGAAAAAAAATCGACGGGTCTAAAGACAATTTCCAACAATTGCACCAAAGAAATATTAAATCTACACGTTTTTCACTCAGAGGAAATTTTAAACGTGACAATCTCATCGAAATTTCAAAAGCACTCTGGTTGATTATTTTAGAAAAGTAAGACGATTCCAATATAGATTACATAAATTATTTATAACATCGAATTGTTATTTGTAGTATGAAAGGAGTCAACGGAAAAAATCAATAGGGAGAAATAGTTTTTTTTTATTATTCGTTTTAATTATTGGTATAAAATCAACCATTTCTTTAGATCAATTCACAAGAATATACCGTCATACGTCAAACCAATGTCCATATTTCCTGTGTGTGTGTTTCCGTTACTATTTTTAATAAATAATGCACACGCACGTTATGTGCGTTTAATCGTCGAAGAGAGGAAAACGCACACGCACACACACATTCACACAAGTGTACAGAAGCCAATATTATGTTATTATTAGAACACATTACTGGAAACAGTATACAGCGGCGTCCGTGTTGATAAAATAATAAAAAAGAACATGTGATCCGAACGTAAGTTTATACATTCCCGTCTCACGGGAGAAGCATATCGATGTTTCTGTAACTTAGACTCCGAAGTATACGAACTAATTTAATCCATATCCATTACGTCGGCGAGACGTACGGTAAATGTGTTCCGTAGCGATACTGGCCATATCGAATTCAGCGGCAACATACATACACACATACACACACATACTCATATACACACATACACATGTACACACATATACACACACATACACACACACACATACACACACATCACACACACATACACACACATACACACACTCCTACCCACCGCGCTGCTCTACCACTAGCGCTGTAGTTGAGTAGTAAAAGACCATTCGCTTTTATGTTATTCGTTTTATGCTCAGGTTTTCTCCGCCGTCGACGTTTTCCATTTTTGCCCCGGGCATCGGCAGGATTCCGAATATGAGCCAAATGACTAATTTCGGAGTGTTGGAACAGCGGCTGTTGTGTGTGTGTATTTTGATTACTCTTCTTACCGGACTGTTGGCTTCCAGATTTAACAGTCTATGTCTTGTTGGAAAACGTTTCGGAAACAGGGCGTAAGACTAAACACATACATACAGAAATATATATATATATATATATATATATATATACGTGGGTCGTTTGAAAAGTTTGGTAAATTTCTGTGATGTGGCATCACCATTCCATTTGGTAACGTCACGGCTATTAAGTGTCACTTTTCAAACTAGCATAAGCAAAATTTCAGCCAGAAACGACGCGTTGTTTACGTTGGACAGATGTTTGAAGCGAGCATTATAGCAGTCGCCAAAAATGGGAAAAAAACGAGCAGACATTTTTGCGTCAGTGGATCCATCACTGCTCACCTGAGTCGAAGCAGCAGTCAAAACAGTGGACAACGTCTGGGGAAAGTGCGCCGATGGAGGCGAAGACAGTTTTGTCTAGGAAGGTGATGGCCGCTGGTTTTTGGAATTCCTAACGAATCATCCTGATCGACTACTTAGCGAAGGCAAAATCGATAACAGGAGTTTATTATGTAACATTATTGGACCGTTTGAAAGAAGAGTTGAAACAAAAAAGTGCACTTTTACCAGGACAACGCTCCGTCCCACAAATCGACGGTCGCAATTGGAAAATTGCACGAATTATGCTTCGAATGGATTCCTCATGCACCCTATTCTCCTGAACCAGATTTTTTCCCTTCCCAAACGTGAAAATTTGGCTCGCTGAGAAGAAATTCTCGTCGAATGAGGATGTCATCGCCGCCGTCAATGCTTATTTTGCAAACTCGTTGGACCAAGTGTATAGCCCTCAATAGAGACTATATTATTTATCAAACTACCTTCGTGTATATATATATATATATATATATTACTTAACATTTAAACCAAACAAAATCGTATGTAAATAATAGTTTACTACATTTCGAGTCAAACTTTCTAGCTTAACAGTTAATTTTTGTAGATATACGGATAAAAATTTGTAAAAGATAACTGATAATAAATTTATAACAACGTAATACAAAAAATATCAAAATATCCTTTCCTATTTTTATGACCTTATAATCTTATTTAAACGTTCTTTGCGACCATGTTAATATGTTTAGATAATCACAGATATTTTCATAGGGTTAGGATCTGAAGAGATCGTTGGTGTATACATACATACATACATACATACATACATACATACATATATATATATATATATATATATATATATATATATATATATATATATATATCAATAATGTTCTATTCGAACAATAAGTTCTTTATGATGTCTGATAATATTTAAACAACATAACCATCTCACATCATTGGTAAATGGCAACTTTATAGACTATAATACACATGTATCGTTGCACCATTCATGAGAGGATTTACAAATATAACTCTCTTCGGATTATTACTAAGACTTGATCATATTCTTTCATCTAATACATGAAAACTAGTTTTGTCATTGAACAAGTAGCGGTCTCATCATCAATGTTTCCGGTTCCAATATTCTTACACTCATTTTAAGTTCCCTTGTTAGCTAATTGAAATAGTAATTCACATTTATTCATTCATTAAATTTAGATTATATTTTAAATGTCTTAAAGCCTTCTTTAGAATGTAAAAAAACTTATTAAAAAATACTAATTCAGAACAAGTAACAAATTGGATGAAATTCCAAATATATATATATATATATATATATATATATATATATAATATATATATATATATATATATATATATATATATATATATATATAAATATATATATAATATATATATATCAACGAACTTTGTTGCTGAATAAGAAAGTATAGTGATAATGACACTAAGTACTTGTTTATATTCCTGAACATAATACAAATCTTGTAATAAAACATGCTCAGTGCTTCATCAAAGGTTCTTATTCAATGAAAATTTTACTACTTACAGAATATTTTTAAAACATGTCAGTTGAAATATATATATTATATATATATATATATATATATATATATGAAATATATAAATATAATATATATATATATATATATATATATATATATATATATATATATAAACTGTATTATTCAAATTAATATATAAATTATAAACGCGGTTCTTTTATGATGTGCGCGTAGATATGATTTATAAAGAACTAATGCAATTATTTCGAGTTACAAAGAACAGTCGTAAAAGTTACAAAGTCATAAACAATAATTCAAAACAGACGGCTAAATTACAAATAAAGTATGTATTTATTTGTCACGAAGGGAAAGAGTGAAAGAGAGATATTGCATGTAAACATAATATATATATATATATATATATATATATATATATATATATATATATATATATATGTATATATATATATATATATATATTTGTATTGTATTTATTAATAAGTGTCGTACACGGTGAATTATGTTCACGCCGAGCCGCATTCGTTGTGACAAACTCATTCGTTATACGGCGTGCGAAATCGACCGATCGACAATGAAAGATTTTTTCCGCAACGACAATGAATTGAATCGGCCGAGAGAGCAGATCAATCGACAAACAAATCACCTTTAATTCACTGTAATGTCGAATCGCGCCCGCTGCATCCTGAGCACCGCACGCTGCGCGAGATTATGAATTCCGCATGATTTCGGCCCGGGTGTGAGGGTCGGTGAAAAGTGAGATGATTTCTGTCATTCGAGTGACTTCCTCCCGTCCACAGGCGGTGCCGGCTCAATCCTAAGAGCGTATATCTCGACGCGAACAATAGATGTACAATCAAGCGAATAAATGATTACTCTCCGCTATAGAGCGTAACAATATTATATTGGAGAGAATGATTGAAGGTGTTTTTTTCTTCTTCCTGTCCTATTGAAACGGAACGCGTCGGTCGGAAAATTTACAGGATTTAGCGGCAAGAGGAACGGTGGAATTATTTCTGATAAAGGTATTACGGCTGTAGATGATATCAGTGTTGTATACATGTTTGTATTCATTGCGCTGTTCTGATTAGTGAGTCAATTTCCAGTCGATCAGAAAACATAGTTATATTGAGAGTGAATTAAAAATTAGTTAAATATTATTACACAAGGACATTAAGACAAGTAATAAGTATGATTTTATTTAAAAAAATTGAACTATTATAGTGCATCAAAAGTTACAAGGTTGATTTTTCTTTGAGATCTCTACAAGATTTAACCCCTTGACATACAAAGACGTCGCTGATACGTCATATGTTTGCTACGCCATTATAAACATCGATACGTCATACGCCATTATAAACAGATATAATTTGCTTTAATGCAGCTACAAAGTAAATATATATACATATATATATATATACACGAGGGTGGTCCCAGAAGTACCCGACCCAACAAAGAAAACACAAAAATTTTGGAAAAAAATATATTTATTTTTCAACATAATCTCCTCTCAGCTCTATACACTTTTCCCAGCGATGTTCAATAAGTTCGATACCCTTTTTATAATAAGAACTGTCTTGCTCCTCAAAATACCCATTAACTGCCGACATCACTTCTTCATCGTTGGGAAATCTTTGACCACTGAGCCATTTTTTCAAGTTTGGCAACAGAAAATAATCCGAGGGGGCTAAATTTGGCGAATAGGGTGCATGAGGTAGCAATTCAAACTTTAATTCATTAATTTTAGCCATTGCAATAACGGATTTGTGAGCTGGTGCACTGTTTTGATGAAACAACACTTTCTTCATAGCCAAATGCGGCCGTTTTTGCTTGATTTCTTCGCTCAAATGTTGCAATAAGTTCGCATAACACTCGCCGTTGATAGTTTTCCTTTTTCAAGATACCCAATATTTCACTGTTGTAAACGAAGGAGCAGACTCACCCAGCGTAGAATCCAGTTCAGCTTTTATATTGGTTGGGCTGAGGCCTTTCAAATAAAAGTATTGTATCACGTAACGGTGACCAATTTTCTCCATTTTCACAAATTCACTGAAAACATTCACTATTGATGGCTGCCAAACAAATACTAAACCACGTGGCGTCCTTAAACTTGAAACATATGCTTTATAGATTGTGTATTTTCTAATACAGTGATATTTTTAAAACAACTATCGCCATTTCTAGGTCAGGCCGAGTACTTCTGGGACCACCCTCGTATATATATATATATATATATATATATATATATATATATATATTCAGTGTTAAAGTGTGAACGATAGAAACGAACCCTGCAACATGTCTGTTTTGAATTTGTACGAAACAGACATTGAAAACCAAATGGACTATTCGAGTAAGGATACATTTTCCTGAACATATATCTTTCACTGAAAAAGAGCAACATCCTGCAAAGATACGTTACGAGTACTCAAAAATAATATAAGAAGCGAAACGACTTGACAGTGTAAAAAATATCAAATACCTCTATATTTACCAGAATGTTTCGAAAAGTTTCATACTCCCTACAGGATTATTGAATTATTGTATAATTTATTATTTAATTATTCTCTATTAATTTTGGTTATTAGTATTGAATTATAATATTTAGCAATGTATAAATATTCTTTTTTTTTGTTAAGCTTACACAAATGTTGAGCTGTAAAATAAATAGTATTTTTTGGTCATATCGAATTCCAATTAATTCTTATGTCGATGGGTTGATATATATGCCAATTGCTTAAATATTATCTTTCATAAGACAGCTAAGTAATTTACTACTGATTAATTTATTCAAGTCAATATCTTTAATCACAGAAAATGTCATAAATTTTAAAAGTATTAATTCTCAAATATTCGCAATATCGTTCGATACACATTGTTCTCTTTTTTTCATAAATTATTCAGAAACAAAACTCATGAATAGTTGTTTGTCAGGCATTAAAATATTAGAGTAATATTCTTTTATTCAATAAATTCAGTGCAAATATATCCATTCTTCGACAACATAGTAATACTTATTTCAAACAATTTATAGAATAAAATTACCAAAAATACCACATCCTTCTTTTCTCATTTTCCATGATTTTACAATATAAATTTTCAATACACAATATTTTTTTAACGCTCAACCATTATAAATGCCAGTAAACCTATCAAACGGTTATTTATGTTGAACCTTAAACATAGAGTTATTTATATATATTTTTTTATTATATGAATGTTTTAATATGTTCATATTTTCATTATTATATATTGTCTTGTGTATCCGTTATTCATGGTTATTACTTTTGAATCTTTGAAAGAATGCTGAATTTACACTTTTTTACAATCATTTTTTCTTCATGTTAAGATATATTTTGAATTTGAGTTTGAACTTAATTTTAAAATCAAATAAAAGAGAATGAAAATTGAAATCAATCCTAAAAAAGACGAACTCAAATCTAATATATAAGATTCACTCAGAACAATCACAAAAATATATAATTACAAAAACATTAAAGATTTTAAGTTTATAAATACCTTTGTTATTTAATAAAGGTGTTTTTTTAAAGAGAAGAAAGGATGTTATTTGAAATACTTTCAATTAAATTGTCGAATATAAACAGATTATATAAAATATAATAAAATATAAATATAATATAATATATAAAAACAGTGTATTACTAATATAAATAATTATTTCCTTGATTTAATTACGAATTTACAAATAACTATTAATTTTAATAGACACTTTTGAATACAAAGCAGACAATAAATAAATATTTTAATTAAAAGTATATAAAAACTGTTTTTTTTTCAATTATTTACATTTCTTCAAACTTTCGTATCAAGAATACATTATTTTCATTTTAAACCTAATTCAATTTTTAAATTAAAAATTTAGCGTGACAATAATGAACTTGAAAAAATATTAATTTATTAAAAAATAATTATTCGATGAAACGATCTGTTAGAATACTTTTATATACTAATATTCTTTTTCAAACAAAAACATGAAAGTTGAAACTGTTTGAAAAAATGTTTTACTAAAAAAAAATCCAAGTCGTCGCCCGTGTTCAAATACATTACGTGTAGGCTATAAATTATAATTTCTCGAAAATTTTTAATAATGTGTATGGTCACCGCGACGAATCCACATTTTAACAAATCATTGTCAGCGTAACGATTCGATTTTTTGACGGCGTTTTTCTTCTTTTCAGAAATGTACGCGTTTCAATGAACGGAATTAATTATGTGTTTCCAACGTCGATGGAAAAAGTATAGAGTATGTTGTTTTTTTTTATATTTTAATTAATACGACTAAAAATATATGTTCATTAATTGTTTAAAAAATACATGTTTATGAAATGTATGTACGAATAATTATTTTATGACGATTGAACATTTAAAAAGTATTTTGGAATACTTCAAAAATTATATTTTTTAATGATTTATGCGTTTTTAATATTAATTTTTCAATTTAATTATAGTAAAATGTATAGAGATTATTTCAGAGATTTACAAATGATGATAATATTTTATAATTTAATGATATGTTTTCCCAAATTATTTCAATAAGGATACGAGTTCTGTCTCATCTAACTTATTTTCCATATTTATAACTGACGTACTACATTTTTTAAATACAATACTTTCGATCTTTCTTAAAAGAAAAATTTCCAAAACTAGACAGTTGCAGAAGAATCTTCGAACAGTTCGTCATTTCTGGTAACTGTTATTTATATAATAGGAAGATAATTAGCTTAATTGATTGACAGAAAAACTATAGTAAATCGAATCGATTTTTTTATGAATGAAATCTATTCTATGTTGAGTTATAAATATTTAAAGCCAGCAATTAACAATTGATTTTTATTTATGAAGAATCTATAATTCACGAAGGTGAGACTGACACTCAATTTTTAAACTGGCAAGACGCTACGGAAAGTTTCTATTATTTGCTTTAAACAAATTCATGTAAATAATAAAATAAAACAATATTTCCATTAAACTATGTTAATTTGTGTATGACTATGTTTGGTTAATAAAAATTTAAAATTTGAAAAAAGTCTTATAATTTAACAAATTTCTAATATTTTTTCGTGGTCATTACATAACTCAGAAATGTAAAAAAAATACCTTCGATTTGATTATCAAAGTATAGTCTAATTGCTTGGAATGAAAAAGGTCAACAGATAAGAATGTTATTAAATTAACATACTGCTATTTTCTTATGAAACCACTCTAAATCTCAATACAGTCGAGACAATGATATGAGCATGTTTTATTCAACGATATCAATAATTCAAAAGGCATCTTTAATTTGAGTATTAACCTCTTCTGATAATTCTTTAATTATTAATTTATTAATAGTCAAGAAGATAAATTTCTAATTTCATTTAAAATACATCCGATTCGAAATATTTCCTTTTCTTTCGATTATTTAATTGATGACAAACATATAAATATACGTATAAATATCACAATATTCCTATTTATCAATGAATCGAATGAGTTGTCATTCACATTCATATCGAAAATCATATTATTCGAATTCGTAATCAATCGTAGCTTTGAGATATTCAAAACGATATAAAACGAATATTACAAAGTACAATTTATCATAAAGTTCTAAAACCGGCACTGATACCATACGCCGCACAAATTGCACTCCTCTGCATAAATATTAAAACACACTTTTAAATTAACGGAAGGACATCTCGCAACTCACTAATGGAAACCAAATACAACACTTGTCAAACAAAATGACAAAGAACTCGATTACAATTCGTATTTATGAAGTCAATGACCTCGCTGTTATATCATATATATATATATATATATATATATATATATATATATATATATATATATATATATATATATATATATAATTTGGTTTGTTTAACATTCGAATATTGATAATTGTTCTGGCAAGGTGAACATTTTTTGTAAAAAAAAACAAACATAGAGGAAAAATAATAAATTACTTCCAGTGTACAGTTCTCACGAAACTAAACATTTCATTAAATTTTCTTAACATTTTCCCAACATTATCTCCGGTAATATTGTATGCCGCATTAAATATTCAAATAATTTTATCGTCCGTAATATCATCAGAGAAAAATAAACACTTCCAAGTGTGGAACTACCCTTTTTAAGCAGGGAGGGGGGTTCGGTTGGAAAAACAACACGCGCTCACTCGTTCAGTCTCTCGATCCGTTTGTCTCGCACTTTTCCATCCGTTCAGCTTCAGTCGCGACCGAGACGTATGAATCGCTCGTTCGATGACAAGTCATGAATATGTACGATATACACATGTGTGTGTATGTATACATATGTATGTATATATATATATATATATATATATACACTTTTTTCAAACGGCAGTAGTAGCTAGCTTACACGCAATGCGGTATACATAACTACAAAATTCCATATTCACGCACACAGATAAGAGAATATCAGGAGAGAAGGGCTGAAAAAAAATACATACAAACCCACTTTTCACACAAAAACGTAATTGTTGCTCACGCGACGGTGGACATTTTTGTCCCATAAGTATAGTTTCCTTTTGTTCTAGTTTCGATGTAATAAATTACGTGGCCTGTTGACAACAATTTACCTCTCTTTGTATAATTCCTGTTGGGGATATTCCGTTCGAATTTATTTAATCGATTGTTTAACGTCTGACATTCGTTATATTCTGACAGATGATTTACATTATGTAAAAACGCGATTCTCACCCGGCGACTTCACTCGACGAGGACAATCGTTGTTGTACTGAACAACTTATATGATTGTATGTCTGTTTTTCAACAACCTATCGGATACAAACGTTTGAACTATTGATCAAAATGAATTCGAACATATCACGTACACGTTAACAAAAATTTAACAAATACACAAAACACAACATACAACCAAATACTACAAAAACACTATTAATAAAGTACTAGAGAACATTCATTGAATTTCATATGATAAATTAATCTGTTTAAATCATTAATGCAGAACGACGTGTAATATGAAAAAATACGAGTAAAATGTTAGAAAGAGTGAGGTGTTAGAGACGAGTTGAATAACAATTATCGATAAGAAGAAGTAGATATATAAGTAACAGTTTATTTTAAATATATACTTTCCTATTTCTAGACTTTATCGTTTTGAAAATAATGGCATCTCTATTTAAAGGTGTACACGCAATAATCAGAAGAATTAATAGTCAATTCTTAATCTTTTTGATCACAAAATTTTGTGTAATTTATAGATAAAAAATCATTTTTTAAAATCTATGAATTCTTGCTTACAACTTAAAAACGACCATCTTCCTAGGCACAGTTAACCTAAATAGAGATAATTTTAAAGAAGGCCAGATATTAAAACTCATCATTTCAAAAAATCAATGAATATTAGTAGAAGTTTTGTATTTTAAATATTTTTAGCCACAAATAAGAAATGTTGAAAAATACCGTTTCTTTTAATTAAATAAATTCATATAAACACAAATATTAGTGTATGTATATATATATATATATATATATATATATATATATAAACATAAACGAGTGCAATATATATAGTGCAACAAATTAATTAACATCCATTTCGAAAATATGTTCTCTAATGGAATTCTCTCTTTAGACTCTGTGCAAGCTCTTGTTTGATGTACAAAATCGTCATGAAGTAAATGTACAAAACCACGAATCTTTCACGTTGTGCAATTAAAATAAAACTCATTAAAAACTTACACTGGTTCGGAATCGTTCGACTGCACTTGACAGAGCATTCGTAATTAGATATCAGTTTAAGAAATGTGTATCTCAGGGTCACTTCATCTGGCGTATTAGTAATTATTTACTTTTAAATACACGAATAAATCGAAAAATGTACCAATAATATCATGTACCATATAGTGATGGAACTTTCAAGCTGCTATATCGATAGGGTAAATTATTTAATTTCAGTAACGATTATGTTGAAGAGTAGTGTTTGATATTAAGTTCATTCAGATAATAATAGTTTTGAGTGCTTTATTTTCTTATAAAGAAGAGAGATTTTATTCTGATCTTTCTCTATATTAGCCTTATAAGGATCGCTATCGAAATGTGCTAACGATCATTTCAATTAATAATTTAAATGAGCAATAATCAATACTTATTCTTTTTGATCACAAAAAGTATTTAAATGATTCATGGAGGTGTGAAAATATTTTTGAAATAAATTTCCAAATGTCATATTATTAACAATTGGTTTATTTTAATGCTAACTTTTTTATAATATCATATTTATATATTGACTATTATTTTATTCACAACTAGATTAAAAAAGAAATATTATAATTATCATCTTCTATTATTATATCAGATTTCGTGCAGGACAATCTTATTTTAAAGTGTATTAAAATGAATCATTATCGTACACGCAAGCGTCGCGTCTGTTTAAAGTATTTTTGTTTTTTTTAAAAAAAAAACGAGTACAAATACCTCTTCAGTTCATTAAAAATTAAGTGATTTCATATTCGTGCAATGAACGTACATAATGTACGAACATGTTCTACTAGCAACACATCCACTAGTAATTACGTTTATATCAACAGTACCACCACGTGCATCAAACCGTACTCGAAAATGGGGCACGTTATTGACATCTTGCACCCATTGCTTCGGTCGTCACGGCGTCTAAGCGATTCCACGACACAGGCAATGATGTGTTTGCAGTAGGACTCGTATGTCAAGGATAAAATATATGCATGTAAATACACGGCTTAATACTAAACTAGGACGTACAAGGAAGCTCGAATTCTGTCGCGTGCCGACTTGCTGTCACGTGTAAGTGGGTTACTCGTCAAATTATATTGTAATATAGGCGCAGGAAAACGTACAAAGACACATTCCTCACGAGGAACGAACAGGAGGTGCGCGGAACAGGTAACGAGTTAATAAATATTAATTTCATATAAGACGGTAGTAAATTGTCGCCGATGATCACTTCAGTGCGGCGGGTGATACACTCCGTATGGACTGGAATTAATATGATGTTAGATTTGATTAAATTTGCAATTACGTGTGGAAGATAATTAAACGGCAATAAAAAACGAAACGATTAACACGGATATGACGATTTATATGCCTATGTGTATTTTATAAATTGTAAACACTACTCTTTTATACAAACAAAAAAAAACACTTGACTTTTCATTAGTTTTCAAGCATGATTTTTAATTAGAAAAAATTAAGAATGACCAGAGTTAATTCATAAATGACTTTTTACTCGCTTATAAACGACATAATTTCCTTCTGATCAAAAATGTTCACTAAGAAATTACTTAACATTTTTGATTGTCCCTTAAACTTAAATCTTAATTGAGACTCCATCGTTCTTTTTTCAGTAAGGTACTAATTGTTGTTTTCTATATCTTAAATATATAAATTAGTATTATATACACTCTATATATAGATAATATTATATATATATATATATATATATATATATGAGTTTCGTCTGATAAATATTGTAAAAAAGGAAAATAAACATCGTTTTTTGGAAAAAAATCTATTTTACTTGTTAACATAGTTTCCATTGAGGGCTATACACTTAGTCGAGCACGTTTCCAATTTTATCATCCCGTCGAAAAAGTAGCTTCTCTTAAAATCTGCAAAATATGCATTGACGAAGGTGATGACATCCTCATTCGACAAGAATTTATTTCCAGACAACAAAATTTTCAAATTTAGGAAGAGAAATAAGTCGCACGGTGCCAAGTTCGGAGAATAGAGTGGATGAGGAATCAATTCAAAACCTAATTCATTCAATTTTGCCATTGCGACGGTCGATTTGTGAGACGGAGCGTTGTCCTGGTGAAAGAGTATTTTTTTGTGCGCATATCTTGGCCGTTTTTGTGTCAGCTGTTCTTTCAAACGGTTCAATATTTTTGTATAATAGGCTTCTGTTATTATTTTTCTCTTCGTTAAATATTCGATCAGGATGATTCCTCGAGAATCACAAAAACAGTGGCCATTACCTTCCCAGCCGACAAAACAGTCCTCGTCTTCTTCGGCGCAATTTCATTAGTCGACTATTACCTTGCTTCTGCTGCTTCAACTTAGGTGTATAGTGATAAATCCATGGTTCATCCACAGTAACGAATCAACGTAAAAAGGCCTGCGGATTGCGATTAAACATTGCCAAACACTGTGTTGAAATCTCCTTAAGTGTGGTTTTTGGGTCGACAGTTATCAATCGCAGCACCCATCGCGCACATATCATTTCATCTGTATTTTTTCGTACAGGATACTGTACACTCGTTCTGTAGAAATATATACAGTCTCAAAAATCTCGCACATTTTCACTCATCGATCTTCCATAATGATACGATGAATTTTTTCAACGATATCCGTCGTGGTGACCTCAACTGGGTACCTAGACCGCACATCGTCTTCACTGCATCTACGGCTACGTTTAAACTCATTTATCCAGAAATAAACAGACTTAAACGTTGATGCAGAGTTCCGATGAACTTCAATCAACTCCGCTTTGATCTCAGCGGCCGTCTACTTTTTCAAAAAAAAAGTTTTATTACTGCATGGAACTCGTTTTTCCATTTTTACGGCAACTGCTACAATACTCGCTTCAAACATTTATAGTACGTGAAGAACGCGTCGCTTCTGATTAAAATTTCGTTTATACTCTTTTGAAAAGTGACACTTGATAGCCGTAATGTTACCAAATGAATGGTGGCGTCATCTCATAGAAATTTACCAAACTTATCAAACGATCCTCGTACTCTTATGTGAGTAAAATATTTTAAACATATAGTGTTTTCTAAGAAAAAACTATCAGTAATGATCAAAAATATGTTTTAGAAAATAACAGATCGATCGTTTATACCTTAACACTCTAATGAGTAGAAACAACAATCAAAAGAGATCTATAATCAATTATTAAACATTTTTAATAAGAAGACGTTATTTGATTTGTGTGGCGAGAAAATAATTCATTTATGAAAGTCCTCATATCATTTTCTTCTTCAATATCCGCTTTCAACAAGAAATTAAAACAAGGAATAGTGTGATATACAATTTTGAGAAAGAAAATTCCAGTGAAATGCTTTTTCTGAAGCAATAATAACATTATTATTAGGCATATTATTACTATAACAATTTCACAAAAATTTTAAATTCTGTTAGTAAAGCAAATATATTTTTTTGTTTCTAGAATGCTATTTGTATACTTATTGTTCACTTTAAACAATCTCACTGATTAAAACGAATTTAGTATATATATATATATATATATATATATATATATATATATATATATATAAACATATTTACATAACTGTATTTAGCTCAAATACAGCAGACATATATACATGCATAGAATCCAATTAAGTTAATACAATCCATTTCAGTAAAAATGTACAACATGATGAAGAACAGTATCATCAAAATTCAATCTTCTCGCGAAGAAAAAAACGCACATACACACACCGACAAAGAGTGGCACGTTCTCTCTATTATCCTGATCAACACTAAGTAGTAACCGTTTTCATTTGCATAACGTTCAAAAACAAAAACAAAAAAATAATCTTACGCACACAACGCGTCCAATAAACATTTCCACACAAACTGTTCCGTTTTATTGTTTCTTTCCGTGTCCCTCTTAACAACGAGCTCCTCGAAAGCTTGTTCTGAAACAATAGTTACAATTGCTCGATGATTATTACAGAACGGGATGGAAAGACGACGGTCCGCTTTTTACCGACGCGTCTGTACGCGAGTGTGTATATTTTTTTTTGTATGTATATATATATATATAAGATCCGTTCATTAAATTTGAACGTTTTTATGTAGATTCGCATGATTATAAATCGTCGGATTACAATAAGTATGACCTACACAGTGTCTCTTAGACATGAACAGAATTTTTTTATCTATTATATAACTTATATGTATATATATATATATATATATATATATATGTATATATATATATATATTGATCCGTGAATTTTTTTTAATTAAGTAAAGTGTATTGAATATATATATATATATATATATATATATATATATATATATATATATATAATATATAAACATTCAATTAGGATTATTTTAGAAAGCTGTCAAATTGATAGATGCTCTAGATAGGAAGGTTGTTGCTCATACACAGACACTCACATATAGGTAATTTTATAATATATATCAAAAGTTCAAGGATAATTAAAGGTACTACATTGATCATTGTTGAAACACAGACAAATACTAGCTAAAAGAAATAAAGTGGTTTGAAATATAAATAATAGAAAAGCGATATCACTATTAGATTTTGTATTAAATCTTTCATTACAAAAATATAATTCAAATGCGTTTCGATTCCATTAGACAAATATTCGATGTATCTCTACAGCAAAGTAAAAAGTAGTAGACCGAATATACTTTAATATAAAGTAACGAGGAAATTAAAATTTAGATTTTAAAAGTTAGATTTTCTTTTTTATGAGATCTTTAACATAACAGGAAGACCTAGCGCTAATATACTATTAGGCTGGTAGAAAAATAATTGCGGTTTATCATCCTTAAATTCATATACATTTTTCCCTTTTTTGATTTTGATAGCTGTTTTAAATATTCCAGAACTGTTGGATGACTAATGTATCACTTCTATGCAGGCTATCGAATTGTGTATGGTTCTAATTCATAAAAACCCTTCAGTTAGTCGTTATGCACTGAAGAAAGACGTCAACGACCCGCCAATTAAAAAAATTAAGGTTCGAATTCAGAAAACGAAAACCGCAATTATATCTAATAATATCAAAGTTTCTACATATATTGAACTTTTGGAGCCGGGGAGGGAGAAAGGGTGCTAAAATTTTTAAACAAATATTTTTTTATTAATTGAAAATTCTTTTATAGCAAATTAGAAATTTGATGGTTACAAAAAAAAAATATTTTAATTCAGATTAGTCATTAGAAATTTCACATATATATGATATATCGTGGAAAATTGTTGTTAATATTCATAGAAACATAAATGTCTTGATTGGACAAATATAATTAGAGGCGAAAAAATTAATTACAATTAAAAATTTGCAGAAATAAAATTACTGTGAAGTTTGAAAAATTTTGAAACAATCAAATGTGCACAAAAGGGTTTGACATCGGCACATCTTGTACCTGGACGTCGGTCTCTTCCATTTGCTTTACAAACTATACACTGTGTTCGTTGACCATGATCTGATGGTATTCTCTCCGGAAAATGAGACGTCGATCGATATGAATTTAGACTTCTCGTAGAAAATGCATTTGGAGCAACTTTTTAAACAATATGTGAAGCCAATATGAGTCTGTAGTCAACAAGACTCATTCCTTTGCGATTCACACGACAGTAAATAACATATGCATTGTTGATTGTAAGATTGAAAATAAGGAAGAAATTTTTTTTGTACCATTTGACTATTTTCTTGTCATTTTTTTGACTGAAAATCAATTTTGACAGGAAAAAACTAACTTATCAGTAAATCAAAAAATGTTTCTGCACATAGAATTTTATTTTTTTTTTTGAAACACATAAAGAACGTAGAGCTCAGAATTTTTTTCTTCCAACAATAACATTTTAGAAAAAATATTATTCAACCTAATTCTCAAGTTCACATTTTTTATAGGGTTTCAAATGAAAAAACTGAGATTTTTCTGATTTTTGGACGACCGTAATTTTTTTCTACTGAAAAAAAGAGTTATAAGTTTAGTCTCATTAGAAAGAGATTATCGACCTTTAAAAATATCATCCAAAAGATAGTGGCTCTGAGGCCGTAGTTTCTTTGGAAAACATCAATATATTCTTAGATCCACGCCTAACTTCAAATGATTATTAATATCGTGTTGAATTTCTTTCTGTATTAATAACTAATGTCGTTTAGATTTTAAGGAAATATGTCCACATGCGAATGCAAAAAGTGACTCTTAAAAATGTATTACGACGCATGTATTTATATATAAAATTTATTTAATATCTGCTTCGCCCAAAAACATCCACTCTTTGTAATCTATAATACTTAAAAATGTAAATTTTGGTGAGAAGAGAATATAAGAATGTGGGAAAAACTCGTCAAGGATTTCACCGTGGTAGCTGTTAAGTTAAAATCCACTTTTTTTGTCCTGCACGAAGTACATTTTCGCGGCTGACTCATCTATCGGATTCGCATTAATAAGCACGAATATAGAACACATTGTGCGTTTTCCCCCTCGTACCGTTGCATTCGAAAACAGCGTACGACCCGTAAAAGTAATCACGGTAACAATTATTTTAATTTATTCTCTGTCAGGAAAAAATATCGAAATATAATTCGAACGTCCGCCAAATGTCATGACGTTCACGCGAGATTTTCGACACGCGGACTTTTGACGACATGCGAATGATATTCATCATGCGAGATATTATTTTTCAGTAGCTCGCGTGCCCGTCGAATTATTAATTTCGAATATATTTAGTCAATAACAATAAAGGTGCGCCTGACAATGAAATCAATCTGGGAGGATAAATAAGTATGCGGACGGGACGACAGCGACGGATCGTCTTGTGGGACGCGCATTAATTTATAGATGGATTTCGATCTAACGTTTTTTCCTTTCCTGTTTTGTTAAGTAGGTCGTCTAAAATTATAATAAATGACGTAAGTATTCAGATTTTCTGACGAATAATTAGTTTGTATATATTTAAATAAAGAACCGTTCATTATGTCGAAACGTCTTAATTTTAATAATCTTCTATAATATCTCAATCGGACATTTTAAATTAGGTTTCGTTTCGATGATATCACTGTTCAACTGACATTCTGTCACATGAAATGTCCCCGATATATTTTAATTATATAAATATTTGAGTGTATCATTCAGAAATTCAACACAATAGAAATCGCTCTATTACGCAAAATATTTTCTTACATTGGAATCAGCAATTTATCTAATATTACATGCATATTCCTATAATTATCACAATAGATCAGACATTTGATGCCGCAAGACTTAACATGTTGAGACGTGCCCAATGCATTCAGATAAGCAATAAGTCACAAATATATGTACATTTTCTCTCAGGCACTTATAAGAGAACGCATTCATATCTCCAGTCGTGGATGTCTCCCGTCTTGAAATTCTACAAAGTTTCAAACCAGTGAATCATTCGTTAGGGTTTTGGTGCTCGATTTTTAGTGAAAAAAACGATGAATTCCTGAAAGAACCATAATGGATTCTCACATCTTTATCGCCTGTTAATTTCAAGCTAAGTTGGAGAGAACGAACAGTTTATACTTTATAAAGTATTTAATGTTTAGATATGTATGGAAAAGAACATTTTTTAAATATAAAAATGTGATTCATCTAATAATCTTTAATAATTGAAAACCTCTGAATGGATATTTGAAAATCATCATACCCTTGATCAGCATAAAAATCACCTCATTGAAGCCATGTGACAAAAAATATTTCAAGTTGTCATCCATTATGTCCAGATTTGTCTGTGCTTTAGTCTGTTTTTTATTCTTAGCTTTCAATTAGAAATATTAAACAAGAGAAAGGAATATACGGCTATACCCATTATGATTTCGACAATGAATATTTATACATTGTTTCATAACAATTTCATAAAAATATAAATCAATATATATATATATATATATATATATATATATATATATATATATTGGTGTATCTAAGTGTGTATAGATATCTATGTATATGTATTTGACGAATATATTAGATTCGGATCAAATCTACATTACAATTTCGAGCCACCGCCGCTACAAAGACTTCCATTGTACAAACTTAACATTACGCTCTTTGCTGACCTGAGTAAATCATTCGTAATCCCTAGATATCAAATTCGGACAGACATCTCACAGGCCGACATCGACCGCAAAACAAACTTGTCCATTGGGCGAGAGATACGAACCGAAACCTTCTACAAACAGCCCAGCCCTTGATCTCATATTCCTCAGATAGTTTACAACAAATAAACATCAGAGTCGGTTACGAGATGCGCATCTTCGTGCGGAACTCGAAGAATCATTTATATGCCATTACTCCGTGTCTTATAAACAACTAAATGCGAGGATCGGCCCGGAATCTCTCTGGCCGTACGGTTCGTGTATCGATTTCGCGTTCTCACTTTTTTCTCTCTCTGCGTCTGTCTGTGTGTGTGGAGCTGATGTTGATTAATTTTCAAATATTGAACTAATTTATGGAATGAAGAGAGTTTCGAATTCGATATTTGACACGAGAATGCGAATAGCTGGCGCACAATCGATGCTGCAAGAAACCGCATTTCGAAACAAACTTTCTTATTTTTCGTGCTTTTATCGGAAGATGAATACGGAATTTTATTTAAATTTATTTGAAACATGATTAATGTCTTATTGATTACACAGAGTTATTTTTTTAGAATTTATAAATCGGTCATAACAAACTTACTTGATTTAAATATTCTGTTACGGAATAAATACATTTTATTAGACATGAGGGACAATGTATAATATGATAAGATGCTAATAAAACATTCATATTTCTTTATAATATATATATATATATATATATATATATATATATATATATATATGTTATTGATATAGATAGATAGATAAAACTGATTTAATTTACAGAATTTTTATTCAAAACAATTACTGAACTTCCATTTTTTAGAAAATAAAAGTTAAACCATCCACTAAAATAATAGAAAAATTAAACAGTACTTCTTCAAAAAAGATCATGTATTTATTTTAAATAGACTATTTTTTAATTCAAAGTTGGCTGTTTTCTAAGAATAAAAATATGATCTAAAAATCAAGATATCTTCGAAACGGTTTCAGTTAGAAAAGTATACATTAATTTTTATAACTATGCTTTCAATATTTAAAATTTCTATTGCTTTTTTTGTGAAATGAATTGCTGAATGAAAAAAGATCTGTAATTGATTTATAATAAGTTATAAATTACAAATTAATCTATTACCAATTCCTTAACAATATTATTAGCCCATCAACACATGTAATGAGATTTTTTTTTCAATTTTAATCCTATATTACATTCAACATGTATAAATAAATATTTGTAAAAATACATTCATGTTGAAATAACCAACAATCTAATATAATTAGTTATAATGTTTGTTTTTTCCTCTCGGTCCTCTCACAATATTCACCGCTGAACCAAAACATCTACCGAATATTTTTTGTCGTTACGTCGTTGACGAAACGTATTTCCCGAAAACTCGCATGGAGATACAAAATATATAACCGAACTATAAGATGTATAATAGATACACTTATTAAGTGTTGCGTGCGCGTCTCGTTTTCGTCCCGGAGGGCCTCGGTTCGATGGCGCGCCTGCGCTCGCGGCCACGTGCAACTTTGCTAGCGTGTCGCACGCGACACGTGTGACTGCTGACTTTGCACGTGCAGGAGCAGTGAGCGGGAGCTCGGGCTGTTCATGCGTGCACCGTGCATGATGTCCGATTATGGGCAGAGATTCTGTAGTTTTTTTCGATAAATATGTGTGTCGATGTGTTTCATTTACATATATTTAAAAGGTGGATGCTCGATAAAAAAATCATTGATATTTAACAGAATGAACACTATGCTATCTAATAAATTGAACGAATGCACGAATAGTGTTAGTCCTAGAAAAAAATTGATAATTTTCTTTTTTCAATATTAATAACGGTTGTAATCATTGAGAAATACGAATACATGTAGATTGGTTTTAAAAATAATCATAAATGTCTGAATCAATATCAACAAAACTCTGAATAGTAATAAAAATAATGAAAGGATCTGTTCCAGAGAAAAAAATCGGTGGAAAAGTTTTAGTATTGAATAAGACTTTTTTATTTATTTTTTTAAACTATTTTTTACTAATTTTACTCCTCAATCTATTTTAAATGAGTTTCAGAAAGAAAGATAATAATTTCAACATACAAGAATTCAGTTCATTCTAGGAACTCAGACCTCTGTTGAAAATTGAATATTAACCACACAATTACTTATGAATTTCTAATTTCATTTTTAGTGCACGCTTATTCTTTATGTAAAAGGGATGGAAAGATGTTATGTAATTAAATTGTTTCCATGTTGAGTACCCTGTAAATGTTTTGCCTGTAAGCTGTTCTATCCGACATTTATATCATTATAGTGGGATTATTAACCCATTGGAATCGAAACATTTTTTGACTTGATATACCAGTAACTCGAAGGAATAGTCAACATACATTAACAAATTAAAATAAATATAGTTTCGATAAACTTTTAATTATATATTTAAATTGATACAGTTTATATAGAATTAGGTAAACATTGTGATATAATTATAAGATTTTAATCTTTATATTTTTTGATTAGGTGGAATTTTTGAAAGCAATCGCCTATATGCATACTCGGATTATCTACATAGAGTCACAATAATATTATTTTTTTTTGATCACCTTGAATTTTTCTATTTTAGCCCACAACACAAACTTTTGTATTCCCAGGACGTAGTGTGAGAAATTTACATATAAAATTTTTCTTGTGCAATAACTAACAGAATATTGGTCCTACAAAAGTCATATCAAAAGGAAAATATTTTATTTCTAATTTAGTGAATTTGGATGATTCTTTTACCTAGAAAAATATTTTTTTTTCAATTTATATGTAATGTCGTAATAAAGATACTCATTTTAGTATATTACAGGAGAATATAACACAGGGTAATAGAATATTTGTTGTTCCCGTACAGAGACAAGTCGAGTTGCGGGGAAACATATGTGGAGTTTCTTTAAGACAAACCGTTTCTTTGAATTTATTCAATATCTGGTGTTTTCATTACAAAATATAAACCCCATACATTCTTATAGAACTCAAGTAATTAAGTAGCATACTTTTTTACTCCAAGGATTGACAAAATTCAGATTTTTAAAGTTATATATTTATTGTAGAAAACTGGTGAATGAAGTTTTGATAACTGTATCATTAGACAATATTTTTATGTCGATTTATAGAATTTAGTACCTTAGAGGGATTTCGAATAAAGAATTCTGAAAATAAATTGTTTTTTATAAGCATGAAACATTCTTGATAATGTGTATATCATTATAACATATTCTGATTTCTGTTATTTTTGTACTCTATATTACAAGGCATATTCTCGGAATAGAATTACCTAATTACAGAATACCAGTTCGATTTTTAACTCCTCAACATACACACACGCATATATATATATATATATATATAATTTCGTGTCGTGCACACAGAGTACGACTTTATGATTGCTACTATACACACAGTGCACGAACCGAGCACATCTTCATAAAGAGGACAGACGTAATGCGAGTGTTATATAACATCGATTCCGTATACAATGTTCTCTGTTTAATTGTGTCCGCTGTTATTACTGATACAAGTGCATGACTGGCAATTGCCGTCAACGTGATCATTTCTTGGAAATTTCATTTACTCCAATAGCAATACCTAAAGTTATTAGATTAGGTGAGTTTATTCATAGTCACTGGAATCCATTGCACCCGAAACAATTTCGGTGCAAAAAAATATATGTTCGTCGACCCGTACGACGGAACTGGATCGTTCTTCTATCCTCGTTTCATATTTACAAACTGATTCGTACGTGTTTGACGAGATGATTACATTAGAATATATTTTAGGTGTACTGATTAGGAATATTAATTTAATTAAAAACATGCGTGAAAATTACGAGACAGGTATTTATCTAGCGACAGTTAATTCATTGTTATCTTATCCGGTGTATAACACATCATTTAATAATAATAATACTAACAATTCGAGACACACCTGGTTTGAACAATTGAGCAATGGAAAAAATACAAGACAATTTTACAAAATTACTTTTATTTCATACAGCAGTATATTTTTGCAACGTATTAGGTTGGTAGAAAAATAATTGCGGTATATGACCTTCAAAGTCATGTAGCTTTTTCTATTTTTTGATTTTCCTAGCTGTCTTAAGTGGTCCAGAACTGGTGGATAATTAACATCTAAATTTTGTGCAACCTTATGAATTATTGTGCGCGGTTCTGATTCCACTACCAACTTCAGTTGGTCGTTATGAACAGAAGAAGAATGCCTGCGAAATTTATCTTCAAGGCTCTCATCCCAGTACGAAATTTTTGGAACTACCATTGCATCGTACGTTCCTTAACAGTACTCACACCAAAAGCATTGTTTGGTTTACAAACAGTTTCTGCTACTTTACTACCCGTTTTGAATACATACAAAAAATTGCTGTTATTTACTTCTTTTCCATCTTTAATTCAGTAGCCCAATTTGAAGAAAAAGTTATAATAGAGCTAAAGTCGATGTTACCAAAATACAGATCAAAAATACACTTTAAAATGATATTAACATGAACACTATAAAATTACCTTTTCATTTAAAAAAAATAAGGTTAGAACTCTGACAACAAAAACCGCAATTATTTTCTTACCAAGCCAATAATTTCAAATATCTAAAAATTATCAACCAGAAAATAAACTCATATGACAATTATATTCAACTTTATTAAATTAAATCATTATTTCATTAAAGAAGATTACAGTGTTCTTGCTCTCAAGTTTTGAAATTAAATAAAAAAATAAGCAGCTATTTAGTAAAATGACATACGTAGTTTTTTTCAAAAAAAGTTAAAATTGCATTGAAATTTCAATGAATTTATTAGTAAAATTGCAAGTTTCAGATAACATAATAGCTTTTTTAAATACCTTGTTTATTTATACACATATAATGTGAAAATATAATCGTTTCAAGACTGAAGGTGTAAAATCAAAATAGTTGATTACTAATGAGTGAACAGCTATAAAAAAACTGAACATCCTTGTATTAATTTAACCATCACACACACACACACACATATATATATATATATATATATATATGAATATACATAAGTATAAATTATGTTTTTTAAAGTAATTAAAGAATATAATTTCTATATTTATTGGCAGTTAATCAATTAAAATTAATGTCAGTAATTATAAAATAAGAAGAAACCAAACCAAAATAACTTAATAATTAGCTATTTTAATTATTGTTGCTAACAATTAATTATCTCTCTATTAAATATATATATATACATATAAATGTATGTATATATATATGTATATATATAAATATATATATATATATATATATACATATTATATATATATATGTATATATATAATATGTATATATATATATATATATACATATTATATATATATATATATATATATATATATATATATATATATAATATGTATATATATATATATATATATATACATATTATATATATATATATATATATATATATATATATATATATATATATATATATATACATATTATATATATATATATATACATATTATATATATATATATATATATATATATATATATATATATATATATATATATATATATATATCTACTAGAAGAGAAGACCATCGATGAATAAGAGAAATTATTAACTGGTAACCAAGAAATAGTATAAAAAGATCAAAAAAACCAATGAACAGGTGGTATACGGAAATTAAAAAAAAATATTGGAAATTGTGGGAAAAGAAAGGCATTCAATCGAAGAAAATGAAAAATCATGGAGAGGCCTTTATCCAGCAATGGATTAACAGAGGCTGCTGATATATATATATATACATATACATATACATATATATATATATATAAATATATATATATATATATATATATATATATATATAAATATATATATATATATATATATACTTTTATATATATATATATATATATATTTATATAAGTAAATAGAATGTAACATATTATTGCTTACAGAAAAAATAACTTTTTAAATGAATTAATTCTCCGTAATTCATTACGTTTTATAGCAAAAATATAACAACAGAATTAAATAAATACTTGGCAGTCTTTTTTAAAAAATATGGAATTATTATTATTAATTTCAGGTTTATTAGATTTTAGAATCATTAGTTCAGAAATGATTGTTATCAAAATATTTTTTAAGATTGTGTTGTGTTTTATAATAAATGTTTTATTTTCCAACGAAATCGTTCATATATTTAATACTTCTGTATTTTACCACAGATATTATGTCGTCGCTCCAACTGATTTCCAAAACAAACATTGAATTATTAAAAAAGTACATCGACGTTAATATACCGACTTGCATTGAAGCGACAAATAAAAATGATAATAAATCCGTGACTGATGAATAATGAGTAAAGTTAAATGCGTCTTACTTTCACGGTACTGTAATTATCGCATATCGAATGAGTATCAATTAGCACACAATGAAATGCATAATTGACGAATCTCTAACAAAACAATTACAGTCGAAGCTCCAATGTCCTATTCTCATTTGACCGAATGAACTCAATTTGATTTATATATGTCGAATTAATTTCAATTTAATTACCGCGCACACTTTCATAAATTATTAATTTAATTTTTCCATCCGAATCCATCCGAAGGGAAAAAACAAGTATTTACGTACGGCACATTATAACGGGGCACGAAATAATGCCTGCTATGGAAGAGATACGAATTTGTATTATTTTTTTCACTTCTAATCTTTATGCAACAGCGTCGCTCTCGTTCGGAGTTACACGTACGACGAACAATGCAAGAGAGACAGATGCGTCCGAATCAATTAAATGGATATGTCGAAAGAAAGGTTCGCGTGATAAAATTTTCGGTCTTTGTTGAGAAAAAGTACGATAATGATTCGATATAAAACATTCTGTGGAGTTTGTATCATAACGTATTATTATGCTAAGACAAGATACAATTAAAACAACATTATCGAAATTAGCATATAATATATAGAAACATCTCCATTAAAACGTGTGTATGTGTGTGTGTTTTGTATGAGTGACTCTATTGTGGATTTCTTAGAATGTACTCACGTAATATATTTTTAAAAATAGTTTGAAATTCAAATTCACCGAAACGAAGAGCACGGCCACCGAAATGAATTAATTATATTTATTTGATAGATTTTCCTGTATAATTTTATTGTAATTGTTTATTCTATTGTTATACATCGACACACACACACACACACACACACATATATATATATATAAATGTATATATTTGTGCACATGCAACGTGGAATAAATTATTTGCTTTCTTTAAACTTAATATTTTATAAAACGTTAATATTCTCTTGTATTAAAAATAGAATAAAATAATAAAATTAGAAAGTATTCTTTTTCTCTAAGTAAAAATTGACTTTTTAGATGTAGAATTCAAAAAAATGTTTCAAGAGAATATTAAAATTAAATTACTTGTCATTCTTAACTATTGGCTCAAAAATGAAGAAGTTGTTTTAGTACAAAATCAAATATTAGGTTCGTGCAAAAATAATTGCGGTTTTTATCATTTTAAATTTGGCTTCAATTTTTCTACTTACCGTAATCTTTGGTTATAGTCTTGTGGTACATCGTTGTTAATAATGAAATTGGCACTGCTCATTTCAGTTTTTGTCTATTGTTTTCATTCCCTTAGTATTATTGGATATAACCTTTTAAATTAGTCATGGAAAAAGGAAATTCGCTCGATTTTGTTGTATGAGTTGAAATTGGGACATAAACCAACAGAAACTGATCGAAATATCAAATTTGTTTTTGGTGAAGAGTTAATTAGTGAACGTACACTTCAATACCGGTTCCAAAAATTTCGTAATGAAAATGAAAGCCTTGATGATGAGGAGGATCTTGGACTTCTTTAACTATATACAATAATAATTTAAGAAACATTATTGAAGAGGACCCAAGTAAAACAACTCGAAAGGTGGCAGAAAAACTCAATGTTGATCATTCAACAGTTGTTCGATATTTGAGCCAAATTGGGAAAACAAAAAAGCTGGATAAATGGATGTCATATGAACTAAACGAACATCAATCAATTGGGTGATACGAAGTCTACTCTGTGCTTCTTTTGCGTATCAAAAATGATCCCTTTCTTGATCACGTTCTTACAAGTGATGAAAAATGGATTCTCTACGACAATCTGAAACGTTCATCACAGTGACTAGACCGAGGAGAAACACCAAAACAGTTTCCTAAATCGAACTTCATAAAAAAAGGATTATTTTCACTGTTTTGTGGTCGGCAAATGGTATCATTCACTACAACTTCTTAAATATTGGTGAAACAATAACAGCAGAAAAACATTGTCAAGAAATTGAAAAAATGCATGAGAAGTTGCATCGTGTACGGCCAGCATTAGTCAATCGAAGAGGACCAATTCTTCTTCATGACAACCACACATCTCACAATTAACTTTAAAAAAATTAAATGAAACCTTACCTTACCCAACTTATTCTCCAGACCTGTCTCTGATAGATAATTATATTTTTAAACATTTGAGTAATTTCCTAGGAGAGAATGTTTTAAAGATCAAGCATCATCTCAAAGCGCTTTCGATGAATTTAGTAATTCCAATACTCCAGAATTCTATCTAGTAGGAATAAACAAACTTGTTTCTCGATGGGAGAAATGTGTGCAGACCAATGGTCTTTATTTTGATTAATAAATATAAGTTTAACTGATATATGCATGAAACCCGCAATTATTTTTGCACCAACCTAATAAAATATTTAATGCGTTTATCCATAGATGTATCTTGTGTTTGAGACTATAAACATTTTATTCCTGTTTATTAATAAAGCTATGATTCATATAAACCGTATGTTAATTAAGTTATTTAAAATATAAATTAATAGATAAATTCATTTTCAAATTAGTATTTCGTACGAATATGAAATCCGGTCAAAATTAAAAAAGTGTCAAACTAAAATGTTTATATCATTTTTTAATAATATATATTAGTTTATATCGTGGTCTAAAAAACCGTGAAGTCATTTATAATATAAATTAAAGAAAAACATCCTCTAAGAATACTGAAGAACGTGAGAACTGTTCGTTTACAAAACATTAATATTTTTTTGTGTCGAAAAATCAAGCATATTATTTGAAGTGCTTCAGGACAGTCAAACGTTTCTAATACATTTCGGATGACTTCATTACAGATAATCTAAATACTCGGAATATAGTCAAAACGTTCAACATTCCACGAAATTTAATTGTCCGTCCGAATAATATTCATACAACGTATAAAAATTCGACGTTTAGTACTTGATACTGTAATTATGAGTCACGGTGATGTTCTTTAAGGGAAAAAAGTTATACGGCATAAAAAGCGATTTTATTTAAAATTCTTGCTGAGATAATTATTTTCGAATTATCAGTTTCGCAGTGTGTGTTTTTTTCCTTCGTCGTATTTGTAAATTACACTCTCCGAGGTTGTATACAATACATTGATAAAAAGTTTTTTTTTAATAACGACTCTATTCGAAAAAAGTATATTAGATAAAACAATCTTTCAGTTTTTCTTTATACAACAGTCGCTTTTGTTAATTTATTATGATGTAGAGTCTTTTTTTTAATAATAATCTTTGTATAAAGTATCTGCTTTATATAAGTTCACTAAAAATTGTATACTTTTTTAGTTAAATTTATAACTTCATTCTTTTCAGAGTTCCAACTGAAAGATTTGTGTAAATACGTGTCATGTTTTAAAACATATAAATGGAAAAGGAACGAAATTCACTGATTAATAAGATCTTGTTATTATATTTTTTCTACGACATTCACTGTTGATATAACTTTTTTCTGCTTGTACAGATTAATTTTCATTTCTTTGAAATCTATCAAGTTTCAATTGAGTTTTTTCTTTTGAAACAAATCAGTACTGTGGACTTTCAGTGAACAAACATTTGATCATAATTTGTAACAGACGATTGTTTTCAATGAAATACCTAACTCTCTTGTTTCAATAATAATTGAAAAGAAATACTAGTATGTAAGTTTAGTCCAGACATAAAGTATATAATAAGAAAAACATTTTTATCCCTGTTTAAAGAAAACACTAACGTCGCAATCAAAAATCAAATATATTTCAGTACGTTTCCTTGAATTTTTGTGATATTTTTCATCATTTTATTGTATTAAATGAGATTGTTAAACAGAGACATTAAATCAGGGTGTTTCTATTATAGTCTTCTATTATAGTGAAAGAGTATTGTACAAAAAAAAAAAAAAAAAAAAACAAGATAACAATATTAAAGAACTCAACTTTCTTTTCAAATATATTTCCTCGCCTCTTTTTCTTGATTTCCAACATTAAAATGCATTTTTAAGGAACACATATTGGCACTGATTCAAAACAGCATAATGCAATGCTTAGAGGCGGAAATTTTACAGGAATTCACTGATATTCATACACGCAGCATTATTTGATTTACATACTGATATGCTGCTTATGAATCTTGAAAATTGTAGATGCGACTAGAGAGTAGTTCAAATAAAATAAACTTTGAAATTGTTGTATTTAAAATAACAAAAGCCTTACAAATATTTTTCGTTTTTACTTATCCGTGTCTCGTTTTAATATCAGTGCGTGCATGTTATGTATGTGTATCTATGCACATGCCCATCTAAAATAGATACAAAGTTCGACACCTTTCGTGTTGAATTTATGGCCGGGAGTCGAGCGCGAGAAAATAAATAAAATGTTATTTATTAATTAGGAGAGGTCGTTAAAAAGCGCAACGGATTATGTCACCTACCGACAATTTTATGTACATTCTATTAGCAATCAAACGTCGTGTTTTCAAACATTTTAATTGGCAGCCAAATTTTATGACGTTGACAGTCGTCGCCGTCGAACGAAAACACTCACTCGAAACTTTGATTTTTATTACTTCATTTCAAACGTTTTGTATAAACGATTTTTTTCTTAATTTAAATAACTTTTATGCCATAAAAATACAAGGCATGAGATCGATATCAGTTTACTATACTCGAATGTTTTACAATACTCACATATATATATATATATATATATATATATATATATATATATATATATATATATACTGTTTCTTTTCGAAAAGGCTGTAATTAATATGTGTTGATGAACGTACGTCTAACAACTTTTATATTATGCCTCGTTATCTCTTCGTCGATTCGTTTATACAACTGTGAGACAATTCTCGGATTTTCTCGATTAGTGAGTAATTATCCGCGTGGATTTATAAACTATTCTGTAAACATTTAGCTAGTTAAGTTTCAATTAGTTTGAATGCACGTTTCGTTTAATAAACCAATCAACACTCGATCTATATCGTGCATTTTCATGTGAATTTATGTCAGATACGATTAGTTATGTTTATGGAATATGTTTGTAAATAAATATGAACAAATCTCGAAAAGAAATCTTTTTTCCATTAAACTTTTCTTTATCTTGAGAATGAATATTACATTATATATATATATGCACACTTGTACGTAAGAGAGGTAGAGAGAAAAAATGGCTGGTATAAATTATGATTTAATGAACAGATAATATTTAAATAAAACACTAAATTAATGAAATTTAAAACGAAATATTATTTTTTAAAAAATATTACTAAGCGAAAATAAATTGAATTTTATAATATATGTTGGACTATTGAAAAAGAGAAAAAGAAGTCATACATAATATAGAAGACAGCACAACAAAAGAGCATATGAACTATTCTTTGATTAAATCATTTTATTAGGTACATTATTTCGTATCTCTGATTTCTATATTGTAAAAGAGGAATATAATCTTAATTTTATACTATTTGAGAATTTTATTGACAAGAAAGTATCAACCAGTAAAAACTCTTATTTTTTTCATTACAATTTTTCGTTGACGTATACAACTTTTTATTATGATGAAATCAATATTTGTTATTGAATTGGTAATAAAATCAATATATATATATATATATATATATATATATATATATATATATATATATATATATATATATATATATATATATATATATATATATATATATATATATATATATATATATATGAAATTTGAATATGAAAAATAAATTGAAAATACTTTATTTGCAACTAAAGAATGATATCAAAATATAGTTTTGACTTTGTGGTTAAATTGACTTCCATAAATCGATGTTTTCTTTCTTCCACAAGCCACAAAAATGTTCGGATCAAAAATGCTCTTTTTAATTACTGCTTATATACGTTTTGATAGTAATTCTATTATTTTAACTGCGTTAAAATACAGATATTTGTTCAAGAATGATTAATAATAAAATATTAAATATCAGCCATTTTCTCAGTAATCTAACTTTTGTGCAAGCTCTTGAATCATCTTCAAGGCTCTCATCTCTAACACGAAAATTTTGAACCCATCATTGAACCACACCTTTCTTAACACACTCTTCCTAACTTTAACCCTCACTCACACCAAAAGCATCATTTAGTTTACAAACAATTTCCTGGTGCTTTACCACTAGTTTTTAACTCATACTAAAAATGCTCTTATTTGCTCGTTTTTCATCTTTGATTCAATAACCCAATTTGAAGCAAAATTAATAATAAAACCAAAGTCGATGTTACCAAAATACAAATCGAAAAATGGATATTAACATGAAATGACACATTAATTGAAAAAAAATTAATGTTAGAATTCAGAAAACAACAATCGCACTTATTTTCCTACCAATCTAATAATATAAATTTACAAAGTATGTTTTAATTAACAGAAATATTTCAAAAATACTATATAAATTTACAATTTAATATGAAATCAAATCTTTACTATCTGACAATAATCATATTAAACTGAGCAATTGTACATATTTTTAATTAACTCTTCCAAAAGTATATAAAATATTAACTATATAAAAAAGTGTATATATTTCTACATATTAAGTTATAAATAATTATATTAGAATTGAATGTTTCACAGAATCGAATAAAAAACCCAGAGTCGTCTAGAATTAACAGCGCAATATATCGGATAAATGAAATTAATAACAAAAAAAACAACAACGGAAAAAAACATCAAAAATGCATCAATTGACATGATCACAGCGTCAATCGAAACAGAAGGCCCAAAGGTGAAATCATATACGTGTCAATGTTATTTAATTATTATTTGATACAAGCGGATAACGTCGAAATAAAAAAATAATAGAAGACAATTCTGTCAGTGTATTTCATCACTATTTTTCGAATTTTTAAAACGTTTTTTACGCGAACAACATTGTAAATGATGTAAATATGTTTTTAAAAAGAGTAAAATTGAAATGTACCAAATATATATTAAACTACAGTCTGTTGATTAAAAATGTTTTACAAATCATTTTTGATAGTTGCTTATATGCATTTCGATGTCAATGATTTTATCTCGAAAGCAGCAAAGTACAAATAATCTGATTTACAGATTTAATTAAAAGATAAAAATTTAGGAAACAACATACAGATATTTCTTGACAATTTCAATTTTTTTTTTGGTTCGTGGGATGTGGAAATAATTAATTTGTGAATGTGAATTTAGCCATAGTATCAGAATTGTACTGCGGCACATTGCTGAATTTTAAATAACATCGATCGAATACTCAAAGTTAAAGTTTTTACTAATTAATTAATATATCATATGTGTGTAGTTTGAATATCTTTAATACTGAAGAGGTACAAGTCGAACGCAAAACTAACATCTTCGCCTCGGGGAAAACCTTCACGACTAAGGATCTAACAGAGGTATGATTGAAGAGGAGAGTTGAGATGAAACTGTTCGATTTATTTAGTCGTGTTAATGAATTTAGATTTACGAAAATTACATAAAAATAAACGGTTTGACATAATAGGTACTTCGACGTCTACAAACCGGATAAATAAATATTTAAAAGTGTATTTAAGATTCAAGAGAGATAATTATTTATTTTAATGTGGCAACTTTCCTATTCCTCGCAATTATAAAAAATAAATCAATCCATAAACCCGTTCCAGCGTCAATTTGTCTAACCGGCTTAAAATTCGTGCATAATACGTTCGAAATCATCGATTGAAACGTCGAAAAAAATGTGGCATTCGAGTATAAATAATTCAGTTTTTTTTGAGAAGAATGCTGTAAGTGAAGATACAACAAAAATCATTAAGAGCTCTGCTGCATTCGTAGGCGACGACTTTTTACTAGTGATGTGTATGAATATAAATATATACATATATATATATATATATATGTGTGTGTGTGTGTGTGTGTAAGTATAGAATAGTTATAAATTTCCATATATGCCGCTTCAACTGTACCGTCAATGGAAAATCCAACGGAGTCTGTATACACACTGTTAGTTAATAAAAAAGTCCATGTTTATTGGAATTGAAAACGTTATGTTAAAGAAAAGCAATAAAATATTTTATTACGATCGTATATTTCGAACGTAGCTTGGATATTATGAATATTTATAAACGTTCTTTTTATACGGATAGAATTTAAATAATAAAAATATTAAACATTTTTAATGAAAACTAAAACAATATATACATTTATGATTTATATCTTAGACAATATTCATACACACATATGTCTCTGTGTGTGTACGAGTACGGTCCTATTTTATTTTTAATACTTGACACGCTTGTATAAATAGTTGATTTCTTAATATAGATTAATTAAAAGAAAAACAATAAATACGTTTCGTTTCATGAAAATATGCAGATTTAGTTTATGACTTTTTTTGGAATCGGATTCGACGAAACTGAATGTTAATTAAATTCGTTAAAAATATCTCGATCAGTTCTGTGACCGAGAGTAATTTATTTATTTATCTAATGAAATATTTATGCACTTGACATTTCATGATTATATTTAAAAAAGTTGTGACTTTTAAAAATCGTACTTTTTTATTTCCTTATCCTTTTAGAGCCGGGGAAAGCAAGAGTGTTAAAAAATTTTAAGAAATATTTTTTGATTAATTGGATATTCTTTTATCGTAAATAAAATAAAATTGTTAATTTGTCGGTTACAAGGTATGTTATTTGAGATTAGCCATTAGAAATTTCAGATCTACTTGATATATCATGGAAAATCGTTGATAACGTTCGGAGAAAGATAAATCTTTTGATTGGAAACATGTAAATGGAGGCGGAAAAATTGATTATAATTAAAAAAAATTGTTAGTAATTTCCAAAATAACATTATTATTGTGTGTCAAAAAATTTGAAACAATCAAATGTGCACAAAACGGTTTAACATCGGTCATATCTTGAACCTGGACATCGGTCTCTTCCAATTGCTTTACAAACTGCA
Source organism: Acanthacorydalis orientalis (assembly GCA_034766995.1). Lineage (NCBI taxonomy): Eukaryota > Metazoa > Arthropoda > Insecta > Megaloptera > Corydalidae > Acanthacorydalis > Acanthacorydalis orientalis. The sequence continues at coordinate 18,360,373 of CM068315.1, read as the reverse complement.
CAGTGTACTCGTTAACCTTGATCTGACGATATTCTCTCCGAAAAATGAGCTGTCGATGGATGTGAATTTGGACTTCACATAGAAAATTCATTTGGAGCAACTTTTTGAACAATATATTAAACCAATATGATTATGATTCACACTGAAGTAAATAACATATGCGTTGTAGATTGTAAGATCGAAAATATGGAAGAAAAGTTTTTTGTACCATATGACTGTTTTTTTTTCATTTTTTTGACAGGAAAAAACTAACTTACCAATGAATCAAAAAATATCGCTGCGCACAGAATTTTAATTGTTTCGCGATGCATATGAAGAATAGCGTTTTAAAATTTTTTATACGGTTTCTTCCAATGATGAACTTATGGAAAATATATAATTCAACCCAATTCTCAGGTTTATAATTTTTACAGGGTTTCAAATGAAAAAACTGAGATTTATCTGATTTTTAGACGACCGTAATTTTTTTAAATTAAAGAAAGAAATAAGTTTAGTCTCATTAGAAAGAGATTAATGACGTTTAAATATATTATCCAAAAGATAGCACTCTGAGATTATAGTTTCTTTGAAAATGGATTCCTAGATCCATGCCCAGCTTCAAAGGATTAATTAAATAATGTTATTAGATAACATTTTTTTAAAATATTTTTATTAAAATTTGTATGTGATTTTTTTTTAAAAAAACTGAAGCTAATTTTATCATTTATCTCATTGAAATATTTTTATGTATATCTCTTCGATAGATTGATGTGTTCTGTACATAAACTCTAGTTAGAATATTGAACTTAGTAGTTCAACAACACACCAAACAGTTATATTAATCATTAAATTGCACGATAACTAATAACAAAACCATATCCTATAAATATATATTCAGTTGAAAAAATATACAAATAGTTTTTCGATTCTTACATATCTGTGTCGATTGAAACAACTTGTCACTTTTGCGAATACATAAACATAAGTCGGGAAAGAGAGTGAAGGATACGAAACTAAAACCGGAATAAATAAAATAAAGAGTTGCCATAATGTGCGATATTAAGTAATTTGTGTCGGAATTAATCTCTCGATGGCAAAGCAAGGACGTATCACCTACCTATACGCACATATGCATGTGTAACGAACATATATTTTCGAGTTTAAGTGGTGTGGAAATTTGTAATTGCACGTTAACGGACCCCAGGTGGATAATTAGGTTTTTTCCATAAGGCTGAACCATATGTACTAACTGTGAAAACGAACAAAGCTATGTTTTTACCACAAAAAGAACTGTTATTAAATTCAATTCAAATTGTCGTTAATGAAGAGTTATTTATGCAGACGTTTACATAGTTTGTAATTTCCGAAACTCGTGTATCGAAATTATATAAATATATATATATATATATATATATATATATATATATATATTTATATATATGTAAATAAAATAGCTGTAATAAAGTGCAGAGGATCTAAATAACAATAAAGCGATTTTACAATCGATCGAACGAATTATCAAACAATCGATTCGATGATGTGTTTTCAGAAACGTTTCAGTTTAAATTTCATTAAATATCACTCATCCGAAATATACCTATGGCTATGAAAATATTCAAAAGACTTGCAAAGGCGTTCGACTTTTATTTTCACTTAATTATACGTTCAATGTCCACGTAAATCATTTGTTACATTTCGTTGTTGTTGGTTTTTTGAAAAATATTTGTTGTGTACATATATTTTTATTTTAAAATCGCTTGAAGCTATAAAGCTATTTTAAAAAGGTGTGTGTAAAATGTATTAAATGATGTGTTTGTGTATGCACCTAATGATTTCTTTAATTCAGATATTTTTTTCATTATATTTTTATTGATAAGACTTACATATAAACAGAAAAAGATACATGTAAATGAAATAAGTATTCATGTTTTATATAAAATACAAATAATCGTATTTAGTTTTTGAGTATTCATTACTTATATATATAAAAGTGATTCATATTATCTAATAAATTAATATATTAATTTTTCATTCTGCTGCAGTCAATAACATTGGTCGATACACATTTTTCCTCCGAAACACTTAAATAGATCCGGTACCGTAATGTATTTTACTTATATTATAAATTTCTAGTTAGTTCACATTTTATAGAAAATTTCGTAGAAATATGTGGAGAAAATTAATTACAATTAATATTCTTAGAAAATTTGTGCTAAATTTAAAGTGATTGCGGTACTTATGAGGATGCAACTAAGTTATATCAAATACTATTGCTTCTTTTGTATATGGGATAGTCGCAATAAAGCGAACCATAATCTTAAACGAGATTGGATGGAAAGAAAATCCTTCAAGCCAGGAACTCAAATCATACAACGTCTTCCTTTAGTGATCAAACAAAAAACTATAATATTTCCTCTCCTCATCAATTTAGGCTTGTTGAAATACTTTGTGAAGGTGATGAATCGTAAATGAAAAAGATTTCAATATCTCTGGGAAAAGTTCCCTAAAACAACTAAAAAAGGGAATAGTTGTTGTTACTCAAATCAACGAATTAATGCGGGATTCAAATTTCAAAGATAAATTAAATGTAACATAAAAGATAGCATTGAAATCAATGCAGTTTTTAAGAATTTCTTGAGAAACAGAAAGGGCAAAAACTACAAAACATTATTGGAAGGCATGTGGGAAGCATTTAGCGTAGCAGGTTGCATTATGTAATTGAAAATTCACATGTTGCACTCTCATTTGAATTTTTTACAGAAAACATGGGCGATCTCAGTGATGAGCACGGAGAACGGTTCTATTAAGAGATTTTGGAAATGGAACGACTTTACCAGGGCAAGTGGAATCCTGTAATGCTAGCGGACTATTGTTAGACCTTACGGAGGGAATCGGTATATGTTATTTATAAAAGAAAATTTCAAATTTAAAAATATTTTGATTTATGAATATATATAATGTCAATATAAATGTACTTAAAAAATGCAAAAATTGTTATTTATTAGTATCTAAGAAACCCGAACTAACTTTAAGTCATAAGTATGATAGACATTCTTCTAAGGAAGACCTCTTTCAAAATCAGTTTAAGTAATTTCGAAGATCCAAAAAAAAATCAATTTGTTGACCAGTGTAATCAATTATTGAACATTTTTGATTAGAAACATTTTTAGAGATGATAAGGGAGTAAAAAATTATTTTTGAAAGTGACTATAACGAGAAATCAATGAAACATTCATTATTTAACAACGAATATTTTTAATTTAATCAAATTTATACTGAATACTGATTTGTGTAATAAAAATATGTTTTTAAACACAAAAAAACGTTGTTAAAAATATCGAATATTTATAAAAAAACATAAATGAAATTATTTATTCAATTTAATCAAATTTCTAAATAAGAATTATTATAGTTGCACTTTTGGGATTATGTGTCTCGGTTCACCATTGCTAGTCATCTACATGAGGCCGGAAATCATCTTGAAACTAATAGAAAACAAAAGACACTTAGCTGATCTAAAAGAACGTAAACCAAGAGGACAACGTACCAGTGAATTCACAGGTATAAAAGGCATACAATTTTAATTATAGTAATTAGTGAAAAATTTAAAATAAAGTTATATTGAATCGAAATTACAATTAAAAAGTATTCACTGGGAATCATCATCAGAAGAAATTAAAAAAACACACCCAGAGATAATGAAAATATACAAACATAAAAAACACAAAAATCAAAAAATATTGAATCCAAATAGCTCAAGCTTTGATAGGAGTAAAATAAATACGAACTGTGCGTGTGTGTCCTTTTAAGAAACATGTGTAACAGTGGTGTCAAACTCATATATAAACACGGGCCACTAAATTCAGTTTAAGAGAGTTTGCGGGCCGCAGATAAAAAATATCACCCGAAAAAAAATTTAGCTAGCGAAATAAGATCTTTTATTTATATTCGAAAATAACTCATTTAAATTTTATATTTATTTTTTCTTCAATGAATTTATAAAAATTAAAATAATACATTAATTTTAGGTATTATTATCAAATGTTACAACAAATTTTATATCAGAGAAATTAAAAAAAATAATATTTTTACTAGAAACTCGGCATTTTTTGGAAGAAACTATTTTATTAATGCCGGGTGTAATTTTTTACGATGATATTTTTGCTATAATAAAAAAATGTTCATTTTATCAATCTTGTGTGAATTGTTATTAGTCTTTAAAAGGGAAAATAATTCTTTATATAGGTAAGTACTACCAAATATTTCCAACATTCTTGCAGCAAACATACGCATTTCAATAAAATGTTCTGGCAAGCACAAATAAAAATCTAGAACACCAACTTCTTTATACTTTTGTTTAGCACCGTGCTACCCTGAATTTCAATCAATTCCATTTGGATGTTCCTTTTTATTATTATTTTAATATTTTAACTATTTTATTATTTTAATAAAATCAACATCAAGCTTTGGGCCGTGGACTGCATTCTAGACCCTTGCGAACCGCACGTTTGACACCACTGATATACAATATTTTACTGTACGCTCATCAATGTAATGGTGTTTGTTCGAGGAGTCTTAGATCAAACCTCGTAATTAGTTTTATGTTTGGATGATATTACTATTTTTTTCACTATGTGAATATTAAATAAAGATGTCAACTTTGAATTGAAAAATTTTACTTTGTCATCGAATACCTCGTGTGTACATAGTGTGTGTGTATCTGTGTATGTATATATATATATATATATATATATACATCATTATTTTCATGAGTCACGTACAAACATTTAGTCATTCGTCTTCTTGCATTTCTTTGTTTGTTTTGAAACGATTAAGTAATCATATTCTTGATCAATGAATAAATTTGAAGGTAAATATTAAACAAGTCATAAAAAGTAAGTACAGTTCTATTATTCAAGACATCTTATATACTTTTTTAATACGTCTATACATGCATATGTAGATGTGTACATATCAGAAGAAATCTAAAGATAAAGTAGAAAAGAACAAAAGTCTGAATCACTAACGGAACGTATTTCATTAAAACGATCCGAACAAAAAAAATTCTGTAAGTGTATCACATATTAAATGTAGTGTGAATGCTTTTTAAACACTTTACATTCCATTAAATACGAATAATAAAGGAATCTCGTAAGTCTTTCACATCAGATTTACCACTTTACTAAATTATGTATACATTTTGTTTTTTTTTATTGTAACAGTAAAAATTCATATTTGAATATCGTTCGTACGATGAATAAAACTTTAAATTTAAATCGTATTTAATTATATACAATCTCCGAGATGGTATCTCTTTCTCTCCAATTATATATATTTAATAAAATTTTCGTAGAGCATAATATTTGCCTATGAATATTAATTCGATAGAAGGAAAAAAAACCGTGCCATTAAACAGTGATTGTGTTCGGTGCGATTAGATCCTCGCACTGAACGAATTTCGAAAATCATTATCGGAACAGAAAGATCAAATCGTTTCCCACAAATCTGTGAATTGCACGCGGTCGATTCCGTAACGGTAATAAATTGTAACTACTATGATTTTAAAACACAACAAATTATATATTCGTGCCCGTCAAAACATACAATGTAGAGGAAGAGACGGTCCGTGTTTGTAGGAGAGGAAGTCGACGATCACGATGTGCTGATTTCTTTTTGCACCGCGTCGTCCCTCAACACATTTCGCCGCACCACGTGACGGTAGCCGAAGAGGGTGTTAAATTAATTTCCACGCGAGCTGATACCGACGAAAGATTTTCAATGCCACGAATGGTGAAACACCTACGTGTCTTAGACGCGCGCACGAAAGATAAGCAGGTGGTTTACACAGTTGCACACTATTTATGTGAATAATTACATATCTCGAGTTCAATCATTCACTTGAGAATACTTATATATATTTGCGCTTGTACATACAAACACACACATACACACACACACACATATATATATATATATATATATATATATATATATATATAATTTTCTAAAAATGTATCCTTTATTAATAAGCTTTCAGATTAATTAAAGATGTTTAAATAATTTATACGTATAATTCATATTGTCTACCTCAGCCTTGTACAGGTATTCATAACGTAACAAAACGTTTTGTAATCTTATCAAATAATTTATTATAGGCTCTACTACATTTTAAAGTAGCTTAGAGATTAATCTTTTTGCACAGCAGATGTGTAATTACATGTCGTTTTTAACTTTATCAAAGTTCATAATTCTGCGTCATTTAATTTTTAACTTTAATTCGTGTAATTTGTAATTCTCTCTTGATTAATTATTTTAAAAAACTATATTTTAAAGGAAAGGAACTTATAATTCGGCAAATATTCGCTTTTCAAAAATTCATAAAATTAATCAAAAACTAATCATAATGTTTATCTATTTTTGTCAGGTATTCTCATCTTATAGAAAAAGTTTTGAAAGACTTGTCAATGTTTAATATAAATTCTTCTCAATTCTTCAATTCTTCTCCATACAATCACAAAAATATTAATAAATAGAAATATCTATTAATAATACTATAAACAAGATTTGTCTTTTTGTGCTTTATATGATTAAACGTCGACTTCCTATTTCCAAACATCAAATCTTCCTGCCGTTAACTCTATTTCTTTCGTAGTTTACTTTATTTCTGTCAATCCAGGATATTTGAAGTTTATTTTGTTTTTTTCTGGTACTACCCATTCGAAAAGTTTTCAACGTCATCATTACTTATATATGAAATACCCAAACCTATTTGAGTTCTCTTCTCTGTATTTGATTGTTATTTCTTTAACGTCTATTTAATCTTAAATAATATCGTTTAAATACGTCCAAGTTACTAGTCAACATCTTAATTAACCAATTTATACATTTAGTACTTATTTATTGGGGTCGTAAATAATGAGTGCAATCTCAAATCTATGACATTACTGCTTCTCCTATTGTTAACTTCAAATATTTATGAAAGTACACGAGAAAAAATCACATTTTCTAAATAAATTAGTTGGAGCTAAATAGTCATGCATAAAAAAAAATAAAATTAATCAGAATTTGAAGATTTTTAAACAAAGAGAATTAGTATAAAATGCATAGATATACGAGGGTCGAAAAATTTCACATGAAAAAGATATGTGCGCGATGGGTGCCGTGATTGTAGACTATCGACCAAAACCGCACACAAAAAGACATTTCAACCCAGTGTTTGAAAACTTTTAATCGCAATCCGCATGCCTTTTTGCGTTGATTCGTCACCGTAGATGAAAAATAGAACAATCACTACACTCGTGAGTCGAAGCAGTGGACAACGACTGGTGAAAGTGCACCGAAGAAGGCGAGAACGTTTTGTCGGCTAAGAAGGTGATGGCCACTGTTTTTTTTGGAATTTCTAAATAATCATCCTGATCGAATATTTAATAAAAGAAAAACGATAACAATATCCTATTAAGCAACATTATTGGACCGTATGAAAGAAGAAGTGAAACAAAAACGGACAAGATTGGCGCACAAAAAAGTATTCTTTCACCAAGACAACGCGCCGTCCGACAAATCGTCCATTGCAATGGAAAAATTCCACGAATTAGATTTCTAATTAATCATTCCTCTACTCTATTCTTCGAAATTAACCCCGTGCAACTTCTTGATCCTTCCAAACTTGAAAAATTCGCTCGGTGTAAAGAAATTCTTGTCGAATGAGGATGTTATCGCCTCCGTCAATGCGTATTTTGCAAACTTTGAGAAAAGCTACTTTCTCTATAGTTTGAAAAAATTAAAAACTTGCTGAACCATATAGTCGTCAATGGAGACTTTGTTGAAACAAAAAATCTTTTTTTCCAAAAAACGGTGTTTAACTTGCTTTTTTATCATACTTATCAAACGACCCTCGTACAAGCGTCATTCAAATAGTTGCAATATTTGAGAAATATATCATTTCTGAAAGTATTGGTCTTCCTATGTGTGTCTTTTTTTCTCTGTTTGAATCTCTAGATCACAGAATATGGAATAAAACAATTTTTGATTTTTTCGATACTGTAAATTCAAATTTCTACAAAACTCTAAACAGAAATATTTTTAAATTAATTAATTCAAAATGAAAGAAATATTTATCGTCGTATCTTTTTTTTGATTCAAATTCATAAAAAATCAGATTGAAAACTAACGTTTAAGTTGTGAATTTTCAATGCTTATCAAGCAAATGCGACAATTTAAAATTGAAAAATACTGACTATAAGAACAAATAATGGATAAAAAACATGTTACACCTCGAATAGTGATGTACGTTCAACAATGAAGATGAAATGTCAATGAAAAGAGTTTCTGTCACATGTTCTGTCAATTTAACGTTCTACAATTTAGACACGGTGGAATAAAGTGAATATATTACAAAAACAATTTGCTATGTCACTTTTATTCACTCTGTACTTATTACTTGTTAAAAAGTAAAAAGATATTACGAACATATATATATATATACATATATACATATATATGTGTGTGTGTGTATATTGTGTGTACTGTGAGTGTGTGTTTGTATACAAAGTGAAACATTTTAGTTGAATACGTTTTTTTACAATAAAACTATGTGAATAGAAACTCTATATTGACAATATAATGTTGAGAACATGTCATCATCATTATCTGTATATATTTATTTCCAGTTGAAATGGTCGAGTTCAATAAATTTAACAGAAAAAAATAATGTATATACTTGTTAGTTCTAAGTCGTAGCGAGATTCTATTTGAAGTAATTTCAACTCATTACATGTTGAAAATTTTTCACAGCAGCAAATCATCGCATACAAATTATAGCATACATAATTTTTCAGTGTGGCCTTAATGATGATTGTATTTTACGTTGATAGAACATATTAGCAGTGTAAACGAATTATCTTTGTTTCTTGTTATTCACAATTTACGAAATAATAATCACTCTTATTAGAGCTCTTAAGCTCATTCTAGAAATAATTATTATATTACAAAATTAACTGTATTTTATATGAAGATGCACAAACGAATTTAATTACGCTTTCTTTGTAGAGAAAATACGCATTTTTTCTATAAACACGCCATCCGACCAAATCGAAAATTCCATCATTATACACTGTGTGTATGTAAAAAAAAATAAATGTAAAAAGTGTTTCAGCGAGCGAGCCGTAAGACTTCCAGTGAACAGACCACTACTGGATGTGGTACTTGCGGCATTCTTCAAAAGACTTGTTCGTTCAAGATATAAGCGGATCAGATTTTTTCCGATACGCTTATAAAAAATATTGTCTATAGAGCGGAATGATAAAATATTAATTTATGCTTACCGATTGTCAAAACTAAATACCACTCGAAACGGAGACGAATCCATTCAGGTATGATTAAATGTATACCGCGTCTCTTTATCGTATTTCATTGTTGATATGTTTTCGGTCTATTAATATATTAAGATATTTAAGATGGGGAAATATTTGAAGCATCGGTTTGATGTCTTCAGACGATTCTTTTTTCTTGTTGCGATGATCATCGTTGAAATTACACACATAAATATATATATATATATATACATACATACATACATATATATATATATATATATGTCTGTGCTTCTGTTTTTATATACAAAGATATCAGACGTTCTAAGATGTTGTAATATCCTAAAATATACTTTTATTGTTGTAAATATTTTTACTTTTTTTATAACACGTTGACATTTGTATAATATTAGGCTGATATAATTGAGAAAATAATTGCGGATTTTGTTTTCTATATTCTAACCTTAATTTTTTTCAATAAATGTCATTTCAACGTGTTCAAATTAATATCAATTTAAAGTACATTTTTCGATTTGTACTTTGGTAACTTCGACTTTAGTTTCATTATTAATTTTGCTTAAAATTGGGCTACAATTGGAAAAATGAAAAAGAACGGAATAAGATCAATTTTTTGTATGAGTTCAAAACGGGTGGTAAAGCAACAGAAACTGCTCGTAAACTAAACGACGCTTTTGGTACAGGTACTATTAAGAAATGTACGGTGTAATAGTTGTTCTCAAAATTTCGTGCTATGGACGAGAGCATTGAATATGAAGAACATCGTGGGTGTCCTTCTTAAGTTCATAACGACCAACTAAAGGCGTTAGTTGAATTAGAACCACGGACAGCAATCCGAGAGTTTGCAATAAAAGTTAGGCGTTCGTCATCTAACAGTTCTAAGCCACTTAAAACGGCTAGGGAAATCAGAAAAGCTTGACATGTATATAAATTTCAAGTTCATAAACCGCATTTATTTTTCTACCGACCTAATAAATTAAAAATATATGTTTTCTTGAAAATAAAAACAATCTTTTTAGACAATATACGATAGATTAGAAATCCGTTATTAAATAGTTACTTTATTTTTTACAAAAATGATAATAATCATACTGAATAGGATCGTTTTGATGCATTTTTATGATTTATTTGTCATTAATCTTCCACACAACCCAATTCTTTACAGAGTTTCACAATAAGTTTTTAAATGTACATTTCTTGACTTCTATAAGAACCATATCTTTTATTATTCGTTATATTAAAAAGGCCGAAAACTAATGTAACATGAATCGAGTCCGATAAAAATTTATCAATTTTTATTTGATCTATCCATTAATCTATATTAGCAGAAATAAAGTCCCTTTTAATAAAAGAATCGTGAAGATTGAAATTTCGTCCAGTTATCGAATGAAATTCTCGCCATCGTATCTTCATTTCAGGAACAACTTTGTCTTATATTTTCCAGTAACATTTTTCAGTAACATTATAAGGAATGATTCAACTATATTCTTAACAATAGATTTCAGCTCATGTTACACAAATTGGAACAATAAGTTCTAAATAGAACAATAAATAAAATGAACCATCAAGTTGCTTTTGGATTATTCGATAAGGATTTTCATTTCTGTGAAAGATTTTTTTTTCATCCACAAGACAAAAAATTTTTTTTAACAATAATGTTCAATAAATCATTCCTTATCATCCTTATTGTTGTTTATACGCATTTCATTGACAATACCATAATTTTCAAAGTGACAAAGTACAGAAAAATCTGATTTTCATTCTTCTATTAACCAAAATTATGACAATTGATCGATCACTTCGATTAGAAAATTATCTTACCAAATATCGTTCAAATAACTCATCTTCCAAATGCAAAATATGACTTATTCTATTAGATTGGTAGAAAAATAATTGAGGTTTATAACCTTCAAATTCATCACCTTTATTAATATTAACTTCATTAACTTTATTAACCGAAATAAGCATAATTATAATCGACTCATTTTTTCCAATTAATTATAAGTTTATTGATGCCAATGGTGTAAAATTCCTAAGTTCTGGAGTTGATAAAATCTCGAAATGCATTTTCGGTGGCAGCTTGGTTGTTGAAGACTTTACCCTGTAAGAAGTTGTCGAAATGCTTAACAAGTAATAATCTATTGACGGGATGTCTGATGATTATGGTGGATTAGACAATGTTTCATGGCCTAATTCATTCAAATTTTGGTCAATTGTGTGACGTGTGGTCGTTATTGTCGTGCAGCAGGATTGGACCGTTTCGATTAACCAGATCGGGGACCACATGTCGCAGTTCTTGGTGCATTTTATTGATTTCTAGTTAATAACTCTCAACTGTAATGGTTTCGCTAGGATTCAAAAAATTTTAGTGGAATATATAGAGCGCAGACCACCAGTCACCATAATTTTCATTTGGTGTAATTTCTGTTTCGAAAAATGCTTTTGGTGTTTATTTTTGTCCATCCATTGAGCAGTTCGCTTTCTGCTGTCATAAAAGATCCACTTTTCGTCGCACGTTAAAATACGATCGAAAAATGGATCATTTTTGTTGTGTAGAACAAACTTCGATTTTTTTTGGTTATCATTCTGTTCGTATGACGCTCACTTGTCGAGAATTTTTGATTTTCCTAGCTTTTTCAAGTGGTCCAGAACTGTTGGATGACCAACACTTAACTTTAGTGAAAATTCTCGAATTGTTGTACATGGTTATGATTCAACAAACATCTTTAGTTGGTCGTTATGTACTGAAAAAGAACGCTCGTGACTTTCTTCATCTTCAAAGCTCTCGTTGCCTGTACAAAATTTTTAGAACCACTATTGTACTGTACGTTCTTTAGCAGTACCTACACCAAAAACATCATTTAGTTTATAATCCGTTTTGAACTCATACAAAAAATGTCTCTTATTTGTTTTTTTCCATCTTTAATTTGAAACAAAATTAATAATGAAATCATAGTCGATATTTCCAAAATACAGACCGAAAATGCACATTAAAATGAAATTAACATAAACATGATGAAATGACACTTTCATTGAAAAAAAATAAGGTTAGAATTCAGAAAACAAAAATCGTAATTATTTTGCTACCAACCTCATATATAAAATACCATTCACAGAATTTAATACACTGATTCGTATTATTCCCTTATAAATCATTTAATAATAGATGTTTGTAAGGCTATAGATTTAACTATTACGAAATAATTTTCACTTTACATGTTAACAAACTCACAGTACCATGAACATAGATGTTCAAAATCGAATATTTGTGAAAAGATTTTTTCAGGAAACCATCAGATATTCTTTTAATAAATCATAATGGGAAATAAGTCAATGAATATAAAATTTAATATATACAACATTGTTAAAATTATATATATTTATATATAAATTATTGTCAACTTTACTACACCATAAACACGTCAATACAGTGTATTATATTTACATCGTAGTTATTTTTACTCCACTCCAACATGCTAAAAGTTAAAGTGAAATATGTAATGAATAAATGAATATATAATTTTCGACAATGGTCTAAAATATATTATTTTCAAATACTTGATGCGGTGTATTTTTAAATTCCGAAAAATGTATATTTATGCATACGCGTAATTATGATGTTTAATAATTCAACGACGAGGGGAGAAACGTCAGTGGTTGTCGACTTATTTGTTTAGAGACACGTACCCGAATACATTATTCATTAAGATAGAGAACACTGAATTGAAAATAATATCTATAATTTTCGTTCGACGATAGTGAAATCAATCCTAAACACGTGTATTCGAATGTATATCATTTGAAGCTACGATTGTTGGACTAATTCAGCTGTCTTGGACGAGCGCAACAGCTGCTATACATACTTATTCTCGATATGAAAAATAATCCAAACTGTAATAAATTCTCTAGATGTAAATGTTATCATTTAATTGATGGAAAATTTTTATGTCGAATGTTTTGTCACTAATTATGATACTTGTTAATTTATTTGATTTGAACTTTGAATATTTCTTATTTAGATATCTTTATATATATATATATATATATATATATATATAAGTTTCAGAATCATAAATTAAACGCCCGATTAATTATTATTTATGGAATAAAGGATACAAAAACAATAATTGTTTGAGATGAATATAATTAGATTCAAAAAGTATTATTCAAAGTTAATTAATTTTAATGTATCATCTTACTGTCTTATATAAATATTCATTCATACATTCATAAAAATTTATTCACATGAAAACGTTCTTCATCAAAACTTTAATAATAACGAAAATGTTTATTTTTGGAAAATAGTTTTTCATCGTTCATTTGAAAATAAATAAGATACGAGTAGTGTTTTATTATGAAGTAATGTCTAACTTTAAAAATTCAAATCATAATTACAAACAGTTTAAATACTCAAATAAATATTAAACTAAATATGGAAAATGAGGTGGAGTAAAATTGCACAGTTATACATCCAGTATTATTGTCAATTTGTTCTATAATAAATGTATGATTACTACCGACGTATTCAATAATAGATCTATGATTGTTCTGAAACTAGAAAGCACATGTAGAATTTATGTGACCGAGTGCATTACGGAAATCGATAAATTATTATAGATAGTAACAATACGTCTGCTTAGGGTAAATTACTCCAGTGGCAAGAGTAGATTCGAATAGATTATTCTAATATGTGAAGTGTTTTATGAACGTAATTAAAATATCAAGAGTTTTAGCATTTGTAAACAAAGAAACTTCGTCAAAATCTTTTCATATCCGACTTTTAGATTAAAATGTACATGTCTGTTGATTAATATTTGAGAACAGATAATCTAAGTGGAATGATTAAAAAATTATAATCGAAAAATGTATAAGAAAAAAGAAAAGTCACACTATGGCTCATATAACATATATTTAAATAATTTGTGGATTTCAAGGCCTGATCAGAATTTAATCAAAGAATAATTTTTATTTTTTATGAAAAATTAAATTATGCGTTTAATATTAAATTAATGAGTTAAATTTCCAATTTTTATTGAAGATCTTAAGCTTAGATTAAGCATACAACGATGCAAATAATTCTGTCATTTTCAAAATAATATATAAAAGAGAGGAACGAACAAAAAATAAAGTCTCTATTCCATTTTGGAATCTTTTTCCATAAGATTATCTGTAATGAATAAGTGCACTTATAATTATTGTTTCTAAAAATTAGTAATATTCTATACAAAATAATACAAATGCTTTACAGCAGAACAACTTTAGAATTAAATAAATATACATAAAATAGTTTAAAGAGCGAACTAAAATATTATAAGATTTAAAATGAAAAATTGAAAGGTTCATCAAACAAGAACAATTTATTATTAAATGACTAAAAATGAAACTGTGTGATTCCGCTTGAGTAACTCTTAGTACAAGAACTATGTTTAATTTTTTGTTTATTTTTCAATAACATCTCGGTCAGAACAAGAAAAAAATAATGAACATGATATACTCATCGAGAATTCATCCGTAGATTAATTATAACACGTTGGGAAAAAAACAACAGTTTAAATTAATAACGCTGATTTGAAACTTTATTCTATGATAAATTCATTTTCTTATAAAAAAAATGTACGAGCCCGACTCGAAGTAAGAGCGTTATCTAATAAAATGTATGCTTCGTTTTAAGTGTGGTAAATTGATTACGAAGTAATTTAAATTGAAGCCTGGAATTCGTTCTCACACAGATGATTCACGTAGTCTGACAGCGTTTGTGGTCAGTGAAATTTGAAATTTTACATAAATACATACTTAAATAATAAATATGGCTGTAACATTTATTATTCGGGTACTGTTGTAATGCTGTTTGATTTATTTGAGTTGAGAATAAACCTAGCATAAAAAAAGAATAACAATTAAAGTGGGTACTACACGTGGAATGATCCTCGTACGCATTTAAATCTACTTAAGAATGTTTATCATCTTATATAAATCAAAAACCACTTGTGAACCGTACTCACTGATTTTTGCATTGTCATTGTCTTTATATTCAATCTGAGATCAATTAGTTAATCTCGAACAGCCCACGAAAACAAATCAACGTTGAAACAAAAAAAATACGAAACAGGACATATATATATATATATATATATATATATATATATATATATATATATATATATATATATATGATTGTATATATGTAAACATTTAATTATTTTGTAACATGGACTGGCAATAATTTTATAATATATGACCATCTAATAAATTCAACACTCTCCTCGAAATTTTTTTTAACACCAATATGTATTAAAGATATTCTCCCAAAATTTGATAAAATATTTTTGATAGAGAATTATTAGTTTTGGTTTTATTAATTTATGGAATATTTCCATTATAAAAATATTCATTTCCTGAAAAAAAGCGAATACACAGAACGATTGTCTTTGATTTCATTGCCCTGTTTTTTTTTTAATTTTCAATAGACAATTTTATCTTTGTTTCACAAACAGTCTCAAATCATTTATAATACAAATCTATAATTTTTATTTAATAATTTGAGTTTTGAATAGAAAACTGTTAGTTTTAATTTTGTTGAACTATTTAAGAATGGCTTAGAATTCAATCAGCACAAGGTAGTTTTTTTATTTTTGTAAATAGAGGTTACTAATAATGAGAAAACAAAAAAATAAACAGAAATGAATTTATATTTGTCTATGACATGCATAACTTAAAAAATAAAACATAGATGGTTGAGATTGAAATGTGAAATTTATGAATTTAAGTATTACAGATATATTAATATATGATTGCAAATATCGGCTGCAGTTTTTGAAAGCAAGCCCGCTCAAAAAAAGGCAGCGGTTAAATATCCCTCTAAATCCTCTTCCAATGAATAGAAGTATATAGAAAATCTGTTCATCCGTTAATGGATTACCAAAAATAGAAGATGATTATAATGATAAAAATATTTAAAATCAAGCTGAATGCTTTTATTTTATGTATCGTTACTTAACTTTTTTATAATATTTTATATCATACTGATAAATCTACTTTAAAATATCTGCGGTTGTTAACAAAATATGTAGCTTGAGATTAAAAAATAACTGACAACGATTAAAAGTCATATTTCATTTTCTACAATATACAAAAATACAGAAAATAAACAAGTATATGAAGGTGTATGTATAAATATAAATATATGTATATATGTGTATGTATATATATATATATATATACATATATATACTTAAACCTGACACTACAAAGAAGACAAAGTAAAAGAAAATATATATAATGGGGATTTCAGAGAAATGTACAGATGAACGAATAAGAGCACCGATCTTTAAAATATTCGTCTTATTTAAGTATGCATTACATTATATGAGAAATCGTTAAAAAAGAGGGCTGAAGTGTAATTCATAATTCATATATATATATATATATATATATATATATATATATATATATATATATATATATATATATATATAGATGTAAATAAAAATATAAACATATATATATATATATATATATACTCGTATATATAGATGTAAATAAAAATATAAACATATATATATATATATATATATATATATATATATATATAATTTTGAAAATGTTCGAAATTATGAATGGTTTATTGAATGATGCTACTTTCCTTTAATAATTATTTAATTAGTTTACAAACTACTTTATTCTTATTTGGAATTTTTAAAATTCTAACACATTTGTTGAGAAAACATTGATTTAATTTTTGTTTCGATTTATATCTCCTTATATATAAAAAGTAATTATGTATGTCACATTAGAAGGAAATAAGTATCATCTTGCAGATTTATTTGATTTTTCCTTTATTATCTTTGAAATAGTTTCTGTTGAAAATGTCTAACGACTATTTAGAAATCAAAAAAGAAACATCGACAAGAACAACACCAGTGATACGAAAAAAGATCATTATAAAAACATCATCGATCGTGCCGCACAATAAATCAATACGAAAATTGTATTAATTATCTCTCGTACGAAATTACCCATAAGCACTAAACACCTGACCAAAATTAATATCCACTCGTCGGTATGAGCGGCGGCCACTTCGAGTTTCATTCGAAAAAAAACGTAATCGTCGTTAATAGATTGAAAGAACGTGAAACAAAAATAAAGAAACAGCACTCGAGAATACAATTAAATAAAACGATTATTAGATACAATCAATCCGATCGGGTTTTTGAATGGGAGAAAAGGCTGACCGCCGCCGCCGAGTATGACGAGCCCAACAGCCCAACAATAGCGTTCGCTCTCGATGAGTGACGGACCGTTCGAACTGACGGCAAACGCCATTGGGCATTAACCGTTCAATCAGCCAGTCATCGTTGCATTGCTTTTTGATATCCGGTTGTTATATGTGAACGTGCACACAAGTACTCTGAGACGGTGTTGTTTCAACGAACGAGCAGCACTAGTATCATAATCGGTCGGAGTTCGATCCGCGGAAATGATATTTTACAAATAAAACAAACTTAACAGATCTTACGACTATAACTTTAAATAAACATCACTCACCGAGTTTTACATGTTGATCTTTGTCAGATAGCCCATGTTTTTCTTTAGCAGTCGAGGCGCCCTGAAGCCCCAACAAACAATCATCCATGTTTTTCCTGAAAAAAAAAACAAGAATGCATTCAAATAATATAATATCAGTAAATATACTATTTTAGAAGTCAGAAAAAATGTATATAAACAAAAACAGTAAATACGATCGAATAAAAGATCCAGGTACAATACAATTAGATACAAGTATAAACAAGAAAAAATACTCATTAAACTATATATAAAATTTAATACAAAATACTGTTTAAAATTTATAAAATATCAAAAATTGTGAATATATTCATTTGGAAAATATTAAATTTAAATATATTTCTATTTCACTGAAACTTAATATCAATTAACTTACATTTTAAACAGATTTTTATATTAGAATGTTGTGGAATAATCGTTGGCACTAGTTCAATTCATAATAAAGCGTATGGTAGCTGTAAAATAATATCTTTTTTTCATAAAATAATCAAGAAAGAAGTTCGAAATGATTGCGAATTAATTAGATATTTGTTCTTTGCTGCAAATCGCATTATTGTAATTTATGTCATAAGAAATTGAATTTTTAAAACTTCTGTCGTCTATAATTATTCCATTTTTTTATAAAACAAAATACAACAAAAAGAATACAGTTTGTGTGTAACGATTTAAATACGTTTTTGTTGTCATTATAATCGAATTTGATTTCATTTACAGATAATATATTCTTCATTTTAGAGCAAATGCTATACGATTTAATATTTTTATATTTTTAGATGCTGATGTACATTTACATAATCTAGCATAAAAGTAATAAAGCCTTTTAAAATGCCATTTCAGGATTAAGAAATTCGTCATTGGAGTGATATATTTTTTAATATGCTTTAGTAGTTGAAATATATATCAAAAATAATTGTCTAATTGTACAGACGAAAAGAGAATATCTCAAAATTTATCGAATATCAATAGAATCATCTTTTCAAACTATTCAAAAATTAATTCCTCAATTTTAAAATTAGGTACAAGTGCAAATCAGTATATAGAAAAATAATTTTAGAACAGAGAACGGATGTGAAATTGCTTTTACAAAAAAATGTTCTTTCTATGGTGGTTTTTCTAATCAAAATTGATTACTGACCTAAACTATCGGCATCTCTGTTAATAATTCATCTAACCGTTTATCAATATAATCAATTAATGGACATTTGAACCAGAAAAAACATTTATTGCATGTAGAGTGAAAATTTATTTGTAAAAGATCTAGAATATGCCAACATGGACAAAGTAAAAAGAAACTAAAGTGAACTTTTTGAAATGTTAACGGGAATATGCAGTTTATGACCTACAAATTCATATATATTTTTTTGTATATGTATTTTTGTATACGTTGTGCGTGGTTATAATTTAACCAAAGCCTTTAGTTAGTCGTTATGAACTGAAGAAGGACGTCTGAGACTCTCTTCATCTTCATGGTTCTCGTCCCCAGCACAAAATTTGTGGAGCCACCATTGCACCGTACCTTTCTTAACAGTACCCACAACAAAACCATCGTTTAACTTACGAGTAATTTCTGCCACTTTACCATCCGTTTTGAACTCGTACAAAAAATGTCTCCTATTTACTTATTTTCTATCTTTAATTCAATAGCCCAATTTGAAGCAAAATTAATAATAAAACCAAAGTCAATGTTACGAAAATACAGACCGAAAAATGCACTTTAAAATAACATAACATGAACACGATGAAATGAGGTTTTTATTGAAAAAAATAAGTCTAAAATTCAGGAAACAAAAACCGCAATTATTTTTCTATCAATCTAAACAAAAAGAATACGTCGACCTCCAGTGACATTTATACGAGTATGAAGTTCTTGTAGATTGTAATATGTACAACTTATAGATATTATGACTGAAAATAAAATAATCTCATTTAGATTTTTGTAATTAAATTTATTATATAAGTCAGCAAATGTGACGAATAGTCTTTATAAAGTGTACGAAATTTTAATATTTTTATGTTTACATGTTTTAAACGTGTTCAATGTTATTACTACTTGCCCGGTACTCGAAACACGTCCGAATTCTTAAACTGTATTATATAAATACCCCTCCACCTTATTTTTACCGTTAAATTTCTTGTTATATCAAAAATGCATTTTACTTACTGTACACACTGTTCATAGAACTAAGGTGTATCATTTCTATTCTCATTCTTTTCTATACAAATACAATGTATATCACTGTCTTTTTCATTGCCACAACACCCTATGTTTATTGTTATTTTTACAAGTAGTATTGAATTTTCATTAATTGCCTTTTCGGACTTCCTTTTAGGTTAACAGTTCGACGCGTGTGCATATTTTTGATACATTTTAGTTCGTTTTTGACACGTAGTAGAAAATGTGAACTGTAAAATATTATTTCGTTTAATTCTGTTAATGTAATTTCATAAATTCATGTGTGTTTTATAGGTTGACATTCTTATGTCAATTTAAATGTGAGGTTATTGTCGACCACGTAGTGAACAATTGTGCGGTGAAGACTATTAGGACATTGTGTTTTTCCGATGTCTAAATAGGTGTGTGGGTCCCGTGTCATCAAATAAACAAGTGAGTAGAAATTTGTTTTAATAATAGTATTATTTTTATGTGTTAAATATCAGATCTAATAAATATTTTATTCTCATATCAATGGTCTCCTTTGTCCATAGATTTTTTTCTTTTAAACGAACAGATGATGTATTTCTTGAAAATATACAGTTTTTTTACAATTCATTTACAGTAATTAAATGTATATGTAGATTTCCATGCATATTTATATAAATATATAGAGTGTGTTTCGAATACCTAGACTACATGCTCTAAACATGATATCTTAATATATCGCGGCATCACTCAAAGTTCAATTCCTCTTTTTAGTCAATCATACATTTGACATTACATATTAACCCAACTTATTTTAAGACGTACTAAATCATGTACGCAGATAAAGATAATGCGTACTGTTATTAAAGTATTAAAGTGTATAATGCCCCTATCACTTCTATTGTTCGTCTTGTATACATTTAGTAGCGAATCGTTTCGTTCATTATTTGGAAAAGTGGTCCTTTTCGTTTAATGCCCTCGACGAAAAATGTTAATTATGCTTTTGTTATTTTTTTTCTTGCATTTATACATTGCCACATTAGTGAGTAATAGTTTTTTCAGCTATTTTTTATTATGTTTCATATACAATTAACCTGATAAATTATTCTTATTGAGATATATTATATTTTTTAAAAAAAAAAATGCTAATGTACTTGTAGGACTTAAAATAACTGCTTTAATTTGTGTTTTACAGTTATATGAATATTTCTATTTGAAATAATCATTAATTTGTTCAATATTATTTGATTCGAGTACATGAAATATCAGTTTATGTGTATACTGGAAAGTTTCCAGATTATTTCCCCTATTTTGTTTGCAAATGACACAGTGTATATTATTTATTAGATGACAGAAACTATTTTTGCTGAAAATAAAAATTCGTTTAGGTAAATATTGCATTGTTATTTTGTAACCTTTTATCAAAATTAGTATAGGAAATCATACAAAATAGCCACTAATGGTTAATCAATATATATATATATATATATATATATATATATATATATACATATATAATACACATACATACATAGACAAGAAATAAGTATATGAAAATACTTTAAGGAATTTGCTCCAAATTAAATAATGAATAAAATCTTGCTATGAATTTATGTTTTTATTTGTTCTTTACTAAGTGTTGTTTTATTTAATTCACACATATTCCAAATTTATTTACTGACATATGAAAAATCTGCTTATGTGTATATTGAAAAGTTACCAGATTACTGCCCCTACTTTGTTTTCAACTGACACATCACACACACAACACTTGATGTAATTATTATAATACTTTACCTGGTGAAATAGTATGTATAATGATTAAAATTTTAAATTATGTCGGTAATACCATATAAACTCATTTTTTTAAATTTAATGGAATATTGCTTATTTTTAATCACTAGCTCGCATAGTCAAGATATCGACTTCCATCATTGTGCGACATTATTCTTCAGAAAAAGCGTAGCATACTGCTTGAAATTCATGTCACAATTCATTTCTTTTTCGATACGTTTTTTTTTAGAAGCTGTATTTTTTACTTCATAAATTTGCAAGTGGATTTTAAACCCAAAGATTATGTTGGCCAAGGCGTAATTGGTATTTTATATTCCTTAAACCATTTTTCTGTCTTCCTGGTGGTGTGTTTTGGATCGTTGTCCTATTGAAATGTCCAAATTAGTGATACATTTTCTTCTGCATAGGGAAACATTACGTTTTCAAAAATGCTGTCATAAAAGTGCTGTATCATAGTCTTTGTTATATGGTATATAAGATCAACATAGTAACACAAGAAACATCCTCATATCATATGAAATGTTTAATAGTCTTTCTTATATAACGAGTTAAGAATTCTGTCTTATTTGGACGCCAAACAAATATCGCTCTATTAGAATAAATTAACTTTGGTTTTATCTACCTAAATAATTTCCCTCATTTTTTTGTATTTCTTGTTCATCATTCCAGTATTTATACCGTCTTGCAAATTTTTTCTTGGCTTTTTGTGTATGGTGATTAAAGTGAAATCTACCAAGGTGATCTTCCATATAAATTGATTTCAGTTAATCTTCTACGAATGTTCCTACCGCTGACATTAATAGATATTTATTTTAAAATATTTGAAGACCTAAATGGATTCACTTTTGAAAGTCTTACAATACACCTATCTTTTGTTTGAGAGGTTTTTCGGTATCTTCCTCTGTTTTTCACCAGATTTTTTGAAGTTTAAAGCATCTTTGATCATATTTAGGAAGCTGTGATATCCTCTTATGTTTTCTTTTGATCACGAGCTCTTTAAACCTCTTGACATACGAATTAATAGAAATTCGATATGACTAAAAAATATTATTTATTTTTCAGCTTAACAAAAAAAAAGAATATTTATACATTGCTAAATATTATAATTCAATACTAATAACCAAAATTAAGAAAGAATAATTTAATAACAAATTAAACAATAATTCAATAGTCCTGTAGACAGGATGAAACTTTTCGAAATATTCTGGTAAATGTAGAGGTATTTGACATTTTTTACACTGGCAAGTCGTTTCGCTTTTTACATTATTTTTTGCACATCTCTGCAGGATGTTGATTTTTATCGCTGGAAGGTATATGTTCAGGAAAATGTACCCAATTTTTTGCTTGTAATCAAGCTGGGCACTCACTTTGTAAATGACTTCCGCATGCCTGACAGACAGGTAGAGACAACTTATTTAGCATTTAACATTGCTAATAACAAACAACCTCACTTTCTTATAAATTCAAAACAAACATATTGCAGAGTTCGTTTCTATGGTTCACACTTTAATATTGAATAAATATATATATATATATATATATATATATATAATTATTTATTCCTGATATTTGATTTGTAACTGCACTAAAGCGAATTAAATCTGCATGCCACTAAGAGACGTCAATGTTTACAATGGCATAAGAAACACATGACGTATCAGAGACGTTTTTGTTTGTCAAGGAATTAATAAGATTTCTTGCGTTTAGGATATAATAACATCTGGGTCCCATATTTCACTATAAAATAAATGTTCAGAAATATAAAATCGTTTAATTTGAATTTTCATTATTTTACAAAGTGCTTTGAAAACAAAATTGAAGCAAATATTCAAAAAACTCAATGTCATCCAATTTTTACAATTTGTCTATTTTATTGTGTACGCAGTTTTGACACTTCAAATATAAGGAAGTAGTTCCTCGAAAATGTTTTTACGAATGCCGTTAAAAATGATGAAAAGTACTCAGTTAAGTGTTGCATAAACATTTTGTTATATATATGGCGTTATTGTTTATTAAAAGAAGTATAAAAGAAACTTCGAAGCATAAAATAACCTTTTCATACCCTTTTTTGTACTTGGCTATGTATATATATATATATATATATATATATATATATATATATATATATATATATATATGTATATATATATGTATATATATATAAACATATTTCCGTCTCGTACAGGAAAAATGATTGTCATAAGGTTGAAGAAATTCGATTTCCGTGTGCTTGCACATATTTGTTCTTCATTAAATATAGCATTTGATGAATACGGTACTTAAAAATGTAGAAATCATTTAAATTAGTCTTACCTGATTTTAACTTCTTTCAGTCTCATAAATAATTTTAAAAGTTAAAAAGTATTTAAAAATTAAACAGTTTAAAATTGTTTTGAGATCGTCATTGTATTTAAAGAATATTTAAAAAAATAGAAATCATGCACTGACAAATCTTTGGACGAAATATGTTCAAACCCGATATAAATTATTTTAATTAAATAAATTATTTTTTTAGAAAAGAATGTTGTATTTTCGTCATATTATATATTTACTAATTAAATAAATATCAAACATTATGACAATTGTATTTAAAAAAATACTGACAATAAAATAAGATTGAAAAAAAAACATTGTCCACACATAATTAACAAAATGCATGTTTCGCACCCACGGCGGATAAATTTCACTTATAAAAATAGACAACGGTTGTAGAGAATACAGTGTTTATCAGTTCAGCGCGCTGATAAAAAAAAAACAAATCATTGTAAAAACGCATTGTCAATGTATGCGAGCGTTTGACGAAGTGATGTTTCCACTAGATACGTTTAGTTTCATATCAGTCACCTTTGTGTGCACGACGAGGTGAATTATTAAAGTGACTGTGTGATATGTTATGGCAGAAAAAATATGACACGTTCGCTTCAAAACAAAAATCTGTTGCGACGCGCGTGCGAAAAACCGACACATTCATTAATTAACTATGCCGATGACGCGACATAGCACGCAATTCTGCACGGACGCCGGCGCCTTCGGTGCGTTTTTTTGACATCGAATAGACTCACTGATACATTTCTATTCTAAGATCATATAAGAACAGATTTTTAATAGAAACAAATGATAATAAATTACAATAAACGTTCTAGAAGAATGAGAAAGAATACACTGAGCTCAACAAATATTTTTATGATTAATTTAACAATCTGTTGGCCTAAACCTTTTAGGTGTACAGATTAATTCGGTGCCTTTTTTATACAAACTTAATATTTACTGAAAAATGGAATTTATTTCAATCCTTAAAGTATCCTCCATTATTTTATATAAATTTGCTATATCTGTTGGATAACTGCGAATCCCTTGTCAAAAAAAATGACAGCTTTGAGTCGATGAAGTTCTAATGAATTGTTGGACCTGTTTGCATTTTTTGCATATTTCATGTGTCACAATATCTTTCTCTAAGGCTGAACAAATCATTCCCGTGGATTCTGCAGTATTTTTTTCATCGGCAGTGCGAAAAGTTAACAATGGATAATATGCCACTTTTCGGACGCCGTATTTACTACTGTTTTGTGAGGTTATGCCAAATGCTTTGAAAAGATATACAATGTTTTTAAATGTTAAAGTTCGAACTACAAAATTCTAAAACGACAAGAAAACATTTTAATTTAAAACACAGTTATGGTTGATTCATTTTAAAGGCACGAAGTCAATTTTTGCACCTAATATTTTTTACTAAAAATTCTTAACTTTTTATATAATGTCAGGACTTCCAGAATCCATAAATGAAAATTGATATTAATTAATGATTCATCATTCACTTAAATAAGAAAACAAGTCTAACAATTTTTTTTAATCTAGACTTTTTATATTTTCTAGCCTTCTTTTTTAATATAAAAAACTACATTGAATATTAATTAATGCAATGAACAGAGGTTAAGAAAAGTGTTTTTTTAGAAGAAACAACTCGGTAAATATTATAATTGTAACGATGTATAATTCTACATAACCATAATTGATATTTTGCAATTAATGAAGGTACTCACCAACTAAAAACGATTGTAATGTTATACAACACTTAATTAAAATCAGTATTCAATACGACCATGTTTTTTATTTCTTAAATGATTTGTTTTTAAAAAAAAAACTTAAGCTGAATATAAAATATACACAAACATAAATGAACTACTTGTGAAATGTCATGGATATAATAGTATGGGACCAAGTCAAAACCATGAAGTAACGTAATACTTTTATTGTATCTGGGAATCAAAACATTTATTTTTGTAAAGTTAAATATTTCATAACTAGTTATTCAAATACGATGAAATAATATAACATCTTAACCATTAAACGCCGCTGTTGTGTATACACAACATTAATTTCGGAAATTTTTTCTCTCCTAAAAATATTTTTTTAAACTTTTTTATACAACAGTAAACATTTGATTCAATAGAAATAAAACTACATTATTATTTTTTTCGATTTTTGCGAAAGTGAGAAAAAAGCGGAATAGATGTAGACTTTGTAAAATCCAGACCATATACATAAATGTAAAAAGTACGTTTTTCTCCACCCGGAGTGTTTTGGCAACTATCACAGCTTTTGATTCGGATTTTAGTAAAATAAATGAATTTAAAATTTAAAACAGACTAGTTTGTATTCAGTTTTGAAATATATTTTCTTAAATAACGCCCAACATTAGTTTCCACTGTTGAGTATACAAAACATTTCACTGTTGAAAAAAATTTTTTTTCATTTTTTTCTCTCTAATTCCAAATTAATTAGAAAGCGCTTAGAACTAAACCATGTTACGCGTTTTCTAAAATTTTTACGATTTTGAATGGCGACGTTTAATGGGTTAACTTATTTTATATATTTTTTCCAATACTTTGATATAACACAGACTTATTATTTAGAAAAGTAACTTATTGGTACATGTATATACTATATTAAAAGAAGAAGAATTAACTTTACTATCAATGTTTTGTAATCATCTTTTAACATGACTATAATTTTGTTTTTTTTTAAAAAAAAATCAAAATGTATAAACAAAATGAAAACTTTAAACAGTTTCTATGGATTGATATACAGATTTGTAGTGAGATTCAGTGACTGATTTTTATATTAGAAACAATAAATGGATTATCTTTAGAGCCTCAAAGGCGATTTTTAGAACCATAGAGTTCTGGTCTTCTGACTAAATTCACTTTTCGAAATGAATTCTTTTTCACTTCACAAATCATAAAAAAAATTATAAAAAAGTCCAATAAATCATTATCAATTATTATTTTGCACATTTCAATGATTATGTAGCCACAAATGATATACTGAATAATTATGAACAGAAAAAATGTTTGTTGTTTGTGGATTAAAATGAAATTCATTTGTGAAACTGATTTTTAGGATTCAATTTCTATTTATATATCTAATTTTATCTTTGATATGATATATTGAATATTTTTGACCAGAAAACATGCTTGTGGTTTGTGGAGTGAAAAAAAATTCCTTTGTGAAACTGACTTAGGATTCTTCTATTTTCTTTTACGATTTTTAATTACATATCTAATTTTATTTTTTATTGTTCTTTAACGCATCTTATTATTAGGTTGATAGAAAATAATTAGGGATAATGATCTTCAAATTCATATACAATTACAGATTTTTTGATTTTCCTAGCTGTTTTAAGTGATCCAGAACAATTAGATGACTAACGCTTAACTTTTGTGCAAGCTCTCGAATTGTTGTGCATGGCTCTGATTTAACTAATACCTTCAGTTGTTATGAACTGAAGAAGTACGCCTGTAAGCTTCCGCATCTTTAAGGCTCTTGTCCCCAGCACGAATTTTTTGGAATCACCATTGCACCATATCTTCCTTAACAGTACCCACACCAAAAGCATCGATCAGTTTATAAGCAGTTTCTGCTGCTTTACCGCCTGTTTTGAATTAATACAAAAAAAAATTCTTATTCACATCTTTTCATCATTAATTTAATAACCCAATTTAAAGTAAAATTAATAATAAAACCAAAGTCGATGCTACCAAAATAGAGACCAAAAACGCACTTTAAAATGGTATTAACATAAACACGATGAAATTACATTGTTATTGAAAAAATTAAGGTTAGAATTCAAAAAACAAAAACCGCAATAATTCCCCTACCAACCTAATATTTCATTGAAATTATATACTAGTGCTCAGAGTAATCAAATAAAAGAACGATCAATAATCAAACATCTCTTCATGGTCATTGCATCGTATTTTAAGAGTATATGTTTCTCTTTATAAATTCAGTGAATTTCAAAGAAATGATTTAAAGTAAACTGATTTACTTAATTTTTAAAAATGTTTCAAAGAGATATACTTTTTTGTTTCATTTTTTTTATTTAAAAAATCACTTCAATTATCTCGCATCTCCCGACGATTATTTGCAAATAAGAGGCCGTTCCGCCGAACGAACGTCGCCCTAACTGCCTAACCCTTCCGATGAAAATGTGCCTTTCCACTTACCAATTGTAAAGCGTATGTTTTAAATCACAAAGGAACGTAGTACATAGTCAGTTGTGTGATATCATTGAAGTATCTTTTGCACAGTCGACAGCTGTCGCCTGTGCAGCCAAGCGGATACTGATGCCATGAACGCCAGGAAAATTTCTTTCCAAAACAACAAAATAGTAGAGGAGTGACTGCGACACACACGTACCGAAACGTACGTCTGTTTCTTTTCATTGCATGCAAAGTGAACAGCACAAAGAGTTGTGAGGAGTTTGTTGCAAATTTGTGAACTGTGCAATATAGATAATTTTTTCGTTTTTTTTTAAAAAAAACGAGTTAGATGTAATTGGCAAAATGGAAACTCTGAATCTGTTCAACTTTTCTTATATGTCTGAAGAGTTAATTGGAAATAAAGTAGAAATATTAAATTTTTTACATATGTTGCGTACATAAACCATTCTATTCATTAAATTTATCTCCTAGAATAAGATTTGAATTGTAAAATATCTTAAAAGTTTCTAAATCAACAAGTACAGGATTATTTAGACTCAATTAACATTCAAAATGTTGACAAATATTCATTCAAATTATTATATTTTAATTTATATATTAAATTAGTTTCAAATACATTTTTTCAGTTCTGATTTTTTCAAATAAGAATAAATCAAACACTGTTTAGATATCTGACAGATCGGAGATTTAAAACACTGAAAACATAATACTAACATAAACAATACTGACAAATAATTTTCTAAATTATTTGTAAACAAACATAATGAATTTCCAAAAAACGAAATAAATCTGTGAAAACTGTATCAACGCACAGTTATTAATCATGACTCTTTCTTAAAAAAATATCGTAACGTTCAGTTTTAAGATGAATTATGTCTGTAAATTATACGTTAATAAATAATAAAGAAAATTAAAAATATTTAAATTCGTTGTTAGTATTTAAGTGATATATGATATAATTTATGTCAGCCATTTATCACCGACTCAACACACAAAAATAAAATAAACCAATATTGAGAAAAATATATCCTGAGTGGCACACTTATGGTCACACATGAACATGAGAGTATGTGTAAATTTATTTATAAATATACAAATATATATATATATATATATATATATATATATATATATATATAAATTGGATATAAAATATTACAAGGTGGGTGTATAATCAGAGATAATTCAAAACTATTTAGATATTATCTGTCAATTTCAACGTGAATGTGTCATTGTAAAAACTGACATGCTGCTGGTTTTCATACTGGTAGAAGTTATAACTTAATTATGGTAATAGCGTTATGATCATGCGGGTATTCGTCAGAATAAAGGGGTTACATGTGGGAAATTATCCTCCGCCAATACATCACGTACGTGCAAAATTGCAATGAAAATGCTTATAATTGCCAGTGTATATTCATATATGTATGTATATAATTTTTTTTTTGTTCTGAAAAAAGGTTATTTAATAAAACTGTTATAAAGCCACTATGAACCGCTTGATTAATGTATTTTATCTGCACTTGTAATGAAATATTATCAATATATTTTACAATATACACTTACACACAGATGTTTTGGTATACATACATACATATATATATATTGGACTGGAACAAAAGTTCGTAGCTTTTTCCAGTAAATGTCACTAATTGCAGTTTCGCGCGCAGCTCGATTATATAACATATCTCCATATGTATTATTTTGACAGGTGACATTTCTATGTTTTTCTACTATTTTTGTGTAATTTTGTGAATTTTAAGTCTGTTAAATTTAAAATTGAAAATAGACGAATATAAGGTGCATTTCCGTCATTAGATACTGTTTTACTTTCGGGAAGCAAAAAGCGTTATAGAGACAGCAAAAAGCAGTTCGAAAGTGGTTCTCTCGGTTTAGAGATGGAAAATTCAACCTAGAGGATGAAGAGCATTCCGGTAGGTTTGCAGTTGTTGATAATGACAACATTGCAATATTTATTGAAAATAATCACCGTACGACATGGGACATCTCAGAGACATTCCAAGTGTCTCATATGAGTGCTGTGAGGCATTTGAGGACACTTGGCTACGGGAATCGCTGCGATGTTTGTGTGCCTCATAATTTGATGATTATCTCCTTAAAAGAAACCAAAACGACTCTTTTCTGAAATGATTAATCACGGGCAACAATAATGTGGATCGAAAAATGTCTCGAAGGCAACGAAATGTGTCTCCATTAGCCACTTCAAAACCGGATCTTCATCTGAAAAACGAGATGTCCTGTATCTGGTGAAATTGGAAAAGTGTTGTGTGTTACGAGCTTCCTCCAAATAATCAGGCGATAAATTCGGAGAAGTATTGTGCTGAATTGGACTAATTAAACGCGGTAATCGATCAAAATCAACCGGAATTGGTCAATCGGAAAAGTAT
The DNA here is from genome assembly GCA_034766995.1 of Acanthacorydalis orientalis. Classification (NCBI taxonomy): domain Eukaryota; kingdom Metazoa; phylum Arthropoda; class Insecta; order Megaloptera; family Corydalidae; genus Acanthacorydalis; species Acanthacorydalis orientalis. Next base: position 18,329,658 of record CM068315.1, on the reverse strand, counting down.
CATTTTCCATCAAGACAACGTTAAGCCTCTCGTCTCTTTGCAGACCCGGCAAAAATTGGTGCAGTTTGGCTGGGACATCCTACCTCACTAGTCATATTTACCCACTCTTGCACCTTCAGATTACTATTTGTTCTAGTCACTATAGAATTCCCTTAATGGAAAAAACTTCACTTGCCTAGAACACCGTAGAAATCAGAAAAAAATTAATACATATATGTATTTAAAGAAAATATCGAGTGTATAAAGTGATTTTTTCAAGTTTATGAAATATTTCAGTATATTTTTTTAATATTTAATAAACTGATTGTAATACTAAATAACTTGATTGTTTTACATAATAATTTCTATGATATAATGCAGTTGAGTTTTGAGACCGTGCGTTGTATTGCTATTAGACTCCTTCGGTTTAATTTTTTATAGCATGCACGCATTTAGAGCAATGCTAGTAAGTCATACATAGATAGTCGATAATGTATCGTGTTGACGGTATAATGTGCTGTATAAATTTTTCGATAGAATCGCTTTTTTTAGAGATAATGAAACGCTGAAATATTGAAGGGATTTTAATGGCATTTTCGTGTGCTTGATTCGTATTGAATATTTGCTATTTTTATAACGTAGTTCAATATTACAAGTCATGGCCAATATTCAAATCATACTCTGTCAAAACCGTGTTCATTTATTTATTAAAGAAAAAAAAACTGTGAACAGATTCGTCGATAGATACAGTCGATCTGTACAAATTTATTTTCGTTGAACGTTACTCGTGGTTCCAAGTAAATAAATCTGAACGTGTGGAACAGGTGTGCGCGAACATTAATTGTAAATATTTAATATTAGTTATAAAGATTAGTCAATGTATTAATTCACAAAAGGAAAAAAACTTGTCTCCAGCATCAATAAATTCCACACCCACATTTTGTTTATTAATCACTTCATAATAAGTGTTATGACAAATTTCATACGTGGACCGAGTGAAAATACTCAACACCGACGAGAACAATCCGCGTCCGTTCCGTGAACACGTACACTCTTTTCACTAACATTTATTTATTTTTTTTTACTACTCTTTCGAATATTATTTATCGCCTGTCGTAGATTTTCGGGCGCCATGCGGTTCTATTTAATAACAAATAAACAACGCTGTCGTATCAAAATAAAATAAGAATCGTACAGGGGAAAAGTTATGTGTGCGGCGTGTAAAACGTTTGACAAAAATGTTAATGGTGCCAATATCTCAGGTCGCCGAGAAGCGTCCGCTTGTGCAGTGCATACATTAAAACGGAATAATGTGTGTGTTTGAATATAAAAGCAGTCATAATATTTATTGTAATGACACGACGTTTAGTTTTCATTTAACGTCCTAACAGACATCCTCGGTTGCCTTTTGAAAAAAAAAGAGTTTGCACTTTTATTTATGGAACCGACTGTTAATTTGAAATTTAAATTTCGACTTATTTTCGAATATTTGTACGTTTACGGACGCTTTGGTATTATAATGTCAGTGTTTGACTCGAACCGCTTTCGGAATATAAATAATTTCTCGGATTATATTTCATCAGAGCTCTAGATTCGGTCCACATCGTAAAGAATAACTATTCGGCAATCGTGTATCAAAATAACGACCGCACGGAAACGAATGAACGTTTTAGATGTGATATACTGGCACGAAATGGAGAAAGATTTGTATGTGTTTTTGAATTCGACGAAGAATAATTTCAAACTTCATTTCACAATAAAAATTCTAGAATTTATACGTGTGCTTTTTTTAAAAAAAAGAAATTATAATCTGTCTATATATCAAAAATAATTCCATCATAAAATTTCCATATAACATTTTTTTACCATCTCCTCGCAACGCCGGTCCCCCCGCTACACTCTAGAAGTAGCACGTTATCATTTTTATTTCCGATCATTTTCGATGTTTCACGAATCGTCATGTTCGTCGATTACAATGAAACAGTATCGGGCACGGCCAGTTGTATGTTGGTCTTTCCAGATGTACTTCTAAGAAGAGTATCAAGTTTCAGTGTGCAGAACAACACAAATCAATGACGAATTTCGTGTATACAGAAGTTTTAGAATAAGTTTACAATAAGTTACAATAAGTTTTATTTTCAGTTTCACGATTTTCACGGTTTCATTTAAAATCAATAAATAAATTTCATTACACAATATCTTTATTTCGTTTTTCATTTTTCATTCAAAAATTGTTAACATTTAATGAGAGCGAAAGAAGCAAGCCGGGGGAGCGAGCAATGCGAGCGAGGGTAGAGTCACATAGGTGTCGGCGAACGTAGCATGTAAGTGGTTTAATAAAAATATCATTTAAGATAATATTATTTTTTAATGGAAAAATCCAAAATCACGTTTTATGAAGCTACTTTGTTCCAAAATGACATTTATTCAGACATATTATCAAACTTAAAGCACATATTCCTTCAATGAGAACAAAAAATGAGTTTATTTTTTAAATATTTCTTATATATAAAATTGTTATTTTATATTCTTTTCGAACTATCATAAAAAATAATGCTTATCAATGTTTTCATACATTGTAAAAATTAAATATTTTCTACAAAAAATTAGTTACTTTTTATAGATTCAAAAACTAACAATGCAGTTCTAATACTGTATTCTAAATCCACTTTCATAAATGTATTGTTTTTTCATCCCACATTCCAAAAAAAATATTTCTGGTCAAAATGTTCAATAATTCAATTTTGTTTACTGCTTATGAGCATCTAAATGGTGAATATGTCATCCTCAGTTTGTCGAGGTATAGAGAAACCTGGAATCTGGAATTTGTTGATTTTTCTGTACCCTTGCGTTTTAAGAATGATGAAGAATCACAATGTGTATAAGTAACAATCAAAAATTATTTATTGAAAATTATTCAGAAAAAATGTGTAGTTTGTCAAATAAAAAAGAGTTCATTTGTGAAAATACATTTGTTTTCATTTTTATTCTTGAATGATTTTGCTTTTCTATCTCACTCGGTTGTTTTTACAATGATGCTCTTTATGTAAGGATAATTTTCTTTTCTATGCAAGATCGATTTTTACTCATACACATGTATATTGTATTACCCTGTAATCGAACTCGACCGGTACTCGATGAATGTGACAGATTTACTCGTTTATGTATATTTGAAAAGGATTATACTGAAAAGAACGATTGTCACAGTGCGGTTATATTTGTATCCTTAAAACGATTTAACAACGACATTGACAGATCTCGTCTTCAACATTCATTGTATGTCTGATCAACTGCATTAATAAATACTGTACACACAGCCGGTGGACTAGAGATGAACATAATCCGAAAAACGTTTCAGCAAACATACCTATGCAAGCGAAGTAGCACATAATCGGATATATTAAATACGTTTTACGAAAACGGATAGTTCTTCCAGTATATGTGTGTGTGTGTAGTTTTTTTTTGTCATTTTTATTTATTCGTCGAAAAAGAAATGAAACGTAATGTCGTCGTATCGAACGACCGAGTGGGGAACGGGATACGTATATATCGGAGAGACAAAAATAGGGAACCGTAGCCGAACCTCGTGCATGTGTACGTATAGCCGTACGGCCGTAGAGCCGCCGCCCGCTGAGAACCAACAGAATTTATTACGTCTAAATAGAGTTGTTTATATCACAATATCTGTCACTGCGGTAATTGTTCTTAATCAACTTTTAAACCGTCACCTCGACACTACGTTCATTATTAACGCGTTTTCCGCGCGCATTACTCATTTCACACTGCGAGACTCATCTCTACTTATACACAACACATACAGATATTCATACATGTACATAGTGTGTGTATGTATATATATATATATATATATATATATATATATACATATTACATAGAATTTCAAAATGTTGAATCTACACGTACAGTGCCATAGGATGGGATGCTGCGTCGAGTGTGTAGATTTGATGGAATGTGTTTCCTACTTATTCGTGCGCTGGTATTAGTTCATTTTCCCCATGGATGTGTTTCTTCCTATGTAATTATATGGCACCACTATATATGTGAGTTTATATTCATATATATATATATATATATATATATATTTATATATATATGTATATATATATATATATATATATATATATGTATGTATGTGTATATATAGACATTGTATACACATAACGGGTATGTACATAAATTTATTTGTATGTACATGTATACATAACTAATAACTTTACAGCTTATAATATACTTAGGGATACGAAAATAGCTTAACTTCATAATGTTTTGATACGCGCGTTTTATTGCATTTAGTTGACGTAAAGTTAAATCTGTTTATTTTGATTCCAGTAACTAACGTCTGTGTACATAAGGTGCGGTAATACAATATTATAGAGACAGAAGTTAATTGTTATTAATGCTGAAATTAGTAATACGCGTGTAGATAAGATTCATTTCACGTTCGATTATATTTTTCTTATATTGTTCTGTCAGTGCACACGGTTCGAATCATTCGAAGCACATTCGTTTGATGTTCTCTTACCAGAGTTTCAATTCTTCACAAAAACCTATTCGAATTTTTTACTTAATTATAAAATATGATGGTTTTTTTCAATATGTATAAAAAATAAATTACATATTTTCATAATAATTTCCTTCCCCATTGAATTAATATAATCTTTATTTCTACTAATTTGTGCATTCCATGACTTAGGAGATTATAAATTATTGGTCCTGTTTGTTGTTAATAGAAAATACATTTGTCCTAATTTTAGTACTGTTAAGGGAATGAAATGGGTTCTGTGAATTAACCTTTTACACTATAATTGTTTTTCTAGTTAGTTCTCAGCCAACTCTGTTTTAATTTTTCTGGTTTTGATATCTCATCTTAGGTATGAAGAAATTACTTGCAGTTGATCAGTAATTTAATCATATATATGAAATATTTATTATAATATAACATACTATTATATATGTGTGCAATATTCTTTCCCTAAGTCATATTTCATACTGATGAAAATTCAGTTATGGCACTCGATGCATTTTAAGTGAGCTATTTAAATACACCAAGTATCATATCGATATTTTCGACTGTAAGTGGTCGAACGGTTAATTGTTACGGGTAACATCGTTAATAAGTATGTACTTTCACCCTCGTAATTTACCCCAGTACAATTATCTGGCTTTACACACTTTCAATCAAGTCTATTCCCATTCACTCATCGTTGCATTTCGAATCGTTCTTCACTTCCATCGAAATAATTTTCGACCGATTTTCCTCTACATGCAAACAAAACCGTTTTCGAACATTGCTAGATTGCAAAAGGACTAAACATTTAATCTAATAGCAAAAGTCGAACGTAATACTCGATCATTACTTGGAAACACACTGACATACCGGAACGAGTGACCGTTCTTCGTACGTGCATCTGTTCAATTCACATGGCATGGAGAGCAATTAAACGCGAGGAAATAATATCCTATCGTTTCAGTTCAATTACAACACACACGCCCATTAGATTCAGTTACAGAAAAATGTTTGTACATGGAAATACCACAATAACGGAACAATATTATTCTATCGAAGTACAGCGATAATGCATTTTGAAAATGACGTTCAGTTAGTGTAAAAAGAATGAAACTACCACTGTCTTGCAAAAAAAATAAACGGGCGTCTATGTTTACCTTGCAATATGTTTATACACATATACATTTATTTATGTATATATGTATTACATACATATATATATATATATATATATATATATATATATATATATATATATATATATATATATATATACATATATATATATATGTATGAATGTACGTATGTTTGTGTCTACAGATTTCTTTCTGTAAATTCAATCGGCTGGGAAAAATATTTGTGCCCTAATAAATTATTTCTTATATACAACAATGGTGTGCGTTATCTGTTCTAAGCGTTCGCATTGTTGGTTATGGTAAACACTTGAAACAGTATGGATTATGTCATATGGTTCATGTCTTGTACTTGTGTCTATGACATAGGACAGTACTTACGGGGCTAAGTATGAACAGGAGACGTTTCGTGCCGGGTCCGTCATGGTTGTGCGTTAATTAAATATTCAAAGTTTAAAATTTTTAGTTGCATATTTGAGATACTTAAAAGATCAGTTTTGCTAGGACAAATTATAATTAGTTTAGTTTAATTTTAGTAAAAATATCGGTAAAGTTCCAAGCAATAATAATCAATTTAAATATTAAATATAATTTAGGTACTGTCGCTAAATTTATTTTCAAAAGAATCACTTTCAAAGACAGGAAATAATTTTAATTGTAAAAATGTTCAAAAATTGTTATTGATCATTTTTCTCAGTTCATATAAATTTTAATGTTGATATCATAAACTTTAAGACAATAATACATAATGTTCTCCATCTTTGACAAGATTTAATAGTAACTACGATTTTCCTATTGAAATGTGAATAAAAAACAGTAAAAAATGGTCAATAATAACTTATTAAACATTTTTGACTAGAAATTTTTTTTCATGGTTTATGAATGAAAAAAATCATCTGTGAAATATTCAGTGCTTTTATTAAATTCTAAATATATTCATTTAACTTCAAGACAGTACTAATGTAAATAAATGCTTATTAATTGAATTTTACTTCTAATATATTTAACACTAACGTTCCGGTGCCGTAAACTCAGCTAACCGCGTGTTTTTATTTGCAAATATCCTTCTTTCTGTTACTCATAGAACATTGATATTCTTTATTATCCTCTATTATTCATACTATTACCAATAAGTTTAAAAGAATAATGATTGAAACCGCAAATATTGCTTTAATTATCTGTTTTATTTCAAAACCAACTTCAACCCTGGCACGCATGTGTTGTTAAATAAATGTCAGTTTACTAATCATCAAACGTTTACCGTGAGGAATTAGTATGATAGTCTTATTTATATTTCTTTATTTTCTTTTAATACACATGTTCTATTGATACTAATCGCTGAGGTACGGATTTACTTTGATGTTCAACTAAATAAAAATCCTATTCCTTCATAAATAGTTATTTTCATGAAACATATTAGCGGTAAACTGTTTATAATGCATCGGGATGGAGAGTTTTAAAATAGCACCGGGCTGGAGGAAATAAACAGATTGTATCATCAACCAGTTGTATATTGTTTTTAAATACAATATTATTTTTTTGTTTTCACAAATGAATTTCTCGCTCACGATATACACCACAAACACGTTTCCTAACAAAAATGATCAATAATCAATTATTGAACAATTTCGATATGAACATTTTTGTTTGTGAAATTAATAGAATATTCGCTTGTGAAAATTAGTTTCGTTACAGTTACAAATCTATATTGAGGTTTACTTTTTAGAATATGTTGAAAGTATCATTGATTTGATAAACTAATATTTAAATTGTTTTATAAATATTGATTAGAGATTTGTTGTAGAAATAGAAATTAAAAAAATAATGTAATAATCAATGAAAAAAATGATATTTTATACTTTCTTTCATTAAATATAAAAACTATTGAAAAATCTAAATAGTACGAAATATTTTTTCAAATTAATTTTTTTGTGAGTTGTGAGATTTTTCAGTGTATGAAACGAATATATTATTTAATTTTTATTATTTAAAAATCATATTTCGCCTTTTCAGTATATTAAATAATTCTTGAAATAATTGTTCTCGATTTTTTTTGTAATTTTTAATTTTTGTTTTTAGTATAAAACAAGAACTTAATCATTTGAGTCCGAGATAGTGCATCGCGCTTCTGCTGTTCAGTGCCTAAAAAAGTCAGTTCATCGGTCTGTAGACTGCACGCTCGGATTTTTCCGATGCGTGTAATATTTCGAAATTATTAAACACAATAATATCACCACTTATACTCATAGGAATACCATAATAACAATGAATTCAATGAGACAGTATTTATTGCTTATAAGCAGAATAACAGAGCAATCGCGCAGCTTGGCACTTTTTTACATGGAATTACAAAAGCACAATAGCGCTACCTGGCATTTTTCAACATAAAATTAAAGAAGCGCACTCACGCCGCTTGGCATTTTTCAATCGAATTTTTGAGAAGGCCCATGGCACTCAAACGATTAACCCAGTAATCTTGACGGATCTATAGAAATGATTGAATAAGTCAGAACTGAAAGACAGTGTAATGAAAAAAATATATTATTGTTAAATGTTATCTATTCACTTATACCATTTAGACTAGTAGTTCTCTAGCTGTATGATATCACAATACTTTAAAATCTTAAACAAATTTAGATAACCCGGCACTCTTCCTTTACACGTAAAATTAATGAGGTTTAAGTTATGCAATACATACATAGTTAACTACTTTCAGTTAGCTTATATTTTATTATAAATAAAATTTAAAAATTTGAATTATATTGCTTAGTTGAGTTTTAATGTACAGTATGGAACTGTTTACTGCTGGATAAAATTTTTAATCATAATAATTTTAAATTCAATATTAAGAATTCAAAATTAACATGTGTACAGTAAAATAGTATAACATATTTAATGCCACACATGTTTTAATCGCATAAGTTTATAAAAAGTATAATATAATAATTTTAGGATTCGAACTGTTTAAGTTTAACAGCAACAGATGTTTGAATATAATCAAACTAATTCAATTATTAATTTTTCTAACAGTAAAAATGAAAATTAACGAATAGATTCAGTCGTGTACTTGTATGTCGTCGATTCGTTTCATAGTCGAATTGCATAAAATATCTGTTCAATTAATATAATAAATATGTTTGAAATTCTATCGAAATATATTTATATACTTTAAAAGATGAAACTTTGCGCCGAACGAAATGTCCTTTACTGAAAACACTTATGCGTGCGACATTATGATACACAATACTCTAACCACGAGACAAAGGGATGCCAGGGGGTCTATGGCCCCGACTCTCCTCAGGGAAGCTGCAGCGTATTGTAATGGGGATGATGTAACATTGGAAGAAGAACTCCACGACCTATTGCTTGTTCTTCAAAATGGTTGTAAATGTAGACTACTACCAACACGACGACATCTTTTTAAAAAAATACTGGCTGCTAAAGATATGCATGAATGTTGTACATCGACATATATATATATATATATATATATATGTGTGTGTGTGTGTGTATATGTGTGTGTATATGTATCTGTATATGTGTGTGTGAATGTGTGTGTGTGTATATGTGTGTGTATCGATGTTAAATAAATATAAAAAGGAACATAATCGCGAAAATGTATTTCCAGTTTAATTTATTTAATGTCGGAGGAAATATATAGGTTGTGAGTAGCGCGATAACGAAATTTATATGGTGCAGAGTTTCGTTAAATTTATATGTTTTTATAATTATATTTTACGAAATAATTATGTAAGATTAATAAGTGATAATAGGAGATTGGGAATGATTAAAAGTATATTTTAATTGACGTTAATGTAAATAATTGCCAGGAGGAACTGTTCATATTCGACGATAATAAAACAGTGTTTTGCGCTATAAATCTTCAATTCGAGTCCGAGCTCACCAAGCTTTCAAATATGCTCCAATTTTTTATATAATGAAATATCGTTTGAAACGATAACAGTTTCCTCTTAAATAATCTGAATAAAAACAAATATTGAATGTATTTTTTTATATACATTCTATTCAAAGAATTAAATATATGTAATATTTACAAAGATATTCTCTATTCAGTCCTAACGATTCTATTAGAATGAATGATAATAATAAACCTCATGTTTAAATGTACTGCTCGGTGAACTTTTTAAAAGTTTCGTACAAAAATAAACCTAGACAGAAAAATAAATTTACTGTAAAATATCGAACGAGGTGTAGTTTTGAACAGTGACCTCATGCTGACATGTAGCCTCTTGGATGGGTCAGATTTCAAAGAAAAAAATCATATTAGTACCTTTTGTTATGAGGTTTACATTGTAAACTTCGAATACAAATACTGTGACATTATTTGATTTAGAATGATTTCGATCCACATTTTGTATAGTATTTACGTTGTCGAAATGGGAGTGATCTTCAAATGAGTCTTTGACATTTTTCTTTTTTAATATACTGCGGATGGAGGGTAGATTATGAAAACCTCTTGTATTCCCACATTAATATGTCACGAGCACAATACGGCATGTAATACAATTTATATACTGTTTAGATCATTGTGTGTGCGATTGTAAAATGTCACAATTTAAATAATCAAGCAGACGGTTGAAGGCATTTGTCTATAATTAAAATCTCGATCGATAGAATGATTGCTGTAACGAGTTTTTTTCAATACTTTTATTTTTGGTTTGATGAATTCAGAATAAAATAATGGAATGACGAATGATGGAAATTACTGTTACATATAAAAGAATCGTTTTGAAATATTTCTCTGCTTTAAAAATTAGATACAATTCAATTTAAATTAGATACGTACGGCACGGCTGTAAAAATGCAACCAAGTTGATAAAAATCTCTACTGTTAATCTTTTTTTCTATTTTGAAATTATACGTAACATTTAACATAAATTTACTAGATCGTTCTAAAGAAATTACAATTTGAATTTTTAGCATTTTTATAAATGTTTTCACAGCAATTTTTTAATTATACTAAATTTACTAATACTAAATTAATATTTTATTGATATTTAATTATACTAAATTAATATTTTATTTACTAAATTTCGAAATAACTAATTATTAGAGAATTATAGTTTCAAAGAGTATTCTTCGTTTAGTTAAAATAACATTTAACAATCGTTTAATGCTATCTTAGATTATAATAAATTTCAAAGCTCTATAAGTACTCCAGATAATTGGGTAGTTAAGGAAATATATCCCATAAGCACAGATTTGAAAAGAGAACTTCTTATAAGAATTATTATATTACTCCTTATGTGATTTATAAGCACGAGATTTACTTTTATCATTCGCTGTTTTTATGACTAGATGTAGAATAAAAAGATTTTTTTTCAATACAAATAATTTCCGATTTGTCGATTCATTAATCGAAGACTATTGAATCGAAGATTTCAGACTTAAAAATTTGCACAGAAAAAAAATCATAGAAACTCTTTCTAAGTAATATTTAATTTCCATAACATGTTTTAAATAGATCAATACTTTTGTATGTATGACTTGAAAACGAATTTCTATCTAAAATAATATCGATCAGGTGATTATTCGCGTTGAAAAAATAAATAATTATCATCGTATCGTAACCATTCACGAATATTCACTCAATTTTCGACAATGGCGTAAAAAAGTGAAAAAAAATATAGCAACGAACCGAAATGAATAATGTTTTTATCCCCTAAATTTATGACTTCCGCTAAATTTGCATAGAAAAATACAATTGCCGTTCATAAACAAAGTATATAAAAAGTAATCGTTAACAATGTCGAGGTATGATGGATTTAATATTTCCGTACGATGTCAGCATTTTTTATATGAATGTGTGTGTGTGTGTGAACGCGCTGACCATTTTTATACGAAACGGGTACGATCTTCGATTTAATTTATATAGTTTTCGACGTCGATTTCTTAATTACTACTGATATTTTAATTTTACATTAAAAAAATGAATATAATTTCAATAAAGTTAATAACTGAAAGAATTTATTTTCAAAACAATTTTAAAAACAATACTACAATCAAATTAGGCTAGATTGAACGATTGAATATTAGAGGATTATACGTTAATAAATCTTACATTTTCAAGGACATACCTAGTAGTATATTGATTACCTGAAATGAATCATTCTTGTTAAATCTCTTTACATATTAGTTTTAATATTTAAATAGACAAATATAAACTTATTATATACCCAAATAGATTTTTAAACGATGGGGTATTATCATTAACAAATTTGAAATAAGATAAATGAACAAATACTATTTAACACAAATTATACAGGAAATATGATCTTAAATCTCAACCTATTCAGGTTTAGTTAAATTGAGAAGATTGAAAATCGAAAACTGACTAACGCTACGAGGGTTGGGTGATAATTACTCGCGTTTGACAAGAAATGGGACAACTGGTATCAAACTACAATATTTTTAACAGCATAATCTTTTAAACTATTGCTGTCAAAGTTTGAGCACAATACGTTAATTAGATTAGTTTCGACAGTTGTTTAAAATAAACAACTATTACTCTTTTTTAGCTATGGAAAATTCAATATCAGTCAGTGATTAGATATCCGTTTTTGAATGGGTGAACGTGTAGAGAATTTAAAGAAAAGTTACATGCTGTCTACAGGGACTCTGGACCTTCGATAACAACTGTCAGATATTTAAACGTGGTCGTATAAGCGTTTGTGGCGATGAACATCCAGGTCGTCCAATTAAGGTGGCTACTGACGAGATGATTGCAAAAATTCATGACATTGTTTTAAATGATCGTAGAATCAAAGTGCATGAGATAGTAGAAATCTCGGATGAATGTGTACGGAATATTTTAAATGAACATTTACATATGAAAAGCTATCCACCAGATGGATACCACGTTTGTTTATTTCGAATGAACATTTTAAAGGAGTGTTTAACGATGTTTAAATGTCGATACATAAATTTTTAGGTCAATACATAACGGTTAATGAAACATGGATTCATCACTATATACCTGAAATGAAAGAGCAGTCAAAACAATGAAATTCTCCTGCCGAACATGCACCAAACAAGGCAAAAGTCATTGAATCAGCTAGAAAGGTTATGGTGACGGTTTTCTGGGATGCTCATGGAATATTACTAATCGACTATCTTGAAAAAGAGAAAACAATAACAGGAGCCTACTATGCATCATTATTGGACTAGTTGAATGATAAAGTTAATTAAAAACGTCCTCATTTTAAAAGAAAAAATGAACCATACAAATCAACAATTGCGATGGAGAAATTGTATGAATTTCACTACGAATTGCTTTCACAACCACCACATTCTCTAGATTTGGCACCGTGTGACTTTTTCCTTTTTCCAGACTTGAAGAAATGGCTCGGAGGTAAAAAATTTGCATCAAATCCGAAAGTCATCGCTGCTGTAAATGCATATTTTGAGGAGTTTGACAAATCGTACTATTCGGAAGGGTTAAAAAATTGGAGATACATTAGACTAAGTGCATCGAGCTAAAAGGAGATTACCTCGAAAATAAAAAATAATTTGCTCAAAAAAATGTGTTTTCTTGTCAAACACGAGCATGGTTAACTATGAATATGTTTTTTTAAACGGAAACCTTCCATAAGATTTGGAATATTGAACCGATTAAAATTTTCTCAATTAAGTATTCATAATTCGGTACGAATCATTAAAAAAACTATTATTAAACTGAATATAGAATGAACCTTATTATTTCCTGTTGTGTTACGTTTTTATAGATACATTACTTTTAAAAGTAAATTTGAGATTAATTATAATGTAGAAGTATATATCAAAAATTATAAATTACAACATCCAACCAACGAACATTTGCAATAAATATTTTATTTAAAAATTAATATTTACCCGAGTTTGATTTATGTCTGTTGTATGCATAATATCAGCGTTAATAAAAATTTATGTTCACAATTATTGTCTCAATGTCAACTCTGTTACGATAAAGCAATTGTTCCGTACGTACGATAAGCGAACAATTACTTATAATTGTTTTAAAATTATAACTATATTACAATCTGTACAAGAAATCGTTAAATACGGTTCTTTCGTATGAACTATGTTTAATGCAAATAATTTACCCATATATGTGTGTGTGTGTGTGTGTATGTAGGTAGAGCATTCTTAATAATTCATATATCGGCCGGATTTTTTCTCTCGCAGAAAAATACATCGCTCGTTCTAATTGCACTTCGACTTTTGTTCTTATTGATTTGTCGCGGTTACGCTTTGAGTATATTGTTTTGCAGTCGTCGCTCAATACTTTTTTTTTATAATCGCCGTACACCACTCTCTCACTAATTTTTCTTTGTTGAGGTTTACTTTATCCTATAACTCTGTCTGGCCGCCTACGTATCTCGCCCACTTTTACTAATATAGATGATTTATAAGGGCAATGCATCTTGCTACAGTTCATCAAGTTGCGGTTATATATCTTTTCGTCGTAATTATTTACGAATTCCGAGATCCAACAGAGGTCACGATGACATTGCTTGATTACACTTGTGTATCTCTCCACTTTCTTTGAACGCTTTAATGTTTAATTTAGACTCACTTTGTGGTCATTTATTTTTATCTCCGGCTTTATATATACATATACATATATATATATATATATATATATATATATATATATATATATATATATAATCATAATTATTATAATACTTAAACATTTATAAATGTTTTTTTTTTAAAATTGATACCAAATTGATCCCCATTTACAAAATTATTATTTATTTCATTAAAAAAATGTTACATATTAGGACGGTAAAAAATAATTGCGGGTTATGACCTTCAAAATCATATATATTTTTTTCAGCTAATAACTTTATTAATCGAAATAAGTACCGTTATAATTGACACATTTTTGAAAAAACGAATTACAGGTTTATTTATTCGGGTTGTGTAAAATTTTTGAAAAATTAACGAAAGGCGCCCGCGACCTTCTTCAGCTTCCAGGGCTCTCGTTCCCAGCACGAAATTTTTGGAACTACCGTTGTACCATACGTTCATTAACAGTACCCACACCGAAAGCATCGTTTAGTTTACAAGTAGTTTCTTCTGCTTCACCACCCATTTTGAACTCGAAAAACAAAATTGTTCTTATTTGATCCTTTCCAACGTTAATTCAATAATCCAATTTGAAGCAAAATGATTAATAAAAGTAAAGTATATATTACCAAAATACACATAGAAAAATGTACTTTAAAATGATATTAACATAAACACGATAAAATGACACTTTCATTGAAAACATTAAGGTTAATATTCAGGAAACAAAAACCGTAATTATTTTCCTACCAACCTAATGCTAACAAATGTTTGTATAAATTCAATTAACAAATTTCTTGTTTTAAAATATAAATAAAAATATAGTTTCTTGATAAGCATTCAAGGATCAAAATTATATCTATAATCAAGTTTAAAGCTCCAATTATCTTTTATAGCCTTAATGAATTATTTTCTATTCGCAAAGTTCATATATTTATTTATTTCAAATTAAGACTTTTTCGTCAAGTCGCCATCTTTTCTTTGACAATGGATTTGTCAGTTACCCGTCAGATGGAGCACAGTTATTCAAAATAATGGAAGATATTTTGCGGATTGAAATGTAATCCATTTTTATGTAAATGAAAAATTAATTTTTTACAAAAAATGCACTGACTTAATTTGTACATCTAATATAAATTATTTTCAGTTTCGCAAGTTAATTCCTTTTTTATCCCACAGAATTCTCACGTTTGTCTAGCCAAAAATGTTCAATAAATTATTACTGATCATTACAACATTTTTTTAAAGTAAAGTTAGTCACATTAACAGAAATGAATCTTTTCGGATTTCTTTTCATACTTTATTATACTGAAATTTGATCATTATTTAGAATTTCGACCCGGAAAGCGACAAATATTGAATTTTATTATAATACAAAATCATTATGTTTAAATTAAACGCAGAACATTGAACTAACCCCAAACTTTTATCCGAATCAAAATAGAAAATATTAATTACAAACAAGTTTATCGAAACTGGTGTAAAGTTGTATTCGTGATTTGATTTATTTACGCTGATAAATGGTGATTTTAACATTTATGATTGTTAATGAAGTGATATAAATTAATTTAGTTGTAGTTATTCGAATGTATTATACGATAGGTGTAAAGCTTTTCGAAATATCCGTGAGTTTGTATGTTAATTGCAGTGTGAAAATTAAAATATATTATTCGATACATGTTGGAAATGGATAGTGTGTGGATTTGTATGTGTGACGTGTGTATGTATGTGTTTGTATCTGATCTTTTGAATCTTTTTTGTGTAGAAAAAGATTTATCGTCGTTTAGAATTCAAAGCAGTCTTAATCAAATGATTTAGTGTGTAGAAATAAAAATAGTCAGATGCATATTTTGCGTGTGGTGTATCTGTGTGTGTGTATGCGTATGAAAAGGAAAAAAGTACGAAATGATATATTCGAAGAGGAAGTGATAATTTATCCGTAATATATATTAGCATATCCTTC
Source organism: Acanthacorydalis orientalis (assembly GCA_034766995.1). NCBI lineage: Eukaryota > Metazoa > Arthropoda > Insecta > Megaloptera > Corydalidae > Acanthacorydalis > Acanthacorydalis orientalis. The sequence goes on along the minus strand of CM068315.1, from coordinate 18,313,481 downwards.
ACAATTACAATCGAGTCACGTTCCGATCGTGCCAAGTCCTTGTAGTGGCGGTGGTGGTAGCGTTTTATCGTTGTGTGGTAGATTCGTCACAGCAGGCTCATTATGGCAACCGTTTCCAATGTTTCCATACGTCTTGACACCAGCGAGAGGGCCCTCTATTGTGATCACTAGATGAATACATCAGATAAACTGTCTGTTTTGAAGTTCAGCAAACGTATTCACTAGTCGTTCAGAAATTTTGATTGTTGTGCTGATAACGTTGTGGCGTATTGTTATAACAGAATTGTCATTTTATTGTTCTGTTTCACGGAATCGGCTCAGTGTTGCTTGTGGTACGGTTTCTAGTACCTACATAGCTATATACATATTCGTACAATAGACGAATGTTGTGTCGTGGAGACTGCAATGGAAATGAATGCGCAGTCAATCACCAAATGCGATTAGATCGGGATTCGTCGTGTGGAAAATAAAATACGGACGGACGCAGACGATCGCAGGAAATTATCGAAACGAGTACTAAATTATTTATTCCACGATTTCACTATATTTCATTTTTATTTAAGGTATTTTAGAACGGCGTCACGCGACATAACAGAATCACTAATAAATAAATACTAATTCATATATTGATTTCAAATCTAAATGCTTTTTAAGTAAGCCATTTGGGATTATATATACTAAATTTACAATTCAAATAAAAAAAAACATTATTTTGATATCATTTAAAAGAGTACAAACTTACTTATCACACCTATGTTAAAACTGTGATTTTTAGTAGAAACTACTAGTTTCTTTACATCCTCCCCATCCAATGATAGAATTGAAATAAAAATCATTGTTAATATATTTTTATAGTAATAAAAAAAAATCAATTTTTATTATTGTTTCCTGTATTATTTCTGTTAATATTGAACAAAAATTATATCATTTTTCACACAGTTTAAGATTGGTCTGATGCCAGAGAAAAAAATAGATCTATGTAATAAAAATATATTAGATTGTAAGGATAATAATTGCGGTTTATATTTTTTGAATTCACTTAATTTTTTTCAAAGGTCATTTCAGCATGTTAATATCTTCATATTGTTCACGTTAATACCTTTTTTAAAGTGCATTTTTCGGTTTTTATTCTGGTAAAATCCACTTTGGTTTTATTATTAATTTTGCACCAAAATGTACTATTGAATTAAAGATGAAAAAGAAGCAAATAAGAACAATTTTTTGTATTAGTTCAAAACGGATGATAAAGCAATATAAACTGCTCGTAAACTAAACGATGCGTTTGGTGTGGATACCGTCAAGGAATGATCGGTGCAATAGTGGTTCCAAAAATTTCGTGCTGGAGACAATAATCTTGAAAATGAAGAAGGTCATAGGCGTACTTTTTCAGTTCATAATGATCAACTGAATGCGTTAATTCAATCAGAATCATACAACCAATCGAGAGCTTGCACAAAAGTTAGACGTTAGTCATTCAACAGTTCGGGACCACTTAAAACCACTTGAATTAAAAAAGTATATGAACTTGAAGGCCATAAATCGAAATTATTTTTCTACCAACCTAATATTAAGATAAGAAAACAGTTTCGATAAAATTAATTTTAAATTAAAATTTTAATTTAGAAATAATTATACGGTGTTATATTAATTAAAAAGTACAGTTTTCATTGCGCAATTATATATGTATTTACAAAGTGGGACTCGAATGCAAAAATTATACTAAAACAGTTACGTTTCTAGTATTTATTTTAATTTAAACTCTGCATTCATGGATACGAAATAATTAAAACTTATATATATATATATATATATATATATATATATATATATATATATATAATTCTGTTACTTTTAATCATATATTATTCGATGAGTTATTAAAATTCCACTGAATACGAATTTAAAAGAAAAAAACCTGTACAAATCACTCATTACGAAGACGTAGCGTTAATGAAGAATTAATTCCGCGTTTTACAATCGTACATTTGTAAAAAAGAATCTATTAATTTCAGTAATGTTTTCACGTCAAGGTAAAAGTGTTTTATATCGTAATAAAACTTACTCACCACACATACACACACACAGGCGCACGCACAATAAATCTATACAGTTATTATTTTATACAGAAACGATACATAAAATAAACTCATTAGCATTCTATAAATCAATAAATCGACGAGTGTATGTATGACTGTGTGTATAAGGAAGTCACATGTATCCACTATTAGCAATTAAAATGAGCAAACATTGCGTCGACGTCGCCAAAAACACAACGCTGCCGTAGCAAACAAACTCATTACTTTCGAGTGCCAACTATTTCGGCAACGATTCGCGCAAAGCAAGAACCGCAAGTAATTTCAGATAACGCTACACACGTACAGCCACTAAATAATGCAGAAACGCCATCTTAAACCAATGTTACATGTGTAAACAAAAAGCACTCAAGAGGCCAAAGATCGTACCCACGCAAGCAATCCGAATTAGTATCGGAGAAGCGGGATAGCCTGACGCGCTGCAAACGCCGGATCCGACATATGTTTATTATCTTTGTCTCACGGTTACTCGAATATGCGACGCCGGATTCAAATGACGCGGATTCGAATCCTTCTTGTGTAGCGAAACAATTTCGCTAAGCTACTTATTTGTGTAAACTTTTCTTTTATCTGTGTGTGCTTGTGTGTTTTGATGTTGAATACACTGTGTGCGCTCTTTGAAGAAATATTGTAACTGAAATATGATAACATGATGGTTGACTTCAAAGATACGATGAAACAAGTTTATATGATCTTTTCTGAAAGGTTGCATCAATTTGTTTCATATCTGACGCAGCGTTTTATTCTATTTGTGTGCTTTTTTCTTGCTCGTCTCTCTTGAATTTTTTTAAATGTAAGGAATCCTTCGAAACGGTAACAAAAATGAAACAATTTAAATCATCAGAATAGAGCACAAGTTGTTTTATAAATCATATGTGATCTGAGATAAAACATACGCGGCGATTGTGTTTCTTCGGCATTATTTTTTAATTGTCGACGTCTTAAAAAAATCATAACAAGTAACACTTGAAAGAAAAGGAATAATATTTTGAACAGATCAACAGAAAAGTGCGAACGATTTCTTTGAAATGAACTCTTATTTTAACGTTGAATATTTACATATTTATTTATTTAATAGTGTTTTCAGGCGTTCGAGGTTCCATTATTTTATATGAAATGTGTTTTTCAAGCGTACGATAATTAATTTAATAAATACAGGCATATTCCATTGTTTCAAACAAACACAAAAAAATCTCAGCTCTGACGCTATAACAATCGTTCGAATATATTACCAAAAACCGAAGCGTTGTTAAAAACGTGCACAAATAAATATATAATGAAAATGATAATGTTTTTTACCACCGTTCGCAATTAATACACAACGTTTTTTTTCCACCAAACACAGTCTCGTCGGGTGCACATAACTCTCGATAGAGAATTATCCTTAACAATGTTTGCTGTTACAATATAAACATGCGACGCTATTGAAATTTTAAATGTTTACCTGTGTGGTTTACCTCTTAACCAGGTGAATTAAAGTGAATGACAATTGTATATTTTTGTGTGCTTAGGGCAGGTAATTGTGGATTATGGCCTCTTAAAAAAAACAACATTCCGTGCCGTGCAGTCTTTTTAATAGATTCGGATTTCGAAGATACAAGATAACGTTTTCGTGTGACAAATTGTTGTTTATCTTGTGAATTTGTCCTATTGTGTAAACAAAATCCTTCACTAACTGTTCACTTTTTTTAATAAAACGGTACGCACGCCGAATGAAACTTTTCGAAAATGTTATTTTTTCAGATTACCAATCATGGAATAAATAATAGTGTATTATTTTACGCCTTTTTTATTCCTTTGTCCGTGATTATGGTTTCTCATTGAAATCTGTTTTATGTTTCAATGGATGTTTTCGGATGAGCGGATCGAAATACTTTATTAAAATTACATAAAATGTATAATTCGGGTATTGTGTTCGCTGGCTAATGTTTAATTACATTTGAAAAAAAAATATTTTTCATTCAATTTGGAAATCGGTAGGTAAACACGTTTTTAAGGAAAAATAGTCACATGAAAATCAATATCTGGCGTCATGCTAATATATATATATATATATATATATATATATATATATATATATATATATATATATATATATTAATGATCAGTACTAATACGAGGTAAAAGACTAAACGTTATTAATAAAGGATGCCTATGTTTAAACAATAAATTATTAGTGTAGGAGCTCGAACTGAAACTCAATCATTCTCATACAAGTCATGTATAAATCCTGTTTGAAATATTATGATATTACTGAATTCAGAAAATCAGTCCATGTAAACGCTTATTCAAGATAGAGAGTAATAAGTATGATAAATGTGTGTGAATGTTGTTTTTATACTCGAATACAAGGTATACTTGAACAACACGTATACAAACGCATGTGTGTGTGTGTGTATATATATATATATATATATATATATATATATATATATATATATATTAAATACAAATAGTACATGCCTAAATTTAAATCCGAGCGACACGATGTACGGTAATTTCAAGTAAGTACTCAGAAACTCTTAGATCTCTGTCAGGTTATAACGAATTCCTGTTGTGGACCTGAAAACATGCTCACACGTAAACGAACGTACCACAACCAGATCTCTGTATGATATATAAACGAATAAAACTTTTCGTGACTTGTGATTTAAGTGCATATTCATTTCAGTGCCATGTTTATTATTTCTTGTCTGTGCCATTAAGTTTAATGTTAAAGTACCTGTGTTTTTGTATTATAATAAAGTTATCGGAATACTTTATGTCCGTCGAAATGAATAAAACGTTTTTTTTTTCTTGAACGCCATAACCCTCGCCGTGAGATTTTATTTCTTCATTTATATTGAGCATATTTCCGAGTGTCGATCAATGTGTCTTACGGTTTTACAAATAAATGATATTTAATCGGAGAAATTATTTTTTTTAGAATTTAAATGAAACCAAAAGTGTAATAAGTGTAACGACTTTTTTTTGAAACGTACTTGTTATCAGTCATTGTTCATTATAATGTAATTAGCGACAGTTAAAATAACATTTTTTGAAAATTGTATACATTTGTAAAAAATTCGAAAATAGACATATCAGTCAATTCGTGAACATTGATTACTTTTTGTTTCAAACATATGTATACATACGTACACACACACATTTATATAATGATATATATATATATACACGATATAAAATATTCAGTAAAATTTCAAAAAACGATCAATTTTTTTAAAAAATACGGCTAGAGATTTCGTATTAAATTATTATTAACAATGACATCCTAAGATACACGAAATTTTATGACATCGGAATCATAACAACTACAATGAAATGTGCGATTTTATAAAACAACTACGTTGCAATACAGATGATACAATAATTATAAAGATATATTAACATATGTATATATATATATATATATATATATATATATATATTACGATATTGAACGGATATATGCGATACCAGCAAAGAAAAATAAGAGTAAGAGTATAGCGAACGGGGGCGGCGTCCCCCGTTGAATCGCCAAGCGTAGCGAGTAGTAGAAAGAGACACCTGGTATATGTATATATATATATATACCCATAAAATATTGTTTCCTTTCAATAACTACTTTTTATGTCAGTCACATCGATGCATATGCGTTTTCAGAATTTATTTTCTACCTTTAATGGTTTAAAATATATTACAGAATATGATGTATAATAATAAATGATTGGATCAGTTATCAATACAGAAATCAGACGTGCCCGTATATGAACACAACAAGCTATTAATTTTGTTCGTTTTGAATACACATTATCGACGGTTGACATCGGTAGACAAGAAGAAAAAGTCTCTTCTTCTTTGGACAAAAACTATACTAGGATTGTTTCTTTCTTATATGATTTTCAATCTGTCATTTGTGTATATATATATAAATATATATATATATATATATATATATATATATATATATATATATATATATAGGATTTGTATATCGTGATATGATTTGCATAAGAAAAACAAATAAACAAGATACGCAACAAACGTTTTTAGCTTGTTTACAGAGATCATTAACCATTGCCTAAATAAAAAGAGACATTTTCCGAGAAACTATGTATCGAAAGAAGTTATACACAGAAACGAATCAACGTACAGTCGCGTCTCGCCATTTTTTTTCGTACAAAATATTGTATTGCAAGAACGGCTCCGGGCAGATAACAGTCAAAGATACACACGACTAGAAAATTTAGTGTACCGTTCCGAATAATTATGATTGTTTGGTCCAATTATACGTTTTTATCTGCATGATTGAAGCCGACGGTCATTTTTAAATATTTGTTTCGCTCTATTTAGATTTTTCGTACAGGCACGACCGAATAATCTGTCAATGTGCATAAATACATAGAATCCACGAGTATCTGAAGAGATGAGTATCGAGGCTCTGTTTTGCGTACTGGATTTAATTAAAATTCATATTAAGCTAATATGATGTTATACTGTTTATTAGAATTGAATTTCATATTAAATGTAGATGGTATCAGTAATTTCAATTCATAATACGAAAATAAAACAATGTTTCTCATTATCGTTATATATATATATATATATATATATATATATATATATATATATATATATATATATATATATATTGTCTATCTAGGCTAGTTTATTAGCAAAGGTGGATCATTCATTGAATAAGTAAACACGAGAATAAAAATGGGATAGAGCGCATTTTGACGAAACGCTTCGATATTTAAATCAACAATCCCACTCTGTTTGAAGAAAAAAGTATTTGATCAATTTATACTACCAGTCCTTAACTACAGCAACGAAATATGGGTGTTCAACCCCAAAATAATTTAGAGACTCCAAATAACACAGAGAAGTATAAAAAGATGCACGCTAGGAATAACAAGGAGGAAAAGGAAAAGAATAGAATGGATACACAAAACAGACAGGATTCGTAAATGTAACAAGAAGAGTAAAAAGTCTGAAATGGAAATGGGCATGTTGCTAGAAGAGATAACCGATGGACAACAGAAATTATTAACTGGGATCGAAGGAATATAAAAAGATTAAGAAAAAGACTGATGAACCTGTGGGACAAGGAAATTAAAATTTTTATTGAAACCAGTGGAAAAGAGGGACATTCAATCGTACAAATTGAAAAATCATAGAAGAGGCTTTTATCCAGCAGTAGAATGAGAGAGACTGCTGCTGCTGTTGCTGATATATATATATATATATATATATATATATATATATATATATGTACATATATATATTAAGTTGTTAGAAAAATAATTGCTTTTTATGACTTTAAAATTCATAAACATTTTTCTCTTTTTTTATTTTCCTAGCTTTTAAAATGGTCCAGAACTGTTGTATGTCTAACGCCTATCTTTTGTGTAAGCTTCCGAATTGTTGTGCGTGGTTCTGATTCAACTAACGTATTCAGTTGATTGTTATGAACTGAAGATGGACGGCGATCGTCTTCACTTTCAAGGCTTTCGTCCCCAGCACGACATTTTTTGAACCACGATTGCAGTGCGTACGTTTCTTAACAGCACCGATATCAAAAGCATCGTTTAGTTTACGAGCAGTTTCTACTGCTTTAGCACCTGTTTTAAACTCATACAAAAAATGCTGTTATTTTCTTCTTTTCCATCTTTAATTCAATAGCTTAATTTGTAGCAAAATTAATAATAAAATCAAAGTCGTTTTTATCAAAATACAAACCGAAAAATTCACTTTAAAATGATATTAACAAAAACAGGATGAAATGACACTGTTATTGAAACAAATTAAGGTTAGAATTCAGAAAACAAAAACAACAATTATTTTTCTACCAACCTTCTGTACTAACTGGAGTTTTATTTCGCCATATCTAGATTTACTATCGTAAAACATATACATGATTTTATTAACTGTATTCTCTACGACCCTATTTATTTCTCATTCAGAATCGAGTTTGACAATTTTGTCATTTGGCACTCGAAACAATTAAATGTTTCTTGTACTGCATACGAGAAACTGTTCAGTTCTGATCGAGATGATACAATTTATATAAGCATTTATATCTTAATATAAGTTTCAAGATTAATTAACGTTTATAAAACGTTTGACATTATCGTCAGTAATAATTAAAAATTCATGTACGTATATACAGATGTGTATTACACACACACACACACACATATATATATATATATATATAATTCGGTTCAAATTAAAAGGCGTATACCGTCGTTCTGATCCACTTGTCCGAGATCGGCGTACATATTTATCATATTCTCATACCTGTCAATTGTAATAAAGTAAGCTATTGTACAAGCAGTAGTAGTTTATGATTGATTGTACGGTCTATCCGAAATATGACTGTTGTTGAACAGCAAATCATTCATCGATATTCATACCGGTTTCAAATCGATCGTTGAATAGATCCACTGGACAGTGTAATCCTTTTGATTCTAATACTCGGGTATACGGACGAATATGCCAATCATAACAGTGGGACATTTTTGTAGATAACGTCCTTTTGACTTCACAAAAAAAAACATGTGACTTTTATTTCTATAAATTAACAGGATTACAATAGTGAATTTCAGAGGAATTTAATGAAATCCGCTTAGGATAACGATCTTGATTGATCAATTTGTTTCGGTGATCTCGAATGTTTATTTTTTATTTGTCTTCTTTTAAACTTATTTGTGTGGACGCAATAGTGTATTTATAAGTTTCAAATTATAGAAAACTAACTGGATTATTATTTTATTTTGAATTAATACAATGTAGTTTTTAAAGGGTTGTACTGACTAATAGCTCATTCAGCTTATGTTTTATATAGATATAAAAACAAAATCAAATTAAAAATATTCTAAGGAAAAGTTGAAAGTGTATTTTTTTCAATAGTAAAATAAACATTATCCACTTTAGATGATTAGAGATACGTATTTCATAAAATAATATTTTTGTCGTGTTTCATATTTTGTTACTTTTTTAATAGAAAAAATGAATAGGAATCCAAACATTATGATTTTTATATAATTTTGAAATTTATAAAAAGAATTATACAAAAAACAAGTATTCATTTAATTATTTTCTATTTTTAATTGAAATTATTTTTTGTTTGAAATTCCATATTGGGCATTTTTCTGAAATGAGCTAAAAATTGAACACAGTTATTTTTCTAAATTTATATGAACTTTATACGAAAATCTACTTTTTTTATAAAAAGATCGATTTACTAGATTAATGATTATTCTTTTTTAAGACTCAAAATAATTACAATTAATTAAATTTTTCCGTTCAAAGTATTATTTTTCTTCAAATTAAGCAAACTCTACAAAATATAAAAGAAATCATTTATTTTTATTTACATCTATAGAAACAATCCGAAACAAATCATTTTTTGAAAATTATTTTTTTATAAAAAATTGCATACATTTCAGTTATGATTCTTTTCATGAAAAAAATGATTGATCTATTTTTTATAGAAAAATATACAGATTACAACATAAATTGCCATCACCAATAATTTTTTGATGATTTTCGTAAAAATATTTATAATTTAACTAAATATAAATATTTAGTTGTTTTTCCAAAACTAAAATTCATCAGCCTCGATGATTCTTCGAACAATCAATGATTAATTTTAGCAGATTTTTTTTATTATAACAGAATGATGCCCATTAAAAAAGAATCAACTCTTTCAACAGATTTCAAACATTTTATATTTTTTTCAATAATAGAACTTTTTCAATGCGAATAAAAACTATATCACAGTTTTTTGAATCCTTAGCAAGTTGCATAAAACCAAGTAACTTTTTATCGAAAATAAATTATTGAAGTGAAATTTCTTAGGGCACGGTAGCACGACTTCACTTCATAGAATCAAAGTGAAAAGGATGTCGATAGGGCAGATATTGGCCCGCCACACTGGTGGATGTAGAATCGTAAAGTAAAGACGGTTCGTTTCACTATTTCGTTTCACTTTCTCGCCATACTCTTACTGAACCATGTTATGAACAAATGAACACTACTGAATAGAAACTATTTGCATTATTAACGTTTCTCATTTTAGTTTTAACCCGTGTAAATAATTTAATTTTTTGTGTATCATTATTTATATTATTTGTATCTAATCTATATTAATAATAGCTTCTGTATTTATATATCACTCTGTACAATATGTTACGTATCGTATGGTATTATATATTTCAACCAGTTGTAATAGTGTATTAATTTGCATTAAAATTAAATAAGTCGTTCTAGCTACTGCATAATCCGAATGTTCTACTTCTTCATTTAAAATACAATTTGCTTTCTTTCAGGCTTCTTTTCAGAATTTTTATTTCTAACGAGAATGGCGATCAAGTAATTTTCATTTACTTTTATTGAAATTAACCGAAGTAAATACATTAAACAAATATTTCTTGACAAATTTTACAGTTTCTTCATCAAAGAAAAATATTTTCTACTACCTCGATTATTTGTAGAAGAAAATTAATTGTAAAGGCTAGAAAAAAACTGTTTGTCCAGAAGTTTTGTTAGACCCAATTCAGTATTTAATGTTTAACAGATCATTGGATGAAGATAACTGCATCAGTTTTCATGAAATATTAATGCAGGGACAAAAAACAAGACAACTATTATTTTCTCAAAATATAATCGTAAATTAAATGATATATGTCTATAAGAAAAACATACTGATTTAATTATATCAGTATGTTAAATACCATTTCAATACCAATATATTTTCCACCCGTCAGTATATGAGCAACCCTTCTGTTCAAACTATCAAGCATGTAATATATATATATATATATATATGTATATATATATATGTATATATATATGCGTGTGTGTGAGAGAGAGTATGTATATATGTTTGTAGTTACAAATATAATCCTATATTTATGTAAACATTAAAGACAGTTTTTAAATAAACGTTAATATTGTATCATAAACCATATGACGTCTTATAAAAATTAATGTGTTTGTTTTAATAATTACCGAAGCTCTTAATTTTCTTCAATAATTACAAATCCACATATTTGTATTACTAATACCTGTAATTATACCACAAATACACATTCCATGTAAGTAAACAAAAATGCAACTAAAGCGCTATTCACGTAAAAAGACATATATGTTTTTTATAACAAAGTTAATTGAATATAAATTTGCATTAAAGATTATTAATGACACACATACAAACATACACATCCATATATACACATAAAAGAACAATCCAGACTGAGTCTCATTACGAACATAATTCGACATAACATATTTAACGTATTATAAAATAAAATAAAATAAGCGGTGCATTGTTCTCTCGATTTGTTGTCTGGATTGCTTACTGACCTGTAAATATGTCCATATAGCAAAAAGATATATTGACGTCGGTAAGACAAGTTTTTATCATACGGTGGACTGTCATTTCTGCTCCAGTAACGTAATAGCACGAATGCCGTTTTTGTAACTTTAATAGAATATTGTTGCAAATCATTCCGTCGTGCCGTCGCCACCGTTCGGCGTTATTTATATCCGCGGATTATTTTTAGAAAAATTAAAATCGTATATTATGATTTAATTTTATGGTCCGCTGGATAAAAAGTAAACAAGTTTAATTAATAAGGTGCGCGCAACAGATAACGCTCGCTATTATAATGGACTATAAATGGATTTTATATTAATTACATATATATATATATATATATATATATATATATATATATATATATATATAAAAGTATACATAATAAATGGATATAAATCCTATGTAGTTTCGACAATGACATATTTATAAGAAAAAATATATGTATATATATATATATATATACGTATAGTGAATATAAAATGAATTAAAATTCGTTTCGACGTTGTTTTTATTACAATACTTTCTAGCTATTCGTTGCGTTCAATCTTTTTATTTTCTATCCATTTGTTTGTTTATTCCATATATCTTTCAAACTTACTATTATGAATATTTTATTCTCATCCATCATCAGAAAAATAGTAATAAAAGAGGAACGTAAATATATATCCATAAAATATGATATACGGCATGTGATTGGAAATAAGAAAAACTAACGTTGAAATTCTTTTAGTTATAGATGAGCTAAGTAATAACTTTTCAGTAGAAACAGAAACATGCATTTGCATTACTGTCTACCTTAACAGGTATATACAATGTTCACCTTTGAAGATTTAGTTGATTGTTTTTAATATGTTGAAATATTCAGAAAAACGGTCAAAGTAATGACATGAGAATGGGTTTTGATATTTTCTTGTTTATAAAATAGATATGGTGGAAAAATATGGATATTATATGTCACTCACAAATACCTGTTATAACAGTAGTCTTGTAAAAAAAATGAGCAAAGAAAAAATACGAGTGCACGGAGTAATTCTGTTTAAAAGTGCCAAACTTGATATAAAATGAGACCTTAGGAAGATTTGTTTTTTAATGTATATTTCTCTATTTCAATCAATTTTATAATAGTTTTTATTCCTTTATAGAAATATTTATAAATTTTATTTTCGAAACAATCAAAAATATTAGTGTGTTAGAAAAATACATGCGGTTTATGATCTTCAAATTCATTTATGTTTGATTTTCTTAGCTGTTTTAAGCTGTCTAGAACTGTTGGATGACTGACGCCTAACTTTTGTGCAGGCTCTCAATTTGTTGTACGTGGTTCTGATTCAAATAACGCCTTCAGTTAATCACTATGAACTGAAGAAGAACACATACGACCTTCTTGATCTTTAAGGTTCTTGTCCGCAGCACGAAATTTTTTGAACCATCATTGCACCGTACGTTTTTTTAACAGTATCTACACCAAAAGAATCGTTTAGTTTACGAGCAGTCTCTGCTGTTTTATCATCTGTTTTGAACTCATACAAAAAATTATGTTATTTACTTCTTTTTCATCTTTAATTCAATAGCTCAATTTGAAGCAATATTAATAACAAAACCAAAGTAGAGATGTTACCAAAATATAGACCGAAAAATTAAACTTGAAATTCTTTTAGTTATAGATGAGTGCTCTTTAATATGATACTAACACGAATACAATGAAATAAAAATTTCATTGAAAAAAATTAAGATAAGAATTCAGAAAACAAAAACCGCAATTAGTTTCCTATCAACTTAATATCTTGCTGCACTTTTTCACCTGTGTTAAATATTTTTTCCTTCTACAATCAGGATTAATTCTGAAAATAATATTGTAAGAAATTGAGGATCCCTAAATAGAATGTATTCGCCTTTTCTGATAAATTAGATTTCATGTTTAATTATTTCAACACATGTTGATCTATCTTTGCTTTAATTTTTCTTATTTCTAAATCGCCCTGCGTATCGAAGCACCGTTGTGAATTTATACCCAGCAGATATACCGTTAAATAAAAATTGTAAAAATTCTGAAATTTTCAGAGCACAAAATTTTAGATCACGTTAAGTATTCACAAATTTTAAAATTCTTTCTTATGACAAACTGTATTGAACACATGTGTAAAATTCACACTTTTAACTCTTTTAAATCACCGTGGAGTTTACGCACATCGCTTTTAACAAAAGTTTCGGAATAGAACGGAATTTATGTAATAAATAAAACTGAGCAACAAAGTGTCAGCAAAGTTGAGCAGCCACTGTAGTGCGTATTTATGTTCAACATGGCCATACAACCGCACTGAATTCATTAGTACTGAAAATTACACGGTAGATTAATAATTAATACCAAATAACGAAACGTTTTCTGAAGGGTCGGTTTAAGGATTAAGTCGAGGGAGCTAATAAATTTCGTTGCTAACGCACCCTGAAACATTAAATAATCAATCAAACATTAATGATAGATTCGGTTATAATCAGTTTTCGGATCCTGTTTTTCTAGTAAAATGTGTTCACTTTATAAGTTTCTACTATAATGACATATGTATAAATATAAACGTACACACATATATACATTACAAGGTGATAATTATTTTATGAATGGAAATAATTGAGAATTAAGCGAATAAACATATTAGATGTGTAAATAGTTCTTTACTTAAATATTGAAATATTAAACTGTATACAAATGTAAACACGAGTGAGTTCAGAGTTTACTCGGAAAGACTCATTCAAAGCATTCTCAGTATCTGTCTGAGTATTTCAACTAATTCTCGGTCTATTTATAGAAATAGAACAGGTATGAGTGTATATATATATATATATATATACACATATATGTATTTGTATAAAAAAGTTTACATGTGTGTATGTAGAAAATTAGAGAGAAAAAAAACACAGATCAGTATGGTAAATTCGAGTCGATTTCTAAATTGATATTGAAAGTGGTCAAACATTTCGAGTGTTCGAACGCAAACAGCGACCAGAACAATCTTTCTAACGCTAACGAGCCAAAACTACATCAACTGTCGTCCTTCTTGTAAACAGTATACGAATTAGAGATGCTCAAGCGGTTTGCATATTTAGTAAAATATTTATTTAAATTATGAACATTCTTAAATCCAATATTATACTACCATTAGCATTCTATTTGAGATGTTATTAACTGTTTGAATTGTATTCACGGCGAGTGTTAATGCGTGTGGTCTGCGAGCAGTCCGTAAATTTCGTGAAATATAGGTCGTAAATCGCTGTTTTATATTTCTGTTGAAAATATTATGAGACGATGTAGAGAATTATTTCTAAAAACAATAATTCTAACAGGTACTGTTACGTTTAGAGACTCGCGTGCGCCTAACCTGTCCCGTCTGCATATTTAAAAAAAAATACACTAATTGAAATTTTGAGAACAGATGCCATGGTCTGTTTATACGAAGAGAGAATGTATGAGTTATAAATATAAGTTAATATGTCTATCAAATTATATTCACGAAATTATTTGTGTATGCAAATAGACAAAACCCGATTCACCTGCTTAGACAAGCAATATGATTTATCTCTATTTTTTAAAACTATTAAGTTGTTGCACGTGAAATTCGTATCGGTTAGCCAATATTTTAGAAGCAATAAGTTAGAAATGAAATATTTTATTAAAAAGATACGGTTTTTACTTTCCTGTAGGCTTCACGATACGCAAAATGCAATGAAAGTTTTACTAAAAAATCAGATATTTCATATGTAACAGCCTTATATTAAATACTGACAAAAATTTATTGAAATTCAGTTCATTTAGAAGTCAACAGTCATTAACTAAGTGCTAAATATTTTAAAACATGTTTTTTTATCGACGACACAAAAAAATGTTTAAAAATATTAACACTGAATTTAAAAAAGCACGAGTATAATAAAGGGTTTTTCATATATGTTAAACTGACAACTATGTTTTTTTAACTCTGTTACGTTTTAACATAGGCATTTTAGTTATTGCTTCGTATACAACAAAACAACGTATTGAAATAATATAATTTCATTATGAAAATGGCCGTTTTATAAAAAAAAATTCGTAAATTACCCGATATTTATTCTCGATTTATTCGTTCATCTGAATGTTTGAAGAGACTGGATCGGTTAAAGATAAAGATACACCAACACGTGTTTGTAATGCTTATTCTGAAGAAAACATTAACTTGATTCGTGAAAGTGTATCAGAAGAGCCAGGAATGTCAATTCCACGATGTTCACATCAATTGGGCCTTTCACAGACGACCATATAGCGTACTTTGCATTAGGATATAGTGCTGAACGCTTATAAAGTCCAATTAACACAAGAATTGAAGCTAGTAGACCATTTACTGGGTTGGAGATTTGCTAATTGGATACTGAAACAACAATACAGTTTTCCTAAAAAAGTCATTTTTAGTGATGCGGCTCATTTTGAAATCTCCAGTTACGTTAACGAGCAAAACTGACGAATCTGGGGTGAATAAAATTCGAGAGTGATCATTGAGAACCCACTGCATACAGAAAGAGTGTCTGTTTGATACGCACTTTGCTCTGATCGAGTCATTGATCCTTACTTTTTTGAGAATCATGCTGGTAAAGTGAATCCCGTGGGTGGAAAAAGATACCAAATCATAATAGTACACTTTT
This sequence comes from Acanthacorydalis orientalis, assembly GCA_034766995.1. Lineage (NCBI taxonomy): Eukaryota > Metazoa > Arthropoda > Insecta > Megaloptera > Corydalidae > Acanthacorydalis > Acanthacorydalis orientalis. The sequence goes on along the minus strand of CM068315.1, from coordinate 18,297,356 downwards.
TATGCACAGAATTGAATGATATTGATCCGGAGGGCATGCGGATCCAGTAAGATGGTGCAACAAGCTACACATCTGGTGAAACAATTGATTTTTTGAGGACAAAATTTCCTAGTCACTTTATTTTCAGAAATGGAAACATTAATTGGCCACTGAGATCCTGCGATTTAACATCGTTCGACCGTTATCTAAGAGATCACCTTAGAGGTGTACGTCAATAATGTTGAAACAATTTTTGACCTAAAAGATGAAATCCGAAGAGTAATTATGAGATATTACCCCGATTGTGTGGGGATGTTTTTGAAAATTTTAACAAAAGAATTACTTGTAAGAACACAGGCAGCAGATACTTATACGATATTGTTTTTTATTTATTTATAAATGGCATACCTCAAACAATTATTTACAACAAAGAAATATGAAATTTCAGGGTAAATTCTGTTTTATTTCAAATTGAAAAAATCGTCCTTATCGGAAAATAAGGCATATTCGATGTAAAATAAAAACTATCTTATTGATACATTCAGTTATATATTTTTTTATTATTATAGTATTCACATACTTGAATGTAATTATTTTGAAAGTATTAAATAAAAATTCAAATAGACAATCAATCACAAAAGTAATATTAATCATTGGCAGATGAATAAAATGCTCTTTAGACACGGTATCTAAAAAAATCATCACATCATATATATATATATATATATATACATTAATAGGACTTAAAAGCCATACATGCGGATTAAACTCGTCGAGTGATTAAATATGATTTGAAACACAATGTCATCTAATAAAAACCGTGGTATGTCTAAGTATGAAAATAACATCAAAACAAATTAATAATACGGTATTTAAATAAACCCAACTATCAACACAGTTCAGAATACCGACAAAGAATGATAACTGACGTCGTTGCGCTTCCGAACAAGCAATGACATTTGGCACATGGATGCCGTTGTTGTTGCTGTTGCTGTTGTTGTTGTTCCACTGTTTATGTAAGACTCGCACATCGTCCCTGTCATCCACATTCACATCCACACACACACACATTCACACGTCATGCTTGTATGTAGACATCACTGTCTGTTTTTACTACCCGTTCGTATCCCACCCACTTTTCAGCATTGAATTGAAGCGTTGCCTTGATCTTCCATGGCACCGGTTTATTAGCATCACGTATGGATATAGCGACCGGTGTATGCGTGTGTTTGTGTGTATGTGTTTCAGGCAGCAAATGCAGATATATTACACACATAAATCATACATAAGTTAACTGTCATACCAATCAATATCATTTGTGTAATGGCCCATCCTACCTGTTGGAATTTCGACACGAGTATAAAACGAATCTATGAAAATGCAGTCACAGGCAGGCAGGTGTTGAACAAGAAAGTAGCAGGTCAATATATATATATATATATATATATATATATATATATATATAAATGTATGTATATTGACATTTCGAGCATAAAAAATCAACTGTAATAATTTATAATAGTCAATTTTCTGAATAATATTAATCGATCAGTACTCTTAAAAAAATTATAAAATATTGAATTAATATTAATTTATTATTTGTTTGCATTTTTTGAAATAAATATGATGTGGTATTTATTCGAGAATTTAAATTGTTTTTAAGTACAGCAATTGTATTGAATCAATATATTTTATTAAGATTGAAATCCAATAATGTTAAAAATTTGATACTCTATGAACCATTGCAGAAAGTTCTTATAGATATATTTAATTATTAATTATTATAAATCTGTTCAGAATTTGAAGAACTAGCACTTATTCACCCATTAATTTTTATTACAATTACATAATGATACATTTTTATGTCCACTGGTACATGATAAGAAAATTTACCTTACAATCTAATTTATTAATAGGTAATTTATACCTAGATGTTAATTTTAATATAAGTTCTTATTATTATGTGTACAAATTAATTCGGTGCCTTTTATATAGAAAATAAATAATTATTTATGAAAAAATGGGAAACATTTCAATCCATAAAATATCCCTCATTATTTTGTAAAACAATATTCCACCTGTTGGGTAACTGTCGAGAAAAAGATGACGGCTTAAGTCGATGAGTCTTAATGCATTTGCGGACCTCTTACACTGTTTTAAAATGAGTATCAGGCAGGTGAGCGACTGGTGTTGACTGAGCGACTAGGTCCGCTAAATATGCCACATGAGGAAGAATTTCCTAGTTCAACAAACAAATAACGTTTTTGATCCCTTTCTCGACGTGCGGCCGAGGGTTGTCTTGCTGCAAAATGACTTTCCTAGTTTCCTTGCCAGTAAATGGTCTATTTCTCTCTAATTCGTCACTCAAACGTATGAATTGTAGTTTGTAAAGCTCTAAATTTACGGTTTGACCCATTTCGAGCAACTTATAATACACCACAACTTTAATGTCCTATCAAATACACAATAACACTTTTTTGGCTTGAATATTTGGTTTCGGAGTCAATTCGATCGTTCATCGGATGTACTATATGACTTTCAGCACTTAAGATTGTCGTATAAAATCATTTTTTTTATCCTCAGTTATGATTTTATGCAAGAAATCCTTCTTTTGAAACCTCGTGAGCGACAACATAGCCGAATCACATCTGCTTTCTTTGCTTTCCTGGCTCTGTTCATGTGGAATCCATCGGCCTAGCATTGATTTTTTTCCAGCTGATGTGGACAATAGTAAATTACTTGGTGGGTAAATCCACATTACTAAGCGAGTTCTTGTTCATCCTGAGTAGAGTTTTCACTTAGTAGCTCAAGCTCTTCGTCTTCAATTTTTCAGTTATCCGAAACGTTCTCGATCCGAAAGATTAAAATCAGCACTCTGAAGCAGTTGAAAGTACTTTTTTACATATTTTATGCATCATAAAACAAATTCTCGCAGCTTCGGTACCATTCTTTTAACTGAAATATGATAAGTATGTATTTCCTAATTTGTTTCTTTTCGATCACCGTCGTGTTCACTACTGTTTGTGTGGTAATGCCGACTGTTTGGCCATTATATATATATATATATATATATATATATATATATATATGATATGTTTTTTAAAAATTAAGTATTAGATTGATTCAAAGGCATTGAATAAATTCTTACACTAATATTTAGTTTATTAAAAAAAGTGCTTTATGTGAGTATTCCTTTTATGATTATTATTTTGTTACAAATCATTTAAGGTACTAATGTCTTTTAGGTCATTTGTGATTAAATAAGCTCTATAGATTTCAATAGTTTCTTATTTTTAAAATTTATTGAACAATGTGTTTTCGATCTGATACAAAATGTATTCTAAAGTTTTTGTAATGGGTGTATTCGAAGAAAATATGTTCCAAGTTTTCTATTTTTTCCATGTTATAGATTTTGTATTCTATGTTCATATCACTTTTTTACCAGATTCCTTTGGTATTAGAATATAATTTTGAGACATTTGTTAGTTTGCGTTATATAGCTCTTCTTTTAAATTTGATCGGCGCGTTGATTAATTGTAGACAATATTGCATTTTGCAATTTGTTTTAATTTCTGTACATATTTTTAAAAAGAATTCTTCGCTTTCGCGCATTTAATTTTTTACTTTACGTATTTTTATTAAGAATTTTTTTTAACTCTGTTGTAACTTGATTAATCCATATGTTTTCGTTACCTAATTTGTTACAAAGTTTCTTAACTGATAAACTAGTTATATTTTGCTATCATCTTTTCAATTCTTCTAAAAGTATGAGATTGCTAGAACAATACTTGCAGCTTATGGATTTAAAATTCATATACATTTACTCAGGTAGTTGTTTTAAGTGGTCCAGAACTGTTGAATGATTGACGCCTAACTTTTGTGCATGCTCTCGGTTTGTTGTACTTGGTTCTGATTCAGATAACGCCATCAGTTGATCACTATGAACTGAAGAAGAACACCCACGACCTTCTTCATATTTAAGATTGTCATCCATAGCACGAAATTTTTGGAGCCACCATTGCACCGTACGTTTTTAACAGTACTCACACCACAAGTATCGTTTAGTTTACGAGCAGTTTTTGCTGTTTTACCGCCTATTTTGAACTCATACAAAAAATTATGTTATTTGCTTCTTTTTCATCTTTAATTCAATAGCCCAGTTTGAAGCAACATTAATAACAAAACCAAAGTAGATGTTACCAAAATACAGACCGAAAAATGCACTTTAAAATGATATTAACATGAAGATGATGAAATGACACTTTCATTGAAAGAAATAAGGTTAGATTTCAGAAAACAAAAACCGTAATTATTTTCCTGGCCACCTAATATTTTTGAATAACATTCCTTTGTCTTGATAGTTTGATTCAGTATTTATTATTTTTTTGAATACTTCGAGATTTAAATTGTGCTGTCCAGTTTCTAATCGAATCATATATGAAAGTGTATGTTTAAGTAGCTAAATAAGTTTTTAAAATGTGTTGTGATGATTCATTTTTTACTCCGGTATTTATTCATATAAAAAGAATAGAAATGATGCCCGCGTTTGTCCGTCGTGAGCATTGAAGATGTTCTTTTGGTGGATAGTAAAATCTACAATGAAACTAGGTATTAATATTCATTAACATTTCTTTCGAAATTATATATCGATTCGTCATTTAAATATAAATATATTTAAAGATATAAATTATACCAAAAAATTACTAATTAAATATTATTTTTGCAACGAAACATTGATCAATTTTACAATCTTTGTTTTCAAAACATTATTATTATTAGTACGTTTTAAAATAATATAGTTTAGAGAATTATGTACCAAATGAATAATTCATAAACGCAATTGATTTTGAAATATGTGAGTAAATAATTTGTTTCAAATATTAATACACTTTAAAAAAATCATATAATCATATTTTTTATTCATAAATTAATCAAAATTTAAATATATAGAAATATTTCCTATGAGATAACTAAGAATTCACAGTGTTGTTTTTTCTTTAGATATTGACAGTACAAAGTCGTATGACTATTTTATAATGTGATTATATTTTTGTGTAATTTACTTCTTTTATATTGATTAACTGAAATACAGATGAATATTTCTTTAATATTTTTTATACAGTTATATTTTTCTTATTGTTAATATATGAGAACACATGTACACATATATGTTTATATACATTCAAGAGTCAGCCTAAAAAAACTTGTGAATCAAATTTTCATTAATTAAACTCGCTCCGCACACCGTAACAATTTGGTATGTCAACGAACGTTAAAAATTTTATGATATAAAAACTGTGATAGGCGACTAGTTTGTGTTCGGAACTTGATGAGAATAAAAGTGGTTTCGTTTATCAGAACCGCAAACGTTTTGCTAATAACTGTTTGGTTGAAACGTCCGTTCAAAAAAAATCATACGTGTGTGTGTGTATGCATAGAACGAGCCGTGCACACGTGGGTAGAAATTATAACTTACTGCGCTTATTGAAATGTAAAGTGTGATTTAATGGGACGAAAGTATTTTAAGTATCAATCCGACCGCCTATTATGGACGTAATAACATTATTTGTTTTTTCTTTGGTACAACTGTTGGCACATTTCGTAACGATTGTTTATCGACGATGGAGATGTAGATGTTGTCTTCTGATTTTTATGACAAATAATTGTATAGAATCATGTCAAAGTTTCAGTAACTACAATAGTAATGAAGGAAATTTAAAATTGTATTACAAATATAATTTTCGATAGTTGTTTTTTTTTGCTTTGATTGTTATTTAAATATTTTCCATACATCATTTTTCGAATTTATTCTAGCGAAGAATTTCAAATCATTGAACACGTGTGTGACGTTTAAAAATGATTATCCGGTTGACAGTAATAAAACAATTTATTAAATCGTAATATTATTTTAGATTATCATTCGAATACGCAATCTTGAATCAAAGTTCATTTTCCTAGAAACGATGGGCGAAAGAACTATTCTTCAAATCGTTTTTTTTCCTAATGAAATCGAATGGACCGACGTACATTTATTTAAACGGCGGACAATATGCCTTTTTCCATTAATCACAATTTCATTTTTGTACAAGATTAATTTCTACATGTGTCATAGTGTCAATCACGTACATAAGCAATACTTTTTTATGTAATTACGTACGTGACTGTAAAATTTATTGATTCGGCTTACCAAGGTTCACAAAAACAAAACTGATGTACAGATGACACGGAAATATTTCAGTATGTTTAATGACTAAATTGAGATGATGACAGGACACTACAATCTCTTTAATTATTTTCAATTTGAATAACAATCGACGCGGAAATTTCATATTTTTTATCATTTTAATTCCAGTCGTCGTATTTAAATAAAAAACATCATTATTGTATAAATGGAAGAGAAAATATTTCATTTACATTCACACATTTCAATTTATACTACAGTCAAAATATTCTCATATTTCATTTCAACTACAATTATTTTCTTTTTATCCCGAGTTAATTTGTTTTAATTTTAAAATTAGTGAAAATGAACTATATTTTATTTTCTTCGATTTTTAAACGACAATTACGTGATTGTTAGCTAATCAACGCTATTTTTTTATTTAAAAAAGTTGTCAAAGTATCATCTGTCAAAAACGATCAATGCTATTTAGAAGGAAGTTTACGGGTTTAGTTGCGTAAGAGCTATTTATGAGAAAAAGGAACGAATTTTTTATCAATCTGATAGATTATTACTACGTAACAACTAAAAAACATCTTTTTTCATAAGATACAAGTGTTTAAGTGTACAAAAAATTATTGTATATTATCTACAAAATTCATTCAAAATTTTAAACAACTATTTTTCAGTAATTGTGTTAAACATGTTAATATTTCAGAATTATTTTACGCTAACTCGTTGATTCCAGACTTTATGAATGACTAGGAATATAGTTTAATAACAAATATTAAAGACATTCATTTACATAAGAAACACAGAACATTGTTAACTTATAAAAGATAGTTTATAAATACATTTTTAATTTTAACCAACACTGAAACAGAAAATAAATAAATGCTTGTCCTGCTTTAAAAACAACAATTTTCAATTTCTGAAATTTAATATATATTTACACACACACATACATATATATATATATATATAATATATATATATATATATATATATATATATATATATATATTTCTGAATTCGTGTTATCTCTTTCAAACTCAGTGCACCCTCGAGAGTAAAATCTCTGTTTCTATCAAAGATTGGGTGGATAACGTTCGTAGTGATTGCGCAGATTATTATCTTGACCCAAAAAATCTGGAATCAGGAGACGTTTCACGGCTTGTTCAATAATTGAACGAGATTTCGTCGACTTTCCAACTGTTAGTAAATTCTTTCCAGCACACAAACGAAACGACAAGTATATTTCTCATTATCAAATCTAATAAATATTCTCACTATTTCAGTGTTATATCGGTCGTCTTTTGTATCCCAGTTAATAAAACTTAATAATATATATATATATATATATATATATATATATATATATACACATATATATAATATCATGACGGTGATATTTGTAGTTGAAATTTCTAATCTCCGTATAGCACCAAACCCTCTCTCCATGAAAATATTCAAACATACGTTGTCGTCGTCTTCAAATACGATGTAAATCTCACGTCCAATGTAGTACCAAGTGGTAGCCAGGTGCAAATATCTGACAGGTAATGCTAAATCATGCCTGCTGCATGTCACTTTACTTCGTGCAGATCTTAAATATGGATCTAGACGTGGAGTCCTTCATCTGAAGCATGGAACGATATCGGAGCCAGGATCAGCACCGTGCGACTATGTGTTGTGTAGTGCAGTTGTGGCATACCGACTCGACTATTTCCAAATTAGTACAGATCGGAGATTCAGATATGAAAATCTTTTGTCGAATACCACATACCATTCGTAAATTTCAAGTAAACCAGCTGTACTAACTAAATCGATGCGTGTTTGTATTTGTGAACAATTTATTGATTTGTATTTCATCTGATCTGGCATGAAACTTATATAAAATTTATAAATATATGAGGTATTTTGTGATGATAAAAAATATCATGTTTTATTAAAAAATATAACATTTAAGTATTTTAAATAAGCGATTTCCGAACAGTATAAATATTACAGTTCTCACACAGTGTCTAAATTAATTTTCACAAATGAATTCCTTTCTCATCTCGCAAACCACCCAACAAATTTTTTGATCAACAATTTTTACTTAATCGATTTTTATAATTTATTTTTGGATATATTTATTATTGAAATTTGGTCATACAGCAACAATATCAATAAAAACTGACTGCCTACTTTCGATCAGAATTTTTCATGAAAGTAGAAATGTTTTAAAAAGGTCTTAATAATTTTATATAGATATCGAAAATTAACACGTTTCTAAATTAATAGTTGAAATTTAATAAAATATACGAATCGAACATTCTACACAGACAAGGAAAGGTATCTTTTTAGCATAATAAATACTTTTATCCCTACTGTAATACTATTAATATAAAGATAATTTAAAAAGAATGAAACGGAAATAATTAAAAAGTGTATTAATTTATTTTAAATTGGAAACAATGTAAAATTAGGCGATTCTTTTTTATAAAGAGAACACGAATATGTCTTTGTGATTATATATATATATATATATATATATATATATATATATATATATATATATATATATATATATATATATAAGTATATATAGGTGTATATATATATATATATATATATATATATATATATATATATATATATATATATTTATGTGTGTATATATGAGTGTGTGTATGTATATATGTATTCATAAAAGATGTGTCATTTCAGACCGGGGCCACCGCCTTCCTGGGCCGGTCTACCGGAACATACACAAATTGCACGCAGCAATGTAAATATTACAATGACACGCTCCACCGCCCAAAATCCGTCGTGCGGAAATTTTAAAAGTGCCTTGTTTTAATATAATGTTTCAGTGTGTACATGTAGACGCAGACAGATACCGCCACTAGTCAGTCAGTCAGGTAGATGGGTAGATGGGTGGGTGGGTGGTCGGATGGTTAGATCGTTCGGTAGGATGGCAAGAAGGATGACTGCAGGTAGGTAGGCCGGTATCTACGCAAGTACTATCTGCCGCGAGTCCATTTTTGTTTACATTAATTTGCGCCAAACGAAATTCCGTAAGTTCGTTATGTAACAATTTCATGCCAATTAACAAATAATTAATTTCGACAAGTTGACATAAGCCATTGTGGATCACTGTATTGTGTTCGTCGTTACGTTCGAATAATGTAATCAGAAATGCGGTTATTTATTTTACGTGTATACATAGACATATTCATATATATATATATATATATATATATATATATATATATATACATATATATATATATATACATATATATATATATATATATATATATATACATATATATATATATATACATATATATATATAAACATATATAGTTCATTAATATTTTGGAACAAAAGGATTGTAGTAATTTTATTTCAATTTATAGTTTTTTTTTGGGACTAAAAATACAGTTAGTTAAAAATACAAATGAAAAAAATTAGTTTTAAAAATGATTTTTTTTCGTTCTGCAAATATTAAAAAACTTTTTCTGATAAAAAATGTTCAATAAATCATTTTGATTGATACTTACTTATGCCTGTTTCGATGGTGCTCGTTTTCAGAGTACGAAGGTACAGAAAAATATCAAGATTTTCAGCATCTTCGTATTCTCAGTAATAATTTATTGAATATTTTTGAACAAAAAATTGTTTTATATTTTGTAAAGTGAAAAATAATTCTTCTGTGAAAACGAATTTAACCACAATGTTAGAAATGTACTGGAACAATATTGGTTTGTGTATTTAATTCATGTGGAATTGTCCATCGATTGAGGAATTGAATCAAATATTAAATTGATGTTTTTTTTTTAGAAAGAATGACTATTTAATAAAAAATATTAATGCAGTAAATAAAAATCGTCGAATTATTAAAAGACTTAAAATAAAGATTTATTTTTTCCTAAAAGCGGACATTGAAATGTGAGTATTTTGGATAACAATTTTCTGTAACTAGGCTCTAATGATCTTCAATGAAATTTCAATGTGCGTGAAATGGCGATTCAAGCGAATTTAATCATAGTGCCAAACTATAATTGTGACACTGAATATTTTCAATCTAACACTTCTTAAAATATGAATATCAGTAATTTTATAAAATACAATCATCGATTTTTCATTTCAGATTCAAACAATACTGAAGTATTTTAGTACATTAATTATTTAACCGATACATTGTACCGAAGTTTCATTCATGAAATCAAAGTTTTACATACGAACTTGAAGAAATCTTATTAGCAATACACTCAATGCAAACATCGAAACATCGACACTGAAAATAAATAACAGAATTGTCTACAAACTATAAAGTTTATTTCTGTCTAGGTATGTTTATCTTTGCACTAAAGTGTACACACAGAGATTTATCTAACCGTTGCAGTCGCACGCCTATACCAGAGATACGGTCGGATTGAAACGGACGAACATGCAACAAAATAAAATACAGTTTCGATTAATCATCGAAGATGGGTTTGTTGGATGTTACATCTCAATTACACTTTGAAACAAGTTTTCATTGAAGATTCACAGAACTTGTAATTGATGATAAATACAATAAGTGTACATTTATGTTCCTGTTATATTTCATTATAAGGACATGTTGTCGCTATTGAATCGCTCCTCTATCACGTACACACACACACACACACACACACATATATATATATATATATATATATATATATATACATTATATCTTTATATATACACACATGCATATATATATATATATATATATATATATGCATGTGTGTATATATTTAAAAACACTAAGTACTGATCTACTTGTTAATGAGTACGTTACTTATATTGTTTCACGTATCGTTACCTAAACTTCATTATATAATAGGAATATAATTGGATGTTAGTTGTACAGTGTATAGAAACAAAGTTCCACTAATGATTCACAACATGTGAAGAAATGAAATTTTAAAATGGCGAACTTGTTAGTTCGTTATCTCGACTGAACTAAAAATAAATTGAAAACAAAGTACAATGAAAAAAATACTTAAACTAATATTTGCAACATATCTTCTTATTTTAATGCTATTAGTACAGATTTTTGGTTACACGAGTCATGTTTTAATTTGTATGCTCTTTTTTCTCATTTAAGAGAACATAATTGATATTTATTCAATAATCATTTGTACCAATTTCATGCAATTAATATTGTTTGCATTATGTGAGGGTTTTTTGTAATTTGTTTTATCGAAAAGTAAATATTAAAATATATCCACTAGCTTTGTTTTAGTAGTGAGAATTTTTTGTTTCAAAATATTGAATTGATATTTTTTTAAATAACTAGAATGGATTAGTATTTATAATAAAAATAATACAGCTTCCACCACTAGTTTATTGCTTTAAATCACTTAATCCTTTCAAGTGCAAATAAGATATTTTTTTCAAAATTTAGGTTTAATTATAATTATTTGTTTGTACAACTATACTCTCTAGTTGAATTTTCTCGCTGGTTTTTATCTTGGTTTCTCTCAAATTATTATTTATTTTGATTCAATATTCTCAGAAAACTGTTTTTTTGCTTGTATATATTTTTATGATGTTTTTTTTTTAAAAAAAATAAATACACTATAAACGGTTTCACTGTGATCATACCTGGTGAATGTATTTTTAAACTATATTGTCTTGCCGATCTTCGTCTTTTTAGATCAGCTAAAAGTATATGTTTTCTATTACTAGTTTCGGTACGAGTGTCATCCTCAGGTAAATACTGACCACTCGAATCTGATGATCTCAGTGAAACCGTTTATAATATAGATTATTTTTTTAAAAATAAATATCATAAAAATATATACAAGCAAAAAAAAACAGTTTTATGAGAATGCTGAAAGAAAATAGTTAATAATTTGAGATAAATAGAAGAAATACGAATTTTTAAATCTATTTGAAGAGAGATCTGCATAAACTCATTGTGGGTCTGTCAATGAAATTTGTCTTTTTTTGTTATAATTTTCAGACGAAAAATTCTTTCATATATTTAATAAAATGGTTGTAAACAAATATTTATTTTATGTTGTAACTTAAATGAAAAAAAATATTCATAAAACAAGTTTTATTTCAATTTCAAACAAATTACAAACCTGTTAATAATGTATTAACATGTATTCTCTGATAAAACCGTGTACCATACTGTTTAGTATTTAATTAGTACCGTTTGGCGAGATCAAACCAACACTATTTTCCGAATAACAATTAGTAGTTTATATTTGTGTTACTTGCGAATTTAATACAATTTAAATTAGTTTTAATAAACCTTCACAAGTAGACCTCGGTTAACAAATAAACGTAAAGCGAAAACTATTTTCCCTCGGCGGTTGGCTTCGCAAAACCAAAAATGAAATAAGTACATAAAAGAACGGCCGTGTATTTGCAACATAAACCAAACATATATCCACGTACTCCCGACGAGGTTTTCTTTGACTGTTACTGGCAACAGTTCGAACTAGGACAGCTGGAGAACAGAACCGAAAGCATACGGTTCAGTTAGATTTGCATCGGTTTCGATGGCGGTCGACCGGTATTAGTTTCCCGCAAACATCCTTTACCACAGGATCTAATTGCTTGTAAACAAATACAAGGGTACGAGTGAATATCACTAAATATACATACATATAAACACATGTATATATATATATATAACAAATAAATAATGGTCTGCGTTGTTAATCTACACGACCTAAAAAATATATGTACTTTTTTTAATCTAACTTCAAATTAGTTTCAAATAAAACTAAACAATGCCTATATAAATGTTTGGGAGACATTTTTTTTTATTTATAAACGCCAAGAAAATATTCTTTAGTACATCGAATGCCTTTTTAATTATTCATATTTTTATAACTCATAACTTTAAACTCATATTTTTACTCATACTTTTCTAAATTTCGATTTTTTCATAAATATATAAACTGTAAATACATCTTCTTAGGATAAGCAAACACTGTGGCAATAATTTTTTAAAAAATAAAATCTTTACTATTTAATAATTTGTCTCGTCAATCTATGTTTTAGCGTTTTTACTGATGTAGATAGAGAATTTTTAATATACTGTTATGCAATTCAGTCCAGGTTCGAAAATTTTTGTGAAAAATTTGACTTATAGAATTATTTATTCACTCATAGGATTTTTATAATTATTTAATTTAGTTTTATGCACTTAATTATTTTCTCTATTAAAAGGAAAAGTAATTAATATTATACTGAATTTCGTTCGTACTGGATTCTTCATAAATGTTTTAAATATAAAAGTTAAAATTGCGAATTTTCTTCTGTCTCCTAAATTCACCCAATCGAGTTTATATCCTTGTAATAACATTCTTTTCTAATCACATTAATCAATTTAATCATTTTTGAATTCACTCCAAACTCTGTGTTCATTTTAAAAACTTCTTATATAAAACAAATGTCAATTCCGCATTCACTTGCTATTTTTACAATATTTGACTTCCCTATATTGACCTAAATGTTCGTCGAACAAAACCTCATTTTATTTACACCGAACGACATTAATATAATTGAACAAACATCCATTCGAATCCAATTTAAAATAAATCACTTATTACATATATATTGAATATGTTTGACCTCCATATGGTCAGTTTTGTTCGATATATTTAAAAACATGAAATGAAATTTCATCACGTTCTAATTCTTGCTGAAAAACATTTTAACATTTATGACAGTTGTGTGGCCATCTGTTCCGTGTTATATTTAAATCTGAAGACGTTGATGTAATATTTTGATTCTACATATATATATATATATATATATATATATATCCAACATATATCGTTAGATTTCATCAAAAGATCGGTCTTTCTTTTAAGTATTATTTTATATTATTGCAAAGATTGTTTATACAAATTTGTTCTGGAGATTTAAGTTTAAAATGACCTTACAGAGTTGAAGAAGGAGAACTGAAATTAATATTCGAGACAAATATTTATTTAAGATTTACACACATAGGGAAATAATTTGAAATTTATCAAAAAAGTACAGCATATAGAAGATCATATTGAAAGACTTGGTTTCATCTTAAAATAATATTTAATCTGAAACGAATGAAAATTTTTTAAAATTATTTTAATTTTTATGAATAGTCTGTTTCTAAATATGTTCATTGTGTATTTATTTATATCGAGGGTACAAAGATATTCATATTGATACACTGAATACTAATTTTTGATCAATATTAAAAACGAGTATATGATCGGAAAAAAAACTAAACTTTATATAAAAGGTATGTAAATAATGTGCTATGTTAAAAACAGATTAATTCGATATAATGCTCCGCTCTGAAAGCACAATAATAATCATCTAAAGTTCTGTGTATATAGACTTTTTAGTGTTTTTAATCTGCATTGAAACATAGAACATACACGCACAGACAGACACTCGGCAGCTTGAGCGCCAGTGAGCGAACGTTGTAAGATCTCCGCTGAAGAACACGGCGTCATAGAAATTCGTTGATATAAACGCTAACCAATAGACTGGTTGTAATGAAAATAAGCAACGGAGATTGTCAAAGGCTCTCTATATGCGAGATTCAGTTGCCACGTAAGCTCATTAGACGGAGCAGACGTGAGCGCGCCTGCTCGCAAAGCTTTATTTAACGAAGTCATGTTTACCGCGTTGATTATTATGTATTTTATAACAGAACGTGTATGTGTGTGTATGTGCCGTTCGGCTTTATGAAAATAAAATGAATGTTTTTCTTAAAGCGATTCCAGAGTTTATTCGTCAAGCTTACTTCATAATTTCGTACTTAGTCATTTAAATGAACAGAAGTGTTGCGTTACGTACAGAGAATTAATAACATTTCATACGTAAGGCTTTGTGTTTAATGTATATTTTGTAAACGTGAATTTTGACGAACATTTGCGGTTCAAGTGTGTAAGAACTAGATATTAATTCCGATCGAGAACAAATTAAACTGCCAAGGGAATCAAAAGCATTAGAAATTGATTAATATGAAGATCAGGCATGGTTTTAATCTTACGAATAGACGTTATAAAAATATATTAAGATTCTTTATTTGCTTTTATTTGTCTCAAAGGTATTAATAATCACACACACGAGTAAAATGTATTTTTTAATTAGTTCATGCATTTCTGCTCGTTACATTTTAGATCAGTCTAGTCAGGAAGATTGTTTTAAAGAAAATAATTGAAAAAAACGTATTTTGCTTTTATCAGAATAAGAATTCTAAATAAAAAGAATTTATTGGGTTGAAAAAATGTTTGTTTCCCAATAAATGTAATTAATTGCAGTTCCGCATTTCGATTGTATGGCATGACTCCATATGTGTTATTTTGACAGGTGACATTTCAACGTTTCTTTCTCTGTTATTCTGTGTAATTCTAAATCTGTTAAATTTAAAATTGAAAATGAAGGAATATAAAGTTATCGTTAATTGATGCTGTTTTAATTCTGGAGAAGAAAACAGCTGCAGAGAGAGAAAAAAATATCTGCCGTTTATAGAAAAAGTGCTGTAGCTGATAGTATTGTTCGAAAGTGGTTCGCTCGGTTCAGAGATGGAAAATTCGATCTAAAGGATCGAGAGCGTTCCAGTCTACCTGCAGTTGTCGATAATGATAACTTATCAACACTTATTGAAAATAATTAACGTTATATGACATGGGACATCGCAGAAATACTGAAGTTTCTCATATAAGTGTTGTGAAGCATTTAGAGACACTTGAATATGTGAATCGGTACGATTTTTGGGTGTCTCATAATTTAACTGAAGGAAATTTAATTGAACGCATATTTATCATTGATTCCTTAAAAGAAACCAAAACGACCCGTTTCTGAAACGATTAATCATAGGAAATAAAAAATGAGTGGTCTACAATAATGTGGATCGAAAAAGGTATTGAGGAAAACGAAATGAACCTCCGCTAGTTACTTCAAAAGTGGGTCTTCATCCGAAGAATGTAATGTTGTGTATCTTATGGGATTGGAATGGTGTTATGTATTACGTGCTTCTCGTAAATAATCAAACGATAAATTCGGAGAAGTACTGTACTCAATTGGACCAATTAAAGGCGACAATCTATCAAAACCGTCCATAATTGGTCAATCGGTAGAGTATCTTTTCCATCAAGACAACGTCAGTCCTTATGTCTCTTTGTAGACTTGACAGAAATTGATGCAGTTTGTCTAGGACGTTCTACCTCACCAGCTATATTCACCTGATCTTGCACCTTCAGATAACTGTTTGTTCTGGTCTCTACATAATTCTCACAATAGAAAAGACTTCACTTCCCTGGAAATCTGCAGAAGCCACCTTGATCAATTCATCGCCCAGAAAGTTGACAATTACTAGGAGGACGGAATTATGAAACTACGATGGCGAAAGGTGGTGAATCAAAATGGTAAAATGTATTAGAATATATATATATATATATATATATATATATATATATATATATATATATATGTCAAATAAGTTAATACTGCCTTTGAATGTCACTTAGGAACGCTACGAACTTTTTCTCCAGCCCAATAGTAAGAGAAGAGAAAATAATTTTAAACTGGAAAAATTAATATCAAAGGAATAATATCTTAACTCACGAGAACAATGTACTTTGTTAATCTAAATTGTAATTAAATATATTTTGTATGAAATAAGATAAGTGAATATTCGACTCAGTTATGTTTAATTTTCATCGAAGAGAGAACATTCATACATCGAGTGTAAAATATAATCACTTTGAGTGTAGTCGAACTATTGTAACGTCACTTTACGATTAAATTTTCATAAAAGTGAACGTAATCAATTTATTGCCACCGACTGGTATTTAAATCAAACACTACATTGTTTACCAACTCACGTCGTTGCTCATCTCGCTCAATAAACGAATAAATTGATTCTGAATAGATTACCATTACATGATCCTTTAGCCTCGCACTGTTACCAGTCAATATTTGTGTGTGTAGTTATCAGAAAAGCATCATTTACATTGTGGATCACGTATTGGAGACCGTGATTCATAGGCGGAATGTTTACAAAAACGGTCTATTCGATCGATGTCTCAATTAATTTATCTCGGAAAGATAATTAATTAAGAAACGGAATCGAAATTATTAATATTACATTCATTCGTTCCATTCATTTAACTAGGTTGCTAATTGGTTAAATAACGATTGTTTCAATTCATTTTAAATTCATTTTCAGTTTTTTTATTCATTTTAAATAATTACCAATTATTAATTTCATTGAAAATATAAAAAGTGTCGACAATGAATAAGAAACATCGAACGCGATGAATAATTATGATACACAACTATCCCAAATTTATGAA
Organism: Acanthacorydalis orientalis; assembly: GCA_034766995.1. NCBI lineage: Eukaryota > Metazoa > Arthropoda > Insecta > Megaloptera > Corydalidae > Acanthacorydalis > Acanthacorydalis orientalis. Next base: position 18,279,878 of record CM068315.1, on the reverse strand, counting down.
AATATTTCTTAATAAAAACACACGTATACGTATTTATATATGTAAAATATGAGAAATATTGGTTCTGTGAATCGGTAACGTTTTTTAAATCGATTTAACATCATTAAAAGTATATAAAAGGACCGTGTACTCTAATGTTTCATCTTTGTTAAAATTACAAGTTAGTAAGAAAGTTTAAAAGTTTTCTGTTCCTATCCATCACAATGTGCTTTATAACGACAAAGATAACTTCGGAAGTAACTCGACTAGCGAGTACAACTTTACAGAGATGTAGTAATTCCCAAGAAAGATTGTTAGCGTATTGTTATCTCATGGAATGACTATTAAAATATATATCTTTATATATATATATATATATATATATATATATAGATGTGTGTATGTTTACACAAAAGAGTATTGTGTAAAATATAAGCACGTTATCTAACTGGTGTATTATAAAAAGTACGTTGAAAGTTTTATTGACTTGGAACATTTTAAAAACGTTTCTTTTTTATAAAGTAAACTTATATTTTTAGATTTGAAATCATTGAGCGTTTATTTTATATACTTTTCTGTACAATTTTACTAAAAATGTCCATCATCATCAGAACTTTATGATATAAAAAAACCTGTAAGATTTTTTTCGCCTTAAATCTCTGAGAATTATTTCAATATCACCACAGAAATGTACATATTTAAAATAATAAATATATATAGTTAATGATTATTGTGATTAGAAAAACAAATTCTGATTTATCATGAGTGAAAATTCATTTAGGAAAGAACTAACTAATTTCTACAAAAATTCATAATTATTTTAAAATGTACAGATCTATCTATCTATATGTCTATATATATATATATATATTTATATATATATATATATATATATATTTATATATATATATATATTTTATATATATATTTATATATATATATATATATTATATATATATATATATATATATATATATATATATATATATATATATATATAACCCTGCGTAGGTCGCGCTTGAAAAAAATTGCAACTTAGGTCATTTGTATCCGAGAGATACATTCATTAGTAAAATATGCTAAAATGTGATAAAACAAAAAAAACACTGCATAATACATAATAATTTATTTATTTTCAGTTGCAGTCTAGAAATTATTGAACAAATAAATATGAAGAATATTTTTTTTATTACAAAATAACGCGAACATGAATAATGAAAACTAAACAAATGTATTTAAAATTAATTAATCAGAATCTTCAATAATTGGATGTACATTTGCTTCTAAACCCAGGTAACATTTCGTCTATTGTTACATTCTGTCTCATAGAGTAGCATAATTTACAATTTTCTATAAATTGTCTCTCAAAGCCGCTAATTTGTCAACTTTCAAGCGTTCTAAGCGGATAAGTTTGTCATCAAGCCTGATACAATTGTGAATAAATCTAAATCTTCATTAAAACATCGTAAATGTAAAAATTCCAATCACACTACCATCTGTAGCCTATAAATCTTACAAATTTAGTCGATTTTTGCGATGTAAACAAGGTAGAAATAAAAAGCCTAAAATGCTTTCAATTTCTCTTCATTCCCAGTCCAAAACAAAATCGACGTGTTTATATGTATATAATAAGATTATATCCAAAATATCATCTCTGATAAAGCAATTCCAAGTTTCAAGTTCTGTCTTGGAATTTATTGCGTTTAGCTGAACTAGTGGAAGTTGACACAAAATATTTTGCGGCTGTCTTCTAAATTGTCTTCTTATTGAATTTTTCCTCTATTTTGATTCTTTATATTTTACAAGAAAATACTCTTCATTCGTATTTAATTCATCTTCATTTTCTTCACTAGAAATATCTTGTTCGGTATCCAAATCTTCTGAACGAACTTCCACATAACCAATATCTTCTAAATCACTTTTACTTTCGCATTAGACTCTATCACTCTCATCGAATTCGAGTAACATTCGCTAAATTTTTTCAATAACTGATGGATTATCTAATTGATATATTTCTACAACCATTTTCAACGCTAAATTAAAAAAAAAACTTAACCAATACTGACATCGGAGTCCGCGATATCTCTCAGATACAATTTATTATCAAATACCAGATACCTTTTTACATAAAACTTGTTAAAACCAAACTAATGGCATAAACAGTCCGGAATATTAATATATGAATGCGCAACTACTCATGTCCTTTAAGCTACGCACTGGATATGATAAAACAATAAAATTCAATAAAACAATTTGTTTATATCTGTGATTAGCTGCGATTAGAGTTAAAAGAGATCTAATAAAAAATAATGATATATCTTTTTAATAAAAATAGTGTAGGTAATTAGAAAAAAACAATTTTCTCGATTAACACTCTGATTTAAAAATCAAACCTGTCGATCTTAAAAACAAAACAAACGACATATTTAAAATAAAACCTGTGCTTTGGATTGATTTATTGCAAAAATTCCCAGGGTAAAATATTTATTGAAATAAAAATCATATTTATTCAGTTCAATCAGAACGTTGAAGAGTAAGTAACGTTAGTTATAAGCTTCGTTAGCCTTGTGACAGATCGCTTTTGAACATAAAACGAGAGATAACAAACTTCTTATCTCGTGTAAGCGGATTTATACAAAATTGACAAATCTGTAACTATATCAGTTTTATCAAAACTGCTTCTAGTCTTCATAGAGTAAGCGATGACGCGTTTGTCGTTCAAAAAGTAGACTGAAAACTATGAATTTCCAGCTACGGATACATTAACGGGTTTCAATTTCTTACTTGTCTATTTTTTATTTGCTTTGTTTGAAAAATAAAATCAGTTGTAAAAACAGTCTCAGTATACAAAGAAAACACGTGGTGGATTTTTTGTATATATTGTATATTATTTTTAATTAACGAATAATGTTACAATGTATTTTATTTTAAATTGCAATTAACGTATAATGAGGACGATGAATGTAATTAAAACATATTTTTATTAAAAGAAGAAATATGATTGCTTTCTTAATAAAAGAAATAGATTATTTTTTAAACATTATAGTTAAAAATTTACTATACCAGGCTGCTATTTTTAAAATATTCAATTACTTAAAAATAACTATGTATGAGTAGACTTTTAAAATCAAACCTGTTTAATTTAGAATTATTTTTTAACAATTTAATTCAATCCATGAGAATGGAATTTAAGATATGTGAATATTTTTCTACTTTAAGACAGAATAAATATATAAATGTATAAAAATACAGAAATATCTTCTTCCACAACCAGACAACTATATTGTTTTACAACTGTTTAAAGATATTCGAAAACTCATTTTCCAAACGTGCTATTCAAACGAATCGAAACGTTTTTATGTAAATGCGTTTAAAAAAAAATAAAGAAACAAAAAATAAACTTTAAAACGTAATTTACTTCAACAACACCGTATTAATGTGACTACAGTTAATTATAATTGGTACGAAGTTTATAAATAAAAATCAAGTTAAAATGCGGAGCGAACTCTTATAACAAGTTTCTGAAAATCCTTTAATTAAGCAAAATGAAAAGCTTCTTAAGTATAATTAAAGCTACCGCAAAATGTAGAATACGCAATTGAATACAATAATGTGTACTGGTGTGATAACTATAAATTATTATTTCATTGTACAGTGTTTTTAACATACAATTACCTTACGTAAGATTTAAACTAATTGGCTCCGCGGTTCGATCGATTCGCTTTTTATTACTGTTTTAAATATGCTCCACCGTTCACGGTCGTAAGACTATTTTTAATTAGATACTTTTTCAATTATACGGAAAGCATTTATTGTATTTATCTCATTTATATGCATTATTTATGTATATATATATGTATATATATATATATATATATATATATATATATATATATATTTATATATATATATATATGTGTGTGTGTGTGTATGTATGTATGTTTGAATACGGATATTATCAATTAGCATATGAATATGAAAATTTGAAAGACTAATTGCAAATAATAACAAAAAAAACACACTGTCGGAGATTTGAGGAAATTATTCAAAACGCTTTAATTGAAATTCTATTTATTATGGTTTATAATTATTTTTTTTAATTTATTCATCACACATGATCTCTCCAAATCCAATTACAGATTTCTTTATTTTTCGAAAAATTCTTTTAAATGTTTCTTTAATACACAGCTTGTTTTAGTTTTATGATTTATTTTCGAGTATAATTTTACTAAAACTCGAATTTATTTTTATAAAGATGTTATTTTCCTCGAACAATTTTAAATTGAATTTAATGTGTCCCAAAAGAAATATTCAATAATTGAAAATATTCTAGATAATAGATAAGTTATGAATAAAATATAAAAATATATACGAGGTCTGATCAATAATTTCTAAGAATTACCTTTTATATTAAAGTTGATTCTTCTTACATTTTATTTTTTGTATGAGTTGCTTTCTCCAAAGTAATCTCTCTCAGGCGATATGTATTTATCTCAATCTTCTTATGTGTCGAGTGTCTACTAATTTTATCTCATGTTTGCTAACTGATGAGATGATAAAGAATTTCAACGTGTACTATTGAATAAGTATCTGAAAAGAAGAATGGAAATAGATTTTAATTATTTTATTAATTGTATTAGGTTGACAGAAAAACAATTGCGGTTCATGATCTTCAAACTCATATACATTTTTTTAATTTATTTGGTTTTAAGTGGTCCGGAACTGTTGGATGACTAACGACTAACTTTTGTGCAAGTTCTCGAATTGTGCGTGTTTTTGATTCAACCAACGCCTTCAGTTGGTCGTTATGAAATGAAGAAGGACGCTTACGACTTTCTTCATTTTCAAGGCTTTCGTCCCCAGCTCAAAATTTTCGGAACCATCGTATTGTTTAATTTATAATTTCTGCTGCTTTACCATCCGTTTTGGACACGCACGAAAAATGCTCTTATTTGTTTCTTTTCTGTCTTTAATGGAATAGCCCAATTTAATATCAAAATTAAAAAATAAAATCAAAGTCGACGTTACCAAAATACAGACCGAAAAACGTTTTATTAAATGATATTAACGTGAACACGATGAAATGATAATTTCATTGAAAAAAAATAAGATTAGAAATCAAAAAACGAAAACCGCAATTATTTTTCTACCAACTAATACTTAACTAGTGATGTTACTATTCTAAAATGAAAAATATGCATTTAATAATGATATATATATATTTATATATATATCACGATTTCAGAGAAAAGTAGATTATTTTTTTTAATGAAATATAAATCAATATTCTTGGAAATTATTATTCTTGACTGAAAATAATTGATTGAATATATTTTTTAATAAAATGAGATACGGAAGAGAAAGTTTATATTTTTAATGAATTTATTTCATTATTAATTTATAAATTTTGTGAAATATTTATTTTGAAATGTATATACAAATATAAATTAATATGTATATATATATATATATATATATATATATATTTAATTTCGTTAATTATCCATTTATTCATTATTTGTCGAAAGGAACGTCATTGAAATTCTTTCGCACCGGTACACCGTTTAACTGCTTTTTAAGTATTTATCACAAATCAAAGACAAGCGAGCACGTCAAAAATTCGATTCAGTCGTATTGTTCGAGTTCAGAAAAATTAATTGGCCGTTAAGTTCCATCTTTTTCATTCCGCATTATCTTTGACTTTTGTTGTGATGTTTCTGCGTGTATTCGCTTTGTAAGTGGAGTGTCTTTCCAATTCGATTTGATTGTGCGGGCTAATTAAATTTCTTTACTTTTCAATTTTATTCTTTTCTCATTTAAAAAATAATTTTTCGATTCGGTGCCGAATGGAATGAGACCAAAAGATTATTAAAAAAAGTAATATGTGTCGAAAGAATGAAGCAATAAGAACGGTGTAATTTGTACGAGACTAATTGATTGGGATTTTCAGGCGGAATTCAGTGTATTTGTTTATAGGCAGAACAGGAAGTATATAATATTTAAAATTATTTAGTACGAGGGCCGTTTATAAACAAACGTGTTTTATTCTTTAGTAAAAATTAGAATTTAATTTTATACAAGACTTTTTGTAACAAATAGGCTTACATCCACACACATATATATATATATATATATATATATATATATATATATATATATATACACATATATATACATCAGTTCAGTGTAACACCATCTATGCTGGTATTTTTAACCAACAATGGTTTGCTCGTTGTGAGATGAAAGAGAATCGACGAAACAAAACCACATTAAAGTGGATAATGAAAACATTATATAAAAAATGTCACCGAAACGCACGTTTATTTGCTCTCTTCATTGTTCGAAATAGATGTGACAATGGAGCATGAGGACATGCCCACAAACATACTTGAAAATATAAAAGAAAAATACGGCGATGGTAGTGAAGAAAAAAAAACATATATAATTCTACATCGTGTATTTAAACTCAATTCTTGTGAATCCGGTGCTATAATTTCCTACTTACAAAAGATTAGTTGAATGCGCTTCCATATAAAGACTACTACTACCAGTGCCTGTGTGCATTTAAGATCGTAATCGTTGCGATCGATGTCGAAGAAAGAGAAATAGAAATGAATAACCCGTCGACGTCGTAAGCACATCCTGCTCTGCATTGCCCCCATTGTTCTTCGAAACGAATTGTCGTATATACCGATGTGACAATATCTTATCGAAAGATCGGATCACTATTCAGCTTCAGTTCTTATATTTTGCAAGGAGCATGGTGTCCGTGTGTGTGTGTGGTAAGCAGAGGAACTCTTCGTCGAGTGGTTACTTTTTGAAGGTCTTTACATTCTTTCATACTTACACGCATATATATATATATATATATATATTATATATGAAAATATGTAGGAATAGAAATAAAAAGCGAAAGGCCAAATCACCTCCACTTCACTGATGATATAGTTATATTCGCAAATACTCCAGAAAAACTGGAAAAGAAAATTGAAGAATTAAACAACGCCAATCAAAAATAAATGACTCAATATGAATTACATCAAAATAAAAACGATGTTTAATATGTTTGTTCTTCTGAAGAAAATAGAATGAAAAGAAATATAAATCGAAGAAGTCATGAAGTATATTTATTTGAACCAATTTATTAACATGGGTGGACCATTCGTCGACGAAGTTAACAGATGAATGAAAATTGGATGGAATTTATTTGGACGGAACGCTTCTATATTGAAATGGAAATAAGTGGGACATATAGTAAGAAGAGAACCCAATCGATGGACCTGTGAAATCCTTGATTTGAAGTCAGGAAATTTGCTAAAATCCAGAAAAAGACCAATCGACAGATAATATAAGACAATAAAAATATTGGAAATTTATGGAAAAGAGAATAATTGAATTGTTTCAACTGAAAAGTTTTGGAATAAGCTTTCATCCAGCAGTGGCTCGAAAGAGGCTGCCGCTACAACAGCTGATTATATATATATATATATATATATATATATATATATATATATATATATATATATAGATTACATTAATAAAAAATATCTAACACAATAATAGGCACCAGTAAATAAAACCGAAAAGTACTTCTTCATTTACAAAACAGATATCCAAGATGTTATCGTATTTGAATCAATTATCACAAGTAATAATTTTTATTTATGTTTTTTTTATTGTTCATTCATTTATTCCCACAAATTATCATTTACATGAGGTAATTAATATAACATATCAATATAGTTATATCTTACTTATTCTACTTCTTATAAAGTACATTACTTTTGTATTCATTACACATTTTTTAACAAAATCATGAGCTTTGGTAATTTAATTACCGGATTGACGCTACAGCACTCGAGCCACGTGAAACTAAACCAAAACTAAAACAGTATATAATACTTAAGCCTTTCAAAAAAATCAATCACGGCACGAATTTCCACTTTTTCCATTTTTAAAAACGATACTTGAGGTGTTCACTTCGATGGGCTGTCAAACCAATACTAAATAACTTGACGACTTGAAGCTTTGAACATAAGCATACAAAGAATGAAATCTTGCAACACCATGAAAATATTGAGCATAGTGACACTGCGCCATCTATATGTGATAGACAATCTTTTCAGTTTCACTATTTTCACGGTTTCATTTTACACAATATCTTTATTTCATTTTTTATTTAAAAATTATTAACATTTGCTTAAAACGAACGAGCAAAGCGAGCGGAGGTGGAGCCCCCTCGAGTATCGGCAAGCGTAGCAAGTAGGATTGTAAAAAAAACTGGCAATAAAAAATATTTTTTTATATAAAACAAAAAGTTTTCTTTTCATATTTTTTCTTATCAAACATGTTTAATAAATAATAATTATTATTTTTGATTGATATTTAAGTATATTTCGTAGATATCGTATGCAAAATACACAAAATTAACAATTATACACATGTTTGATAGAAAATCTTCAGTGGTTTTGGAAGGACTGAAAAATTCGTTAATATAACATTATTATTTTCTATCCTACAGGGTAATTTAGGAATAAAATTATTTTTTAAACACTTAGAATTATCAAAATAACAAACTTCTCTGTAACATTTTTATAAACAAAATACATTATAAAAAACACCAGTTCAACGATTCATGAATAAACATAAATTAAATGTATTGAAAAATAAACACATTTTTAAGGGAAAACAAGATCGTATCAAAAGTCTGTGTGCGAGATAGACGTGGTCAGCGCCATTCATTGAAATGTACGTTGACAAATCCAACAAAGTAACATAAACCGAATTTGATATTAATCAAACGTGTCTGCAGCTATCCTCCAATCTGTACACTTCTATACCGTTGGTTTTAATATAAAGATGGTTACTATCAACGTCTTAAATCTGTGATTTCGCACAGAAGACGAGACAACCTGAAACCGCAGAAGGAGCTGTGGTTGGTAAAAGTACGACGCTACTCTTTCTTTCATGGCAAAGAGCTGCGGCTAAAGATCGGATAAATAGATATAGATAGATATACATCTCTGTTGGACATATACCAACCGCACTGGGATCACATTGAGGCAATGTTACACGACTAAATTCCACTTTGACAATACTGTGCTTCATTCACACCAAGCTTCACTTAAATATATATATATATATATATATATATATATATATATATATATACATATATATATATATATATATATATATATATATATATATACATATATACATACATAAATTATAGGGCTTTTGACGTAGAATTACGTCTATAGTTTCATTAAGCGGAGTGTCATGTTAGCGTTACCAAATACTGTATCTCAGGTTAGCGCTCAGTGCACCACAAACGTTCAACCGATCCACGTTGAATCATAAGTGCAGATTGAATCATAAGTTTTTAACAGCTAAAGGACTTCGGAATACAAAAATGCTTCATTTCTTAAAATCCGTTAATTAGATTAAAAGTTATGACTGAAAATTTGAACATGGATTTTCAGGTTGTGTCATCATTAAAAGGTGAATATCTCAAAAAAATTTTATCGTACGATAAAAACTAAAATATCATTGAATAGAGCTTTTAAAACTATGTAAGAGAAGCCTTCACTTTCATTGAGCGCGGTCTTATGTTAGTGGTGGAAGTGTTACCAAATGTTGTAATGCAGGTTCGCACTCAGTACACCGCAACCATTCATTCGATTCACATCGAATTAAAAGTGTTTACCAGCTAAGGACTTTGGAACCTGAAAATGCATTGTTAAAATCCGTAAATTCGATCAAAAGTTATGACTTTGCAAATTTGAGTATCAATTTTCGCGATGTGTCAGCATTAGAAAATGTGAATATCTCAATTTTTTTATCGTACGATAAAAACTAAAATATCTACGGATAAATATTTCAAAACTCTGTAAGAAGAGCCTATGTTCATTTTTTTTAATTTTAAAAATATTAAGCTATCAAATTTGTCAACATGTCCAAAATTCAAAATGTCTAGAAAAACTGTTGCGAAACGTGTGAGAAACCACAGAAAACGTAATGTGGTGGAAGAGTGGCGACCAGAGAGTTCGAAAAAAAATACTTTGACCTCATCTCAAAAGATGACATTGTATTTTTTTAAACAACTTAAAACATTTTCACTTCTCTAGCCCAACGTAATACTATGTAGTAAACCCTTGTGGTTGTGTACATATACAACCGCCATTTTTTGATACCTTTTTTAATTAATATAAATATTCGTTTAAAAAGTATATTTCAGTGAATTCATTTGATAACGTAGCAAGTTTTTTTTAAAATTCATACAAACCATTATAAAATATTTCAAATACAAAAAGAATAAAAATTTTGTTACAATTATAGTTTTTGCTGTACCTAAGTGAGTATGATAACATCGTTATCGAAATACGTATAAACAATAATTACTTATTGTACATTTTTAATCGGATACATAGTCTATTTTGTGGAAGAATCATAAATTATATGTAAAAGGAAATTAAAATCATGTCACTTTAATAGATAAAAAATATGTAATGAATGATTATTGATCATGTTTGCTTGTTGTTTATGCATATTTCGTTCCATGACAACGTTTTCAGAGCACAACGTACAGAAAAAACTGTATTTTTTCTGTATTTTGTCAATATAAAAACTATATATATTTTTTTTAAATTTAGTGTAAACTACATCTCTTATCAACTGATTATAAAGCGATGTTCTTAGATAGTTTTTCTCAATCAAATATTTTAATTTAGAAAGGTTTTTTCTGTAATATAAAAATTGAAATAATTATTAGAAATACTTTTACAAATGTATATTAGTTTTGTATATGTTTTTGTATTCACTATTATATTTCCTTTCACTCGTGTGAATGTACAGAACATTGCTTGTCGAATTTCCGCGGAAGTTTCCTTGAATCTGTTCTCTCGGATGAAAACATTTTCGACGTGCAGAAGCATTCTACATAAAATTATTATTTAGTTTGTATGCAGAACTTGCGAATAAATATAATTATATACGTTCGCACGTTCGAACATCTAATGACATTTATAACATTGCCTTTACAGTATGTAAGTGGTTGTTTCGGCTGTCACATCTGTCCAAAATTGTTGCAGCATCCACGCGTATATATACGCATATTTGGTTTTGACTGGATGTGTACGGATCCGAGTGTGTGTGTGTGTATGTGTGTGTGTGTATGTATGGTATCTCTTGCATATCTCTCTGTATATACATACGCGCGCATGTATACACACAGAGTAAAAGAATCTATTCCTGGGTGAGATTTTGTAAAAGAATGAATATTGGCTGTAAGGATGAATAGCTTACACAGGACAGCTACCGGGACGCCTCGACTACTATACATGCTATATTGAATTTTTCGCATTTTCAGTGTTGTAGTACGTGAAGAGTGTTGTTGATGTTTATCTTACGTGTATTTTTCAGATTTTGGCAACGTATGCCAGTGGTTTTTCTATATTTTCGTAACGGTTATTGATAGATCAACTTTCGACAACTTTATAGCGTTAACTTTTCTTTCTTTGTTATTGAAATTTCCGAGAATTTGTTACGAGAAATGTTAAACAGACTTTTTATACAATATTATTATGTCTGTGTGTATCTGTCTGCGTTATTTCTCTCTCTTTATATATGTATATATATATATATATATATATATATATAAGTATATGTATATATACATATATGCGAAAAATTACAAACACAACAAACATTTATTAAATTATCAAGGCATTGTTAGTGATATTCGCAAACTATGCGCTGGTGACACATTTGTTCCTCGGGAGATAAACACATACTTTGTACTTTTGAACCGATAAAACAAACAATAGGAGAGTATTTGTTCTAAATGAGTCATTTTCTGCAATGAAATATCGTTAAAGTTTACTTTTGAAAGTATGGAACGACATGCAGTAATATGTAAAAGGTGAAACGAAGACAAATGCTAGGTTCTTGAAATGTTATAAAATCAATTTCGTATCCATAAAAATTAATAAATAGCAAATGTAAAAGTAAATGAACTTGTGTATTTACAACATTTTCGGTCTATTTTATTTATAAAAATACTTACTATTAAAAGAAGAAAAAATTAAATACTTGTGAATTTTGTAGTTGATTAAATATTACTGATCGGTTTACTTATTATGGAAATTACAATTTTTACAGTGAAAAAATAATGAAAGGATGAATGAGTGGAGGTTGAAACATGTTTTATCAATAATAAAATAATACTTAATATATCAGTTTAGTTATGCATTTTTTTAAAAAATTATTCAACATTATTTAATTATTAATCTAAATCATTATCGAGATTTCATTTTTTCAAAAACACTTTCTCATACGTCAAATGTTTATTAAAAATGTTTTTTTGTTGAATTATTTTTTTAATTAGCGGCGATTTCAGCGTTCTGTATTCGCCTTTTTCGAATGCATTTACTGTGACACGAGACGTTTTACACAGATGGTTTAGTCAGAGCAATAAATATCAAAATCGTTCTACGGAGATTTTGCAGAAACGCATCATCGTCCGCCGTATAAATAAACATGTCGAACGACACCTTTACTCGGCTCGAAACTCAAAACCGTAACAGGATTAAAATCTCTGAAAAGATGGAATTGAGGCGAAACGCTAACTAAAAGTTGATAAGAGATCGGATGCCATTTGTCAAGCCTACTTCTTTCGGAGTCGAACGATTGCGTGATCGACTCCCGGTCGGAGTTCTGGGACATACACACATTCGCAAACGTTGAAACACGTACACATACCCGTACTCACTCACACACACGCACGTATCAGTACGTACACAGACACGTAGGGGTTAGTCGTCGTGAATTAAAGCCGAGAGATAAATCTGATCACGGCATAAATTTCCTTTCTTATATTGATTGTTTCTGACTGAATTCGTAAGTACTTTTTGTTTTATACTCTCGATAATTGTCACGCACTCCGTTGAGATTAAAACGAGATTTCGAATTCGTGAATTATGCGTCGCAGTGAGAAACGTTCTGTTGATTAAAATTGAGTAAATTATTTCTGTCGGAAACTCGATAACAAAAATTTTTATTTAAAGTTCATACTTTAATCAGACGTGTGCAAAAATGTCCGTCGTTGATCGATGTTCACACTTGATTAACGCTCTCACAGTTCCGATTTTATGACGCCTACGTATGAATATATCGATTCTTAAAATAAAACTATAAAGATTATACACGTTGGAACAGAAATTTATATAAGTTTGAACAAAGTACAAAAAAAAACGATGAAAAAAATGAAAAATTGATCGAATATATTAGAATATTATTTCGATAATCAAAAGTCGATACAAAATAACTTTTTTCCAAAAAAAAAAAATAGTAAGAATAATATATTTTTATTCCAAATACAATAAATGATAAAAATCATTTAGATTAAACCATGGAAAACGTCTATTTACGATATGCTTTAAGGGATATCTTGTGAGAATTTTAGGAAGTATTCTGATAATATTTCTTTGTGTCAGTAACTAGAATGTCAATATCAATTAAAGAATTGTTTAAATGAGTAGAACATTATGTATCAAATATGAATGTAAAAAAGAAGTGGTTCTAAATATTCAAACATTTATGATTAAATTGAAAAAGTAAGGAAGTCAATATCAGAGATAGGAAAGGTAATTTGATTATTAACCATCTGTACTCCGAACATTTTTTGATACTATCGACCATCAACTTCGGCACTCGCTTGCATTGAAGCTTCTGGAAAATGTAAGTTTTGTTTTGAAAGGAAAACTTACAAGCGCTTTTGAATTTATTTATTTTTAAGTATGCTTTGTTCTAATATAAATAAAGCTTGAACCTTACATTTTGTAATTCACCATGGTATGGTACCTCTGGAAACAGTCTCCCATGTGCATTTTGAGTTCATTCAGACAAGTATCACAGTACTCACTCGTTTGACACCTTTCACTCTTCTCGTTTCTCTTGGAACATACAACACAATCTCTCTTTTCACCTTTTCTCATTATGTGAAGCTTTCCATTTAATCTAGTTTCAGCAGTGGAAGTAGAAGTTCTTGTCCTCTTATTGTAAGATTTTCCTGTCAGTTGATCGATTATGAGTTTTCGATATTTCAAGTGTATCAGTGGAGTCTCATTTTTGTTATGTTTTACAATTTTACAGAGAATGTATGAATTGATAACAGATACATCCATTCCTCAAAAGAACAATTTCTTCCACAACTTAATTGATTTTCTCAAAAAGTAATGACGCGCAATAAGTGCGCATGTCCCCATAACGGTGTCAACGGATTTTGAGAATATATAATGTGTCCTCATAGAGAAGCCAACGGAGTGCAAAGGGCTAAAGGTCAGGATCCAAAGTATAATCAACAATAGTAAAGAAAATTCCATTTTCATACATTTTGATTAATCGTATATGAACTGTTGTGATGACTGTAAATAAAATTTTGATATTACTAGAATTTTCAAAGTATTCTTTCTGTATGTCAATAATAATATAAAAAAATCATATTGAAATAATACCGTTTCAAAAAAAGTACAATTTATATTAGATTAAAAATCAAACTGTTCGTTTAGTTGCTCGAACGTAACATGTCGATTTGTTCAAAGGATTAAGCTCCCACTCGAATTGTATTCCGTCGGACTGAAATCCTTGTAAAACACCCGTGGCACGGCACCATCTCGATGTACATTGTATCGTAGTACGAATCGATTTTAATATTTTGATGGATTTGTAAATTTTGAATAACGAGAAAGTAAACAAATATTTGCGTGTGTGTCTATAAACCATTCGGTTGATTAAACATCGACAAGTGAACGTATTACGATAACGTTTTGCAATCAAGTTTGACAAACATTCGTAAGCACTGGATTCTCCAGCGAAATATATTTAAACAAAAAAAGCGATACAGTAATAATGAAAAGTTCAAACTGAAAAATCATTCGGTTCATAAAAGCCGCAAATAAATTGTTGCAGACTGGAATAATTAATTGTGCGTTTCTTCCCACTGATTCTTCGAATGACTTTTTTTTTGATAAATTATTTAGAAATGTTTTTTAACAAATAAACATTCCTGTTTTAAATTATCTCAATTGAGATAAACATTTTTTTCTTGTCTATATTTTTATTCCTTGAACATCATGAATATGCAACTGAAAATAATAAATGGATATTTATAAACTGACTGAAAATTTAAAACGAATCTATCATATTACATGCTAAAAACTTTTACATCATGAATAAAAAGAAAAATATTTTTATACAAAACAGTTCATTAATTAAACAATAAGTATACATATACATACATATATAAGATATACAATAAGTATATATATATATATATATATATATATATATATATATATAAAACTTATATTCTCTCATGTAGCTCATTAAAAATATTATATTAAAATTTAAAGTCCTTCATTCGAGTAGAAAAATCTTAAGCAACAAGAATATTACTTTCAATTATTTACCATTTTAATGAATGGATTATAATATATATATATATATATATATATATATATATATATATATATATAAACATAATATTTTAAGGAAGAAATTTAATATAAAAATACATTATTTTTAGATTGGTAAATTCTACTACATTTATATTGTTTGTTACTTTAAAAAATGAATTCCAACTCCCCAAAATATACTATAATATTTAAGGGTATCGGAAATTCAACCGTTGTTTTATAGTAAAACATAAAACTCTATTTTTTTTAAAAAATATTACATAATATTTTAAAAAATAATTTCCATCATTATTAATAACGCTTCGCATCTATTTTTCAAGTTTTCAATCTTCTTTTTATAAAAACTTCCTAGTTTCGAATTAAAATAGTAAACCGATTTCCTATTTCTGCAACATTACGGAATTTCTTATCTCGTAAAGTGTGTTACATATACGGAAAGCGATGGTAATCGAAACGACCGAGGTCTGGCTGAATATAGCGGGTGTGGTACAACTTCCCAATTCAACTCTCGAATTTTTTCGCGGATCATTCTTACTGTATAAGAGCGTTTGTTATCATAGTGAAAAATTACCCCTATTCGATTGACTAAACTTGGACGTTTATCTTTCAACTTTTGGTTTAGTCTCTCTAATTGTTGAAAATACACCTCTGAGGTAATTGTTTCATCCAGTTTCAACAGCTTAAATGAAATGATCTCGCATATATCCCACCAAATGAATGAAGGACCTTTCGTAACGTTAACCCTGGTTTAGGAGTCGACATAGGTGTTTGATTTTTCGAAATCCATTATTTTTTTCGCCTTGTGTTGTCATAAACTCTCCATTTCTCGTCCCCAATTACATATTGTGGTAAAAAGGATCAATTATTTGCTGTGACACAGAACTGCAAATGTTCACCTGCTCTTCTTTATTAGCTGGGAATAGTTCATACGGAAGCCAAACAGCCATCTTATTCACTTTCCCGATCCGTTTTAAATACTTCTTCACCGCGGATCAGAAAGATTCGAGTTTCTGGGATAATTCATGAATGGTTTAATGAAGATCGGATTCGGCCAGAAATTTTAACACGTCTTCGTCAAAATTTGAAGGTCGTCCTAATTAGGGGGATTCTTTAAATTCCGATTACCCGATTTGAACTTTCGAAACCAGAATTGGTATCTGTTTACTGTCAGGACTTCTCCGTAAATTTCATTATTGGCCTTTGCGTCCTTCGTGGCATTTAATTCCTAATAATAAAAAAACATGTAATGTCTCAAGTGTTCTTTCTTGGCTTAGACATTTTACCCTTAATCAAAAAATAAAATTTATTGCACAAAAATGAGAACAATAAACAGTTCTACAAAAAAAAAATAGAAAGATTTTCGCTCTACCGTGTACGGACACAAACTAACTTAAACAACAGTATATAAAAAAATGGTTTACTTTCCAGTACCCCTTATAGATATTGAATCATATCATTTTGGTTATCGTTTATTTATATTTCGATGGCGATGCCATCATTCTCAAGACAAGAAAATTCAGAAACATCTGAATTTTAAAAATGAATCTTTACATATATTTTTATTTTTACACATCTACTTTTAACATAACTCCACATTTTTTTTTCATGTTAGGATCGACATTCATGTGTGAAAGTGAAATAATGATATTTTATTAATATTTTTTTAAAACTCATACATTTCATACATTAATTCTGTTTTTAATTATTTACTTCGTTTCATTACTGCAAATACCACAATTTTTTTATAAAAATTAAAGTAGGAAAATAAAATAGTTACTGTTAACATTAATTAATAATAAATAAGTTAAAATTCAAAAAAAAATAGTATTTTCGTAAATATGTAATTGAAATTTCAAATCTTTCAAATCCGCATTGTCACTTATATATTATAATATGTATTTTGTTTAATGTGCTTAAAAATCAATTAATTTTTATGCTTGCAACACGTACGCTGCTTTTTTATCATTTTATACAAATTTAATATCGTACCAGATAATTAAACCGACAAAAAAATATCCTCGGCAGTTGTCGTCGATACAAACGTATATTAAAAAAAATCGGTTATTATTATTTTCCGTGGTAACTCTCTCTTTCTTATTAATTTTATCAATTATTCGCACCCTCTCAATTTCCGCTTTCCCGTCATTAGTCTATTATACTACCACCGCCGTTCCCTGTGTCGCAAGTTCCCCCAACGAACCGCCATTGTCCCTTTCCAGTTTTCTAATAGTTCCATCAACCGTGCTGCAAGTACTGTCAAATGCATATGGCTTAGCCTACGGCCGTTTGAATTTTGTTGAACGACGATGTTAATTGAAATCGTATTGTAGACACATCTAATTTTAAATATTCGATTACATCCAACACAATTTCAATTCGGCCCCATTTGGATTATGATTTCGACTGTGTTCTTATTTAAAAACACGACGACGAAAAAATATATCGTTCGGGGCGACTCCGGTCCCGCAACTTTTATCTCATAAACTAATACACACTACTGTAATTATAACGTTTTTAATTGACTCTTAATTGATTTCTCTAACCGATTGTAATTATAAAAACTGAACAATGTCGCTCCGACAACTTCGAATTGTTTAGTAATATTTACGCCGGTAACAAAACGGTGATGGCGAATGCAAGATTTGAAGTTGATTTAATTACATGTTAATTAAAAGCGTTAATCTGCACTCGGTATATTCTTTGAACTACTTAATACACACCGTGTACCGTGTAATCCATTTAAATAGGTGAAATTGAACAAAACATCGTCGCTTGATTCTCCTCTCATACTTTATTCAGTGTCGAGCGAGTGAGGCAGATGGGAAGAAAGAGATATGCGTGGTTCTGTTCATTGTTTTTAATTGTAACGTCATTGAAAAATTCTGAAAATTCTTTGTTCGATTTGCTATCAAAGCGAACTGACTTCTTTCAAAACATGCTGGTTAATTAACAAATACTTTTGTTTTAAAACTCAAAGTGATAGTGTCATCGTGCACCTTTATCGAAAGATCTTGTTGTTTATTAGATTTGTCCATGCGAAGATTTAATTTACAACGACTTTTTATTTCCATTTTATTTTTAATTCTCATTTTTTGGACTAAATATTCCACAATAGGAATTTTTATTATAAGTTGAATTCATAAATTCATGAATATTTACTAGGAATAACCTCGTTAAAGAAATTCTCACAAACAGAAAACAAAATAACAGACAATCAATTAATAAACAATATAGACAAGAACAAAGATAAAACAAAATTATGTAGTTTGTAAATAGTAGAAACGAATTTCATTAAATTAATAAAGATTAGTTTAACTCCTTGAAGCCGGGCGTGGTTCTATGGATCCATTGATGTTTTTTAAAAAAAAGCTATGGTCTGAGAGCTCTATTTTTTGGATATTATATTTAAAGGGAACTAATCCCTTTTTAATGAAACTAAACTTCTCTTTCTTTCATTAGAAAAAAATTACGGTTGTCCAAAAAACAGAAAATCGTGTTTTTTTATTTGAAACCCTGCAAAAATTGTAAACTCCGAATTGAATTGAATATTTTTTATACAAAAGTTCATTATTGGAAAAAAAGTGTACAGAAAATTTCGAGACTTGAAGTTTTTCATGTGCATTGCAAAAAAATTAAAATTCTATATACAGCGATATTTTTTGATTTATTGGTTAGTTGTTTCCCATCGAAACATGATTTCCTGTCAAAAAAATGACTAGTAAAGAGTCAAATGGTACAAAAAATTGTCTTCCATATTTTCGATCTTCAATCTATAACATATGTTATTTACTGCTATTTGAAACGTAAAAGAATGAGTCTTTTTGAGTACAGATTCATATTGACTTCACATATTGTTCAAAAAGTTGCTCCAAATGCATCTTCTACGAGAAGTCCAAACCCCACATTGATCGGTGGCTCATTTTTCAGAGAGAATATCGTTAGATTTTAGTCAACGGATACAGTGTGTAAATTTGTAAAGCAAATGGAAGAGACGGATGTACAGGTACAAGATGTGACCGATGTGAAACCGTTTTGTGCACACTTGATTTTTTCAAAAATTTTCACACAACAGTAATGTTATTTATGCAAATTTTCGATTGTAATCATTTTTTCCGCTTTCAATTACATGTTTCCAGTCAAGAGATGTATGTTTCTTTGAATATATTCAACGATTTTCCACGATATAACAGATAGATGTAAATTTTTTGATGGCTAATCTGAATTAACATATTTTTTCTTTGAAGCGACAAATTTGCAATTTTTATTTTGTTTACGATAAAAGATTGTTCAAATAATTGAAAAATATATTTTAAAAAATGTTAGCACACTATTCTCCTCTCCATCTCCAAAGAGTTAAGATAATGTGAAAAGCGTGTCACTTGATAATTCAACGAGATTATCAACCTATTTTGAAATTAAACTCTTTAAGTTATTAACATCTGTGTTAAATATATATTTGATTCAGATATTATCAAAATCAGCATAATAAAACATTAAAATGTATTTACTTTTAGGTACTATTTGTATTCATCACTGCATCATTTATTCAATTAATTAACTCTTTTATTTATTTTATTTCTGAATTTCTCAAAAGTTCGACTTGTCTTATAAACCAAGTCAATTACATTTTTAAAAATATTGGTTTCACGAATATAAATTACATATTATACTATTGTATGTGTGTATATATATATATATATATATATCTTTATATATATATATATATATATATATATATATATATGCGTATATGTTAAAATGTGCCTCTATGTATTAAATAACGATATAATTTCAATCAGTTAAAGAGAATTTCATTCTATGCGATTAATAAAAGCTCGCCGCATTCGAACCCCTTTTACGATTAATAAAAATATGATGCAGTTTAGATAGCAGTAACTTTCTGTTATTATTACTCTCTTATATTCACTTTTGGTAAAGCACCCTTGTACTCTACCCTTTTAAAAACATAAACTGCGATGTTGAGATAAATCCGAACACCTTTCCGAAACAAAATTAAATCTAGGCAATGTGCAATGTTTATGTGCGGGCTGTTAAAGCACGCCGATACGAAATCATATTTACTTTATTACAGAAAAATATGCCAACGATATACATAGATGGATATGGAAACATGTATATATAAAAGTGCGTATGTATTTTTTAAACAAACAAAGCTGAATATTCAATTTTTATGTACAGGATTCGAATCTCAAATTCAGAAAATTCAATGAGCACTTTTAATGTGATTTGGACGTAACTGTACGAAGGAACCGCCGGATATGGAACGGATGCAAAAACGGAACGACACTTTTGTTTTTGATGTATTTTTGATGAATTCCATGTTTTCGAGGCGGGTAATATGTACGCTGGTAGATTTTCAAATGTATTCGATTGACACACGGTGAATACTAAGCAGTTTATTTTGAAAAATGCTCTGGATACATCTGTCGGAATTAGCCAGATCCTTAGAACATAGTCTGTCAAAGGGATTGGCAGACACTTTCTTTTTTATTTTGCGAAACGTACACGTCGCTCAAAGTTCTCTCGGCGAGCGATGAAAAGTTTTCGGTTCCATGACAAGTAATACAAATGATATTTAATTCGTGGCTATTTTTGCTTTAAATTATTCAGAATTTATACCTTAAACTTACGTTCGTTTGTGCAGAATACGTGATTTTACCGTGAATTGTTTTTTAATACTTTCTTCTATACACAGTGGATTTGTTACCATGAATATTCTGTTATCACGAAACGTGAGATTCGATCGAGCCGCGTATACGTCCCGCCGATGAGTAATCTTCAATTATGACAAATTTCTATGACAGAACTGTAAATGTATGCAAAACATTTTATACATCTTTGCACGTGACTAATCTGTTTATTTATAGATTGAATTCTTATAAACACTGTTCGAAACACATGCCGTGTTCATAAAAGATAAAAACTCACTAATAGTAAATACAAAACCAATTTATAGGCAATACGTCGAGTCGACAGAACTGGAGTCGCTCCGTGGTGAATGAGCCGGCCATAATTTCTGTTTACCTGTTAATGAAATATTTTACCTGTCAGTCATATTTAAGTGTTTACACAGAATTAATTCGGATATGTTGTAAGTTGTTCTGTCTGGCGTCCGGGACGGTTTTTAAAAACTTTTATAAGTCCGTTTCGCAGACCGATTCGACAATGGTCATTTAAAAATTTAATTTAAACTTCTGACATGGTTTCTGTTGTTCGGGCCGTGGTATTTTTGACGTGCGGTTCCTGCCTACATAATATTTTTCGGTCGAATGAATTTTAGATACGATCGGTTTATATGCTTTTAATATTGTACACTAACAGTGAAGAGAAATAGTTTTTAGATGAGTTAATAACGGGATGATTAATGCACGTTTGTGTTTATTCAATTTACACAAACAAAAATAGTATCTGAAATTAGAAATCCTTTTATTTCTTTAAATCAATTTCTTTCATACAAGAGTACTTTTTTTTATAAGATTTGGGACAGTAGAAAAGAATCACAGCATTTTGAAAATGAAACCATTCATATTATTCAACATTTATTTGAGTATTCACCCTTTGCACTCCGGTGGCTCCGCTATGGAGACATGTGCACTTATTGCGCGTTATTGCTTTTTGAGAAAATTAAGTAGTGACGGAAATTGTTCTTTTGAAGAATGGAAATATCCGTTATCAATTCATACATTCTCTATAAAACTGTAAAATATAACAAAAACAAGACTATTGACACGCTTGAAATATCGAAAGCATTTAATTGAACAACTAATAGGAAATTTTTGCCAGGAGAGAACAAAAAATTCTACTTTCACCTCTGAAATTACGTTAAATGGAAATCTTCACTAATGAGAAATGGTGAAAAGAGGGATTGTGTTGTATGTTCCAAGAGAAAGGAAAAAAGAGAAAGACGTCAACAAGTGAGTACTGTGATACTTGTATAAATGAACTCAAAATGCACATGGAGACTGTTTCCAGAGATATCATACCATGGTCAATTACAAAATGTAAAATTCAATTTTTATTTACATTAGAACAAAGCATACTTACAAAATAAATATAAATAAATAAATTCATAAGCACTTGTAATTTTTTTTCAAAACAAAACTACCTTTCTCCAAAAACTTCAATGCAAAGAGTGCCAGAGTTGCTGATAGATATCAAAAAATGTTCAGAGTGAAAAAGGTTAACATCTTTGGAAACAATAGACATCCTTACATGCAAAAAGTTTAAACATATGTGAAATAATAATTTAATGTATGTGAAAATAAATAATTTATTGTCTATTAAAATAAATCTTGATAGTATTTACATGATTAATTGTTGTAATGTCTAAACTACACATGCTAATACCATCTATAAAATATTATTGTCTTTATTTTCGTTCCGAAGATCTCACAATTATAGGTCCCCTGAGTTACTTCTATTTATTGTTTATAAATAGATCTTATAGATCCTCAAGTCTTTTTAATTATTTTGATTGCAAATATTCTCTTGTAATACTCTTTTTGTAACCAAGGATCGAAATCTAGTTGTGTGACATGGAATAAAAGACAAGTGTTATAAACCATAACAAACACTACATTCATGAATAATGGAAGTACCGTTTCTTCTTTCGCATTTTTATTCTATACTTTTGTACATTTCCATCCGATTTGTCCTCGCCTATCTACTTATTGTATTGGATGATCTAATAAAGGTGAATGCTTCTTCTGTATTTTGCAGTTTTGTTTTACTGCAACATTAGGTTCAATCGTTTGATGTTTAGATAACTTTTATCATATACATTTCATTGTTTGCATTAAATCGTTTATCATAACAGCAACAGTTCAGTTTTTTGCATCATGATTATTTTTCAATTCATTAGAATTTTTGATTTTTTTCTCCTTTTATTACATCTATCTCATTTTATACAACGAATAGTTTTCATCAAAAAAATAGACAATAGAATGTGAAAAATAGAAAAAATATTCCAACACATGACTGATTGATACTCAACCTTGTATAAAAAGTCAGATATTAAACCGTTCTAAACAAATCTGCACATTCCAGAATGTATTTTTCGATAATGTAATACGTACCATTATTATTATATTTTTTTTTTATTAAAAATCATTATCACAAATCGGACTCCAGCAATTCGTCATCGTGCTCTTAAACCGAAATGCTCTTTTTTATCGTTATGTATTTTCTTATTACTCGATTCCGCTGACGCGTCGTTCGTCCTCATCGCTGCCAATGTCAGCTTCATTTATGCAATATAGTATTTTCTGTTTTATTCGGCTGTAAAATGAAATAAAAACATAATATAAAATAAATACGACACTTTCGAACGATACGTGATGCTTTTCTTTGATTTCGAAATCCCGCAAAATTCGAATCAATGTATCGAGCACACGTTCCGATTCCGTACAGCGACTTGTGTGTAGCTCCGGAGCGGTGTACATTTGGGGTTTTAGTATGGAAATGAATACCAAATAAAAAGGTTTTTATAACCTCGTAGTGTACCAGCAATTGTCTGACGTAAAAATGCGGTAATACATTCTATTTTGATTTATTTTTAGAAGCGTGTGGGCCGAGGTGGATGGATGGATGGATGGATCGTTGGATGGATATGTGCGGTTGTGTGTGTGTTTTCGTTGTGCTCGTATCCTGAAACACGTGCGTTAGCATAAAAGTTTTATGTAGATGTGATGTTTGACGTGAAATGAGGGATACTGGATGATAGCTTTGTACGCGTGTGCGTGTATTTTTTATTTTATTTTGTTACCGTGTCAACAGTCAATCATTTTTTATGTACACATTCTGTTTCGGAGATATATAAGTATTTGTGTTTGCGAAGTGTCGAAACGAAACGTCAATACCTCTGGTTTATAAAGCAATGTTCGGATGTGCGATCATCTATTCTTCAGAGCATAATGTGTTATACATTACAAATTGGCTGTTTGTGGATACGTACAGCGATTGTACGGGAGCAATGAAATCGATTTATCTTTATTCACTAATTGTTCAAAGTAGAATTATATTGACGGTACATACTGCGTCAATGTTTTTATATCGGAATTTATGATGTAAGACACTGATCTGGACATTTAACACTGGACAGAAGATATTGAAACTTTATCGACTTTGTTTGACAAGAAACAGTAAAAAAAACATCTTTATAATCATTAAAACTTAAATTAAATAAATCGATGAATTTTATTTACAACATGCGAAAATTCCTATACAGTACTTTTTAAAGTGTTTATATTATGCTCTAGAATAAGTTAATTGTATAATATATTTTTAAGATTGATTACATTCTATTAAAAGGCTAGGATAAGATTGAAATCTTGGAAAAATCGATTTTTATTTTTTGCATATAATTAAAGCTTAAAGTCGTAAGTTTTATTATCGAAAAGAATTTAATCGACATTTCAAGAATTTCGTGAGATACAGCGATTTTAGTGGAGGCGGTTTGCAGCGAGACAGGGCTTGAGCCGATCTCGTTCTCTTGTTTTTCTTGAAACTATACTTTCCAAAACGGTGTGTATCATATATTAAAAATTATTCATCCGATTGATTTGAAATGTTGAGTGAACATGGCGAATAACTTTCTGTAGCAGGTGACTAGATTATTTTTTGATATACTTTTTCATTTGATAATAATAAACAATTATGTGAGTCAAAAATCGACATTTATTCAAACGGCTCCCATTTTTGTAATTTTCAAAATTATAAAAAAAACTCTTGAGTCATATCATAGTTCTTACATTATGTTATATGCATATTATTCTATTTTTTGAGTCAGTTCAACGCAGTTGCTGAAATTGTGTACACCGTTTGGCCATGCAGTAGATGAAGTCCTTTAATTTATTTATATTTTCAAGGTTTGTAAAAATTTTTCAATAAAAAAAATAGGAAAGCTTATTGAGGACATGTATTTAATGTGTACAAAATTTAAAACCTATAACATTAATATCCACGGTAATTTTTTTTATCAAAAATCATGCTACTTTTCGAACGACAAACTTATGCAAGCCCCTTAAAAAAGTTTGATTGTATTTTATGCAAATTTTAAACAGTTTCCTATAAAATTATTAAAAATTTATGGAATAATTGATATATTTGTAATTGTTTTAATTTCATTTATACAATTTAAAATGGAAAAAGGAACAAAAAGATGAAGTATTTACGATTACTTAAAAGACAATGATAGGGATATAAAAAGTTTTACTGAAAGACATGGCTGAGGATTTTTAATTTTAAACCTAGCATAATTTCAAAAATATGCACATTTTAAAAATACACAAACTACATTTGGTTGCTTCGTAAATCAAAAAAATATCTTGAAATACTAACAGTGTTATGAAATAGAATGGGATAGTATATTAAACAAGAGATTGATGTAGGTAAAAATAGATTGAATCAGGAAATTGCGTTTTTTCAATAAAATAATAAAAATATGGAATGGTTTTAATATAAGTTGAATAAAAAGATTAAACGCAATTTATGATTTCAAAACAAAAGTTCAGTGTTTTATTTGAAGCTGATTAAATGAAAATCAAGCACATCTAAATCCGTTCAAGTTTTTCACTGTAATTACTATTGAAAGGACACCGTACGATTATTGTTATTTAATAGTATTTATTAATTTATAACCATAAATTACTCTATGAACTTACAAAGGATTTATATATTTGACATTTACGAAGGATCCGAAGAGACAAAGCACTTGTCAAATGTGGGATTTTGCTTTAGAAGCAATAGAAATCTACATAACACGCTCATATATATGCGTAATATATATATATATATATATATATATATATATATATATATATATATATATATATAGAGATATAGATATGTGTGTGTGTGTTTATATAAATGTCTACCGCGTATGTGTGTATGAGAAAACATAAGAAGGGATTTTGTATGCGTGAAGGAAGGTGGTCAAAGCGTGACCTACCCTAACGGAAGTCTCTACTGGACACAGACCTCGACGATGATGGTATTCCACCACCCTAATGTCTGACGTGAATGTCCGTTACAACCCTTTTGTGTGTGCCATAACGATTAATGTGTCATACATTGTTACTGTATACATGAATTGTATGTTTTGTTTAAAACTGTTTACATTACGCAGAGCTTACACTATATTGATATATTTTTATACGAAATGTATATTTATTCCCGAAACGTACACGATTTCAATTATTTTTATCGGAAACGTACGGAACGACGTTACAATTCAAAGAAAATGTATCCAGGACCGTGTGTATACATTAATTAAAATGAAATATCGTTTGTGTAAAAAAAAGAATTACAATATTTTTCCATATTTCTTATTTTATATAAAATAATTAACAACGCGTGTCATTTGCTCTATGCTAACAGTAAATGAATGACAAAGTAAGTGAAGACTATTGAAATTTCAGAAAACGTACAAGAAAATTTAGACTCATAATATGTTTACAATAAGAGTGAACAGTTTTGAAACTTCTCTTTAATTGGCTATTAAATTATAGCGTCTTTTATTTATTATTATTAACAAAAAGCGTTTTTGGTCTCATTGAGCCGTCTCATTAAAATTCTTAACAATGTTAGTATCTATTGTCGAGTCGCTTCTACGTGAAAGTATCGCCGTATAGACTTTCTATTCATTTCTGACACCAGCTATTATTTTCTATATTTTTCTTTAAAACTTTCGAATCTTCTCATCACGCTCCAAGTTTACAAGATCGGACGATATTGTCTCAAGATAAAATCAAGTAAATATTCTTACTAAACAATTGTTCGTTTTTATATTTAATTGAAGATTAATTTAATTTCGTATAAAAATCATAATGAATGATAAACAATATATTAAAATTATTATATTTTAAAAATATTTTCAGCAATAATTTTTTCCCAGACGTTGATGTACAATCGAAAATTTAATTAAAAATAAATAAATTTTTAGCTGGTCTTTCACTTATCTCTCCTTCTAAATTTTAATAGCGATTCTCTGTGATCAACGAAATGTAAAAGTTATATCTTGTACTCGTTATTAAAATAATGCACTTTGATGATTTCTGCTTTATCTTCACATTAAATTAAAAGTTTTTTTTTAAAAAAAAGTAATCAATTATATGTTGCGTTATTAAAAAGAAATAAATAAAAGCACTTGATTTTTATGAACGTTGTTAGTATAAAACATTGACAGACATACCACGAAAAAATCTATCTTAAACACGATGATCGATTCTCGTTCATTTGCTTTTTTAAACAAATATCTTCGAATTATTCCCTTTTTATTTTTTTATGAACTACTTCAAACCACATTTTTTATCGTCCTCAACGAAAGTGTACGTGGAAAACAAAGTATAAAAACAATATAACTCGCTGTTGAGCGACTGTATTGTCAGACAGATTTAAGTGAATCGCTCTGTAAGTTATTTCATAACAGTTTTTTCCCCTCAGAGCTTCGCAAACAGATCAGCTCCTCGATTTAATTACATATCGATGTCTGACAATCCGCCAAACACAATCACAACTCAAAGGAGCCGCTCGCCGACCGGCCATCCGACGATCCGACCGACACGTCACATTTTAATAACGCGCTATTTGTACAAGCGTCGATCTGTAACTTCAGCGTATTGACATTTCGTATCGAATGTTGACTTTCACTCGAATAAGTGTCGACATTCACAATCACTTAAAGTTCTCTTAATAATCACACATCAATTGGTTTTGTATAACAGCTGTGAATGGCTGATAATGGCTCTTTATAACTTCCAGATTTACGCTCGAAATAGAATACATATTCAGATCGGCTTAACTGAGACCCGGAGTTTAAATCCTACTATCGGCATTAAGAGCTTAGAACTAGGCCAACATCGTTTGGCCATTAATCTTCTTCTAAAACGTTGAAACAAAGTACGTATTTGTCGGTCAGATCATTAACCTTTGAAATGTAACTGTTTGAAAACAAAATATTTCGAATAACTATTTCGCTCGTCGTCGACGCCGTTTTAAAATCGATGGACAGCTGAAGACGGCAGAGGAAACAATTGTATGCCTGTGAACCTATTCGTAACGCAGATTCGTGTTTTACAGATTATTTTCAAAATAGCTATTAAATCATTGAAATTTCTATAATCGAATTAGGAAAATATTTTTTCTCATAAAAAAATACTTATTATTTATTAGCATATAATCACTGTTCTGTTTACAATCAGTATTTTCGACAATAACAATCACACTCGATGTACAGACGATAACTGTTATTTATATATTTTAAATTTAAAATGTACTCATCCATGCTCTAGCTGTGTATAGACAGACCTCTCTCTTGTTCATTAATCGACAAATCTATGATCATAACAATTAAAAATAAACTAATATTAAAATCAACAAAAATGTGATTTTTCTCTTTTATTAACAAGCGATTTAATTATAAGGAAATTTTTTTATTATTGAAAAAAGTATCTAGAAAGATAATAATAAGACGATGATAGCTGAAAGATATATTAATTAAAAACTATTCTCAAACTCGGTTTTAATACCTAATAAATTAATATCTCTATTTAAGCATCTCTCTAACTTTAAAAACATACGGACGTGCAAGTCACGTAGGAAATGTTCAAATATTATCTTATTAACTATTCAAAAGGATCACATGTCTGCCCGATTATAACAAATCCGTGACGTTAAGAATTATACACAAACTCTAAAATTCATTAAACAATAAACATACAGAAAGATATAAAATACATTTACGAAGAATGGCCAAACCGATGGCGGTTCGCAATTTTAACAAAATGTATTAATATATACATATTGTGTATGGAATTTATATGTGTATATATATATATATATATATATATATATATATATATATATATATATACATATACAAATATATATAGGCATGTATGTATGCTTTTAAATGAAGGCTATACATAGTTTTGTTTATTTTTACGATGTTGATTTTAGTAACAATGTTATTTTAAAATATTTTACTTTAATTATATATATATATATATATATATATATATATATATATATATATATATATATATATATATATGAATATTCATTGTGAATATCCGGTGTACACGTATAAATAAATATTTGTTATGTTTCTAGAAGTAAATTAGATTTGAGTTAAAATTACGGTTTGTATATTTTATTTTCATTCATTTGTATGTGTCAATTTCTTTTAGAATCGGCTATAAATTGTTATATAGAACTTCATGTTTATTAGTGCAAAGTTTCAACCTTACACAGATGGAAAACTAGGTCGTATAATATGGAAACAGAGCACTAATATTGATTTTATAACACAACTTGTAATTAAAAATATATGCAGGAATTTACAAGAACACACTAAGATAAAATACTGCAGGAAAATCAGTTTTTCATTATATACTTATACATATATATACATACATACATATACATATATATATATATATATATATATACGAGGGTGGTTAGAAGAGTAACTTGAATCTATATTAAAAACAACAGCCTTAATTTCAAAGTGTGCTTAGTTTACGATATAATTCTCTAGAAGCTCAAAGAATTTACCCTCGTGTTCTTCCATCTTCGCGATTCCCTCCCTGAAATGTGTTTCTTCGAGGTCCACAAAATAACCTTTTACAGCTTCTATCGCTTCTTCACTCGACACAAATCTTTATCGGCACAAAGTTTTCCAACCAAGAACATTTTGAGTTCAAGAAACAGATGGAAGTCCAAGGGAGCCTAATCAGGAGAATACAATGGATGAGAAAGGATGTCAAACTTTAATTCGGTCAATTTTTGCTGAGCGATAACGTTTGAACGAGCCGACGCATTGTCATAGTGAAACAACACTTTTTCATGGCGATTCCGGGATGTATTTTCCCGATCGCTGAATTCAACTTTTTCAAAAGTGCTGCTTACTATTGGCCAGTAACGGTTTTTTTCTATCTGAAGATAATAGATTAAAAGAATTGCTTTCGCACGCCATCATCTTTCCAGCCGAGTGAACCGTCTTTGGCTTTTTCTAAGCCGTTTTACCGCATTGATTCCACTGTTTTCATTGAGTTTTTGATTCTATTATGTAATAATGAATCAATGTTTTATCTATCATTTCAAAACGATGTACGAAATCCTTTAAATTTTTCTTAAACTGTTCTAAGCATTCGGTTGATGTATGCGTAGGAAATCGTTTTTACTATGCAGTGAGTAACACGACACCTATGTTTCAGAAAGTTTTTCATAAGCATTTCATTATACAAAATGAAATGAGTTCGCTCAGTTGAAATGCCTATGACCTCTGCTATCTCGCTCATTTTCATTCGCTGGCCGTACAAAACTATATCGTAGACTTTGTTTGTCCTGACAGTTGTACTCGGGTCTTTTGAGAGAGCTGCATCTTCGACGCTCGTTCTGCCACATTTAAATTAATTCACCCAAAATCCAACAATTTCGTAGGAAAATAAGATTTTTTAAACGTAAGAAATATTCTCTCAAGGATTTTCTTCACTATTTTCGTTTTCCAAAAAAATCTGAATCACACCTTGAATTCGAATTTTATCCATTTTGCACTTCCGCACGAAACGCTTGTGTTGAAACAATTGTCAAACGAAGAATTAACAGCGGAATGACTTGCAACTTCACATGCGTTATTAAAAAAAATAAAACTCTATAAAAATATATACAGGTATCCCCCTCTTTCTCAGCGAGTATAAGAATCAAGTTACTCTTCAAACCACCCACGTATATATATATATATATATATATATATATATATATATATATATATAGGTATGTTTTGGAATGGTAAAATTGATGAAATATGTTTTTTTGTAATAATTTCATTTCAAACCGGTAAAAAAATTACCGTGTAATAATTGTAACTCTGTCCTATTATATTAAATGTGTTTTAATTATTTTACAATTAAAATGTTAAGATTATTATTTTTTAAAACATTAATAACTATAAAAAATGCTTTTTAACAGAAATTAATACTACAAGATAGCTAATAATATTTATATTATTATTAGACAAAATCAAAGCGGAACGAAATTGTATCAAGTATAACTAGAAGATTGGTATAATCAGTGCACATCGGATTGGATGTAAACACAAGAATAGTCTAACATCTAATAAATTGAGCACCCTGATACAATTTTATAATTACACAATTTACAATGATACAATTTGTACCTGATGCAATTTTGAATTAATATGAGAAGAGAACTATCTTATCAAAAACAAGTAAGTTTTCGTTGAGTACTTTCATGTTTATTTGGGTTTGATTATAAAAGTCAACAAATTCCACACGATGAAGTTTTGCCACTATGGGTCAATTTACTTCCACAAATCAATTCCTTCCCACCCTTAAACTAAAATATTTTCTGATTAGAGAATCTTTATATTAAATTATTGTTGATAATAAGTAAATTCCTTAATTTGTTTGGAATAAAATGATTGCATTAATTTCATTTCTAGGTACTCAGATATTTAAATTAAGTATTGGAAATGAAGAAAAAACATTTTTATCTTCATCAATCAATTATTTTTTATCCTGCAAACAACAATTTTTTCGCTCAAAAAAATATTCAGTAAATCATTATTGATTATTTTTGATTGTCGCATATACATATTTCGATGGCGATGTTATCTTTATCAAATACTCTTCTCAAATCAATATTTTTAATGTTTCTCTTCATTTGAGAAAAAATTAAATAAATATGCTAGGAATACTAGTTTATCTTTCATATTTAATTACTGAAGTCTCCTTTCTCTTACATACGTTATATATATATATATATATATATATATATATATATATATATATATATATACATATAACGTGACTTAATTGATGCATGAATTACAATTTCCTGTTCCGTATAAGCTTCTTACGATTAATAAAATAGCAGGAAATCGTCACGGCGTTTGGCAGTAAAGGGTTTTCCTTTCCACAGGAATCGAATATCGATTCAAAGTGTTATTTTACACGATTGCATACGGCTTAAGCGTTTTCTGAGCGTTAAAAAAAAATCAGTCGGAGAATCTCGGAAGTATAAAAGGCGCGTCAACGCGACAGAGACGCGACACATCCTTGACTCGGCAATTAAACAACGACGGGCCCATCTTATCGAATCCGGCCTCAGTTATTGCGGCCGCGCACATCTTTTAAACCCTATGCATTGAGTGAGTTTCTGTGTAGTACAACGGGCCAGTTTGATCGTCGATGATTTATGGTGGTCGGACGTGCTGTCGCCCCGTCGACTGTTACACTGGACGCGCGTTCCGAAAGTATTGTAGTCGTGTGGCGTGTAGGATCAAGCTAACGCCTGTTGTGAATTTCATAAATTATGATTGATTGTAAGCTTTTTGCTTACTCTATGTTTTCCAGTTTTTTTTTCTTCTAAACGCCCGCCCACTATTTTTGGAGTCGCGTGATACGCAGCTTTCACTCTGCGTTTCGAATCTATTTTCGAAATAAAGCGAACGGTTCGACGGTCTTTTTTTCTTCCTCCTCTCGGGTTGATTATTTATGCCCGGATTTATTATTCGTACGGTTTTTTCGCTTCCTAATAAATCAAGATAATTGTTAACGTAACGTTGTCGTATCAAGTGTTTTTCGAATCTAATTGATTTATGATACGTGATATTAAAACTATATTTTCGGGTCACTTTTGTATAATTCACTGCGTGGATTTTACTCGTAATTAATGTCAAATTATTCATGCAGGGGTTTTCCCGGTCTCGGAGTTTTCTCTTGTACCATTTCTGTCGATACATGAACATATAAACACACACATACACGCACGCACGCTTATATAATATATATATATATATATATATATAAATTTCGATCGTATTCTAAAGTAAAACTCTTGTTATGTAAATGTGTTTATTTTTGATAAATTT